>WELA01013858.1:110204-141933 GCA_009602735.1 Mesotaenium endlicherianum | reverse complement strand
CCCCCTTCCCAATCTCCCCCCCATCCCAAGCCAACTAAACCCTCCCCTCCGACTTCCCCTTGCATGCACATACGCCCTTGAGGCTTGCACCTACAAGGGAGCGTCTGTGTCTGTGTTTGTGTCTTGTCATGTGTCTGCCTGCTGACTCCCAGCTCCCTCGGCGTGCTCTCTTTTGGGCCGGTACCAAGAGCCCATCACGGTGCCATACTTTGCGAGCACCTGCCTGTTGCACATGCGCAACGTTGCCCCTCCAGCACCGCTCACGCGTCAGCCCGCACCTCAGCACTGCTGCGTTCGCAGTAGCATGCACGATCAGAGACGGCCCTACACATGGCAAAGTCGCGAAGTTGCAGATGTTTGGTCTTTTGAATAAAGTACTAGTCTGCGTGTGAACCCATGCCTCGCCCCTGAACTTCTCAAAAGCCTCCCACTCTGGCCTTGCGTGCCCAAACTCCTTGAGCCCTCCCGTTTGGGCCTTCCATGCACTCCTCGCCTCTCACCTCAGCTTCTGAGTTGGCTTCCTATTGCTAGTTGGGGCCTTGTACTTGAACCACTTAATTCAAGCCCTTCCACGGGCCTCACTTGCCGTCCGCAGCTCAGCTAGTAGACGCTCGGGCAATGGTGAGCTTCCTCGCCGGCTGTTGCCCTCTCTAGCTGTTCCTCGCCTGAAAAAATGCTGCAGCAGGGGCCGGCATGCGGCGGGCAGTGATGCGACAGTGCGTCAACCTCTATGCTGTGCTCTGCTGCCAGGCCCTCCCCTCCCCTGCCCTACCCTGCCTACCCTGCTGTGCCGTGCCCTGCCCTACCCTGCCCTGCCCTGCCCTGCCCTACCCTGCCCTGCCTTACCCTGTCATGCCCTGTCATGCCCTGCGCTCCCCTGCCCCTTGCGATGGTGTGCTGTGCTGCACCATGCTATGCTGCAATGGGCTCTGCTGCACCGCACGATTCTGCGCCCGTGCCACTCTGTTTGGAACTGAGCCACGAGGGAGATGGAATGTGGTGGTTCTTGCAGGCACAACTCTGCAGCCGCTGTCGCCAACGGACGGGCCCGCCGCACCTCCAACTCAGAACCAGCTCGGCGGGGGCAACTCCACGGCCAACCCCCGTACGCATCCGATTTTTGTCTTGCCCAGCCTTTTGCCCAGCCTTTGGCCCAGCCTTGCTCACCTTCTGCCTTGGAGCTGGGGGCCCTCTGGCAACGTATGAGAGCCTGCCACTGGATGCTATTGGCACATATGCTCTTGCGGCTCATGCTTCAGTGGGCAGCCTGTGAGGATTGTTGTGTCTACTTCGGACTGCTTCGGGGGGTGGGTACTGGGTTTGGCTTGTGTTGCTGCTTTTTTCCTGTTAGCCGCCAATTTTGCCGGGACAGTGTGGCTTTTGGGTCTGTGTCACACTGCTTGGGAATCAAGGTGGTGGTTTGGCTTGTGCGGCTGCCTTCCATCTTGAGGGCAGTGCTGCGTGGGCGTCTCGCTTGTTGCGTGGGAGCGCTTGGTGGGTGAAGTGCTGACTTGGCTTGTGATGCTAAGCTCTTCCACCTGGGGGCTAGGTCCTCAGTGCGTGATTCAGAGGGGTAGTGGGCCAGCAAGGCGAGGCAAAAAAGTGAGTGCGCGCTGGTCGTATGAGCACGCAGGCGTCTTTTGTGCCCTTGCTTGGGTCTGTGATGGCTCTCTCTCGCTCTCCTATTTGAATGGTAGAGACGAGCGACAATGGTCTACTCTCTCTCTCTCTCTCTCTTCCCCTCTCTCTCCGTGTGTGTTGAGAGAGAGAGTTGAGAGAGAGAGAGAGAGAGAGAGGGAGATACTACTTTGTTGTGAGGGGGTTTTGGCCATTGTTGATGCCTAAATGAGGGACCAGGAAACGATCTTCCGGTAGGGAGGGAGTATGAAAGGGAATGCTCATTTTGTTTGTGATGGCTCGTGTTGCTGGGCGTGTGGTTCTTGTTCGCTTGCAGTGACGCAGAACCAAGGATCATCAAATCCGCCAAAGAGCGGTGCGTACCTTGAATCCAAATGAATTCCATGCCTTCACTCACTTTCGGCATATGCATGTGTATTTTTATTAATGGGCCATTTGGTTTCTGTCTTGATGAATCACATATTTGCCATTGCCATTTTTCAACACCCAGTGTTGCCTTCACGCCCATCCGTTTTGCAAATGGCAGTGTCGTGTTTAGACTCTGTCTACACTATGTATTGGCTGGTTCTCAGGCTTGGTGGGTTATTTTCGCTTCTGAAATCACCCGCCCGTTTCTCATTGTGGTTATTCGTGTCACGACTTACTGTTTTTGGACTTAGAGCTGACATGGGCAACCATCTCCTTGGCAGGTTCGAGTCTTCTCGCATCAGTCTCTCTGGCTGTGCTCGCCAGTCTTGTTAGTGGAGCCCTTATCTTGTGAGATTTGGCACAAAGGCGGTAACTTATGCATGCTCGCCAGTATTTTTGCGTCCTTTGCTGATACGGAGCTCCAGTTTCTTGATAAATATTTATCACCTGCAGCCAAAGGTTTGTCAATAAGATTCATTTCCGTGGGCACATTTGTCAGCGTTGATTGCTAATAAATCCTCTAGAGTACTTAAAAACAGGTAGAATTGCGCAGAAGGTGTGTCAGTTGCTGTCATCTATTGTGGAAAAAAAACCTCAGAATTGTGTGAAGTTGATAGCAAATGAGGGAGTGAAATCAAAGCATGTGGCTTTTATGTTTGCTGGACACCTAGAGACCTCAGCATTTGAAAAGAAAAACTCTTTCTTTGCGTCTTGTTTGTGTAGCTTAAATGTTAGTGGCCAAGAAACATAGCATTTAATGTAGTATTTTTGGCGACGTTGCTCACTTATTTGGTTGTCAAGAGTTTGCGCCATCCAGTGGTTCATTCGCTTATCATTGTTTCCGTCTACTTTAGTCGGTCATTTGGTGTCTTCAAAGTGAGGTAGCCAAACAGTGTATATGCTTTTGATTCGACCTGTCTTTTAACACGAGTGTGAAGCTTCAACCAATTAGAGTAACTCGGTTTTCATTTTTCATATCAATTTTTGGAAGACGTCTCTTTGTATCTCTTTATGGACATAGTTGTGGAAAAAAATGCTTAGAACGAACCTTCTAACTTATAGCAACCAGTTTTCCTCCATATAGGCCCCTTTCTTTAATGACTGAATATGACCTGATTGGAACAAGAAGGCAAGTCGACTGTATTTATCCATGGTCTCATGTACGCCTACGTGCATGACTATTCAAGCCCCGCGCCTGCTTCGCAATTGTTTAATCTGGTTTAACCCAGTCTGACGGGTCGATTGTTAACCCTATATATGTGTTTGTGCGACTCGTGATCTCTAGTAAGTGACAACGAAATCAGGAGTAACCGACACAAGCAGGGTGACAGCACACGAGTCTCGACTCTCAAGCAACGTTATAGAGTTGCCAAACCCCGCGTGTGGAAGTGGGACGCGGATCGCACATTAACCTCCTACCACCTCCTACTGTGATGTCGTTTGTGCCTGTGTGTGTCCGTCCACATGTCTTCACATGCATTAAAGTCAACGACACGTTCGTACACACTTTCTACACGCTCGTGCAAACACAGCACCTCGAACGGCCTTTGTCTCCTTCGTAGCAATTCTTGGCCATGTTCCTGGCTACTTCCTATTTCCGAAAATGAAAGTACAGAGAGAAAGCACCACGAGAAGGGTAGCAATGCCTCCAGGTGACCTGTATATGCGTGCACAGCACCCTGAAGTCCTGTAACGAGTCAGAAGGAAGGTCTATAGCAAGGTCTAGGGAGTACTTTCGAGAGATTTTACAGAGTCCTGAGTCCTGAACAAAAGAGCTAAAAATATTTGCGAGAGGTGTGAGGTGTGAGGTATGAGTGAGGTTTGATATGATTTCTACGTTTGTCGGGATATTCTTCCTACAGTGAACGAAATAAAGAGGTCCCTTGGCTTTGAGGCCTTTCATTTCTGGAAAATTCGTGGACACAATAGCTGGCCCTATACGTTGTAGAAGACTTTTAGAGCTGTGACTTCCTCACGGGCTGCTGTCTATTACGGGCGAAAATCTCCGATCCTGAACGATCCTTCACATTCACTGAACTATGGCTGTCACAAAGAGCTGTCTTGGCATCGCCCTCGCAATTTCTATATTCTTATTGCGAGCTGAAAGCCAGCTGATTACTAAGGTGGTGAGTTCCACCCTCTTGATATGATAATAAACTCTCTGGTAAATTTGCGTCAGTTCTCGCTCTGCCGGGTCAGTTGGAGCTTGTCAGCTGATTCTCAATAAACCTGATGAGCTTTCGAGGAGAACTGCAATGCATGGGATTGTAACAAGGGAGAAGGTGGCCGACGATATGCTTTTATTGCTCCTGCCTTGCAGCCGCAAGGAGCTCCCGACGATGTCTGGACTGTTGAGGAGAGGGAAGCCTTTCTGCAGCAAGCCGGGTTTCGGTTCCCGATGACGCACGGCGTCCTGAAGCAAGTGGAAGTGAGCCCCCGCCCGCTTGCGTGCGCTTGTGTCGACTGCACGACTGCACGACTGTGCGACTGCGTGACTGCGTGAATCATGCCTGATCAGATACATCTGTTTGAATCGAGGTTCTTTACTCCTCGCTTCCTGACCCTGATGGGAGAGGTACGAAAGCGATCTATGAGAGAGTCTTGAGGGTTAGTCTTTCGGGTTGGCCTGGTCGTAGCATGCGCATCGAGCGATGTTCTAGTCGTTCACAGTCCTTTCTGCAGGTCCTTGCACAAACTACAGTGCGTTGTAGTCTGCACACGGATCCGCACGGCGTGCGCACAGCTGTTGGCCACCACTACGTGTGTTTGGAGGATGTTTATCGAGAAGCATTCTACGGAGGCGACAGCGATCCGGGATTCAAGTTTTGTCCTGATTGCAGAGGCACGGGGTTGTGCTGCTTGCTTTGTATCTGCTAATATCCTGCAGGGCGAGGACGGCGCCCCCGCCAAGGTCGTTGCCAGAGCCGACACCAAGGTGCTCACTGGAGCAGCTCTTACTCCGAAAGCTCTTGCTCTTGCTCTTGCTCTTGCTCTTGCTCTTGCTCTTACTCTTTATTGGTCACCAAGGATCATGATGCCCTGTCATATACGATGGGGAGCGAGCTTGTAGGACCAGCCACTCTCCCATCGATCTGTCTCTCTTTACTGGATTAGCCCCTCACTGGACAGCTCACCCCAGAGGGCGGGTCTCTCGCGTCAGGGGGGAGGTCACGCTCGACTCTTGCAGCCTGCCTAGTGGGCTCCTGCAGTGTGCTGACTGAGCGTGTCCTGTCGCCAGCGCGAGCGCCAAATCATTCGTACATTATTCGTACGCGGAAGAGGATACTTCCCTCTGAACTCTTCCCACGGGGCTGGAAGGTCGCCAGCTGGCAGCAAGCGGGTGTACACAGGTGTACTGTGTACACTCATTGCTTCAATACACATGGCCCACTTCACGTGCATGTGTAAAAAGGTCTCTGTCTCACCAGAACGAGCCAAAGCCAGGCTTAAAGGCCGCCAGCTGGCAGCAGGCGGGAGGTGCATGCAGGTGTACTGTATGCCCACTGCATGCACGCCCCACTCGCTCCATCGCGCCGGGGAGTGGGCCCCTGTCTAGGTGTCATCAGCCAGGGGGCTTAGTTTTTATATTCCTGGCTTGGTGTCATTGAAGGAAAGCAGGACGTGTGGGGAGGGTACCTGTACCTCCCGAGATCTCGCACCATGCTATGCGGCGCCGCAAGCCTTTTGCCTTTTGTGTCTCGGAGTCTCTTTTGCGCGAGGTCAGATCTCTGATCGAAGTTGTCGGGGCTTGGGGGCGTAGGCTTAGGTGTCGCTCTCTGGAGGCACCGGGCCGTTTGGGCTCTCGGGGAAAGAAGAACAAGCATATGTAGGGGCAGATCAGTTCCTAGTGGAGGATGTCGACAAAGTAGCCGTGGGCTGGCCATGGCTATAAGGCTGGCGTGTGCGGGGATTCTCGGGCGTTGGTAATTGGTGCGTGCCTTCCTGGTGCATGTTGCTGACGTGTGTGATGTGTCTTCCCGGCGCGTGTTGCTGACGTATGTTAGCTGATGAGTTGCTAGCCAGCCACTCCCGGGTCATGGTTTCATGTTTCTCGTTGCCATCTGGCAGTCGGCAGAGTACGCCAAGTGGCAGAGGCTCGCGGACATTCGTCGCGCGCGCGGGAGGAGGCTCAAGGTCGGGGATGTGATAGACTACACGGTTGGGGGAGGCATTGCCTCGGCCCTCAGGAAGTAAGTGCTGCCATGGGCTGATGACACCTGTCGCAGTTTCTTTTCCCAGATGTTGATGTCACTTCTTGCCGGTTTGCCGACTTCAATCTGTGCAAGCGTGTGTGTGGAGGTGTTCCGCTTCATCCATTCATTGTGCAACACCAAAAGTCGAACGGGCAACGTCTATTATAGTTATTTTTGTTAGTAGTAGTATTTTTATTTTTGATTTTCACGCAATTTCAAAAAGCTCCGCAGCTTTGCAACTTTACCCCCTGATATTAAAAAAAAAGAAAAAAGAAAACAAGCAGCCTGTAGTCGAGACATTGGTCAAATGCACACATCAAACGGGCAATGCCGTCAAATCAAGCTGCTATTTTGATGTCGTTATTGACTGACATGTCTGTGCCCCTCACCTTCTAGAAGCTTCCGACCACTTTGGCAGTGCCCGGCTGGCATGTAAGTGGGTTGGTCGATCGTGGCAGCACAGGAGCTGGGGGTTGCTAAGGAGGGCGTGTGGGGGTGGTTTGCTCGTTGCTGCCGCGGACCTGGGCTGCAGCAGCCCAGGTCAGCTGCCAACGGCTGCAGCTGCTGTCAAGCACTGCCCGTCAGGCCCGTGAGTATCGTGTGCGCGTGCGACACGCCTCTGTGACAGGCATGGGTGAATTATCGTATCAATGAACAGTACAATGTGCGAAGAATTGTACGTGTGATCGATGGTACTATGAGCACTGCCAGCTGTCCGCTTGCACCGTCTGCCGCTGCCAGCTGTACGGGGCGTCGTACGGTGGGTGCCTGGCTGCTCCTTCAAACCGCGTCGGGCGACGTGGGCTGGCTGCGGTTGCTGCCTGCTTGCGCCATCTCTCACCGCCTGCTGCCTGCTGCCTGCTGCCTGCTGGGTCGCGCGTTGTAAGCAAAGCGCATGTCGGGCTTTAGGGCTGGGTGGGTGTGATGGGCCTGAGTGCCCCCCCGCAGCTCGGCGCGGGCGCGCGTGCACGTGCGCGTGCACGCACATGCTGGGGCAGGGCAGATGAAGGCTAGGGTTTGTTGCGGTTGGTGCAATGGGCGTGTGCACGCCCTGCAGCTGGATGCGCGCGCGTGCGCCTGCCACCGGGGCAGGGCAGGTCAAGGTCGGGGCTTAGGGTTTGAGAGGGACGGGCCTGCGCGCCCTCTGCAGCTCCTGCGGGCGCATGTGCACGCGGGAGCAGGGCAGGACAGGGCACTTGAGGGTTAATTAGGGTTCAGGGTTCAGGTGGTATGGGCTTACACGCGCGCGCTTACGCAGGGGGCGAGGCAGGTTGGTGGTTGGGTCTGGGTTCAGGTAGAAAGGGCCCGCGTGTGCGCCGGGGCCGGGCCGAGCAGGTCACGGGTTGGCTCTGGGATTGGGTGGAATGGGCCTGCAGGCGCCAGGCAGCCCGGCATGCGTGCGCACGCGCATTTGTGGGCCAGGGCGGGGCAGGGCAGGTCAAGGTTTGGGGGTTCAGGTGGGATGGGTCTTAATTTCTTCTGCAGCTCGCCTGAGGTGCCAGAACCTCAGATCATCTCTGTGCTGGATAGTCTTTGCACGTGCCAAGTGTCGACATAGAATCAGTCCCGCTGCTACCTGCCAGGTGGACCAGCCCTGCAGACAAATGATTTCTGAAGCGGGTGAAGGGTGGTGAAGGGTGGTGAAGTGTGACGAATTTCCCATCAAGTACAGCTGGAAGCAGCTGGTAGAATTGGGGTGTGCGCAATTTTGGGCTGCTGCCTGCTGCCTGCTCCCTGCTGCCTGCTGCGTGCTGCCTGGCTGTCAGGGGCTGCCAGATGGCAGCACGTGCGTGCGCGCTGGGCTGCGTTGGCAGCCGGCAGCCCGTTGTCGGGGTGCTGCCAGGCTGCTGCTTGCTGCCTGCTGGTGCATCAGGGCTGCCAGGTGGCGCGCGTGCCAGGCTCTGTCAGGCAGCCGGCAGCTGTGTGTTAGGGAGTACATTCTTGGTGTTGCCTGCGTCCCCTTGCTCGCCTGGTGACCCCGTTTTTGTCAGCTCATGCTCACCAGTCAGACCGTAGTCTCTACTTGTCGTCCATGGCCACCTTACACCTGTCACCCTCATTGATCTCCTCGTGAAATGCGCGAGAGAGGCCGTCGTTCTGTTGCAAGCACGAGCCGAGGAGAATGAATGCAAGCAGCATTGGAAAGCATTGGAGGCAGTTTGGTGGCCCTGTCCAGAAGTGGCACTTATTTAGCCTCTTAGTATACCTCTAATTATACCTCTCTTATCCGATGATATATGTGTATACGTGTATATGTGTATCTATATGTGCATCTGTGTATAGACACACACACATATACATATATATGCAGCATATTATATACTAAGCATAACCTAACGTGTTTATGACACGATGCGCGCGCGTCCGTGCAGCGCGTACTACATCACAATCTCGCTCGGGTCGAAGCAGCAGAAGTTCAACGTGCAGGTGGACACGGGGAGCGATCTCCTGTGGGTGCCCTGCGACTGCATCCAGTGCGCCAACGACACCGCATACTCTGTGAGACCTCGCTCGCTCGCTCGCTCGCTCGCTCGGCACTCCAAAATCGGCACTCCAAAACAAGACAAACTTGCCACACACGTTCGCCCTTCACCTTGCCTGAGACCCCTTCACGTGAGCCCCCCCCCCCCCCCCCCCCCCCCCCCCCCCCCCCCCCCCCCCCCCCCCCCCCCCCCCCCCCCCCCCCCCCCCCCCCCCCCCCCCCCCCCCCCCCCCCCCCCCCCCCCCCCCCCCCCCCCCCCCCCCCCCCCCCCCCCCCCCCCCCCCCCCCCCCCCCCCCCCCCCCCCCCCCCCCCCCCCCCCCCCCCCCCCCCCCCCCCCCCCCCCCCCCCCCCCCCCCCCCCCCCCCCCCCNCCCCCCCCCCCCCCCCCTTCTCCCGAAGCTTCTCCTGCAGAGGCTCAGAGGCTCCCACTCTCTTACCCTCGCATGGTGTTCCCGAGGGTCTTTTGGATCTTTCCACACGGTCTTTTGGGATTGCGTGTGATCTCTCTTGGGGACGCCCTGTGACCGTCTGCGGCACGCAAACGGCACCGCCTGTGCTGTTAGCAAACGGGGCCCAGGAATAAAGTAGTGTCTCCCCACCCGTGCTTACTCAATGCCTCGCGCTCCCTCGCCTGAGAGCTCCCAAAGCCTTTGCCCCTCGTGGGTGGACTCCCTCATCCTCTTTTGTTTATTTTTACTGCATACATTACTATTATCTATAGTACTATTACCTGTAATAATGTAAATAATGTCCAAGATGAACAAAATAATAGATACTAAGAATGAGAAGAAAAGAAAGAAGAAGAAGAATCATATTAACACTGTTGGCTTTTCATGCGGATACAGCGCTTCTGATTTGTGAGTTGCCCACGCTGCGGACGAGGGCTCCTTGCGGGGGCTCAGAGAAAGCCTCATGTGCTCGTCTGCCACTTGTTGTCTCTCTGGTCAGCCCGTGACATATACTTGACCGTTAGCTGGCGGGCGCTCGGAGTCAGCACGCTTGAGTCTCGAGGATCTGTTTAGCTCCCTAGTACTCAGTTCAAGGGGGTGCAGGCTGCTGCAGCTTTGCTCTGCTCTGATCTGCTCTGCTGCTGCCCCCCTGTGCCCTCTGCTCTTCTGTGCTCTGCCCTGCTGCTATTGCGAGGCGTGTTTGTTTCCGCTGCATCTCCAACAAAACGTGTTTTTGAGACGTGTCACAGAGGTGCTCCTCATCCCTGAAGCGCCCTGGGGAAAGAGGGGAGGGAAAGGGGCGGGGAGGGGGGGGAGTGAGTTGGGGGGGTCTTGGCGCTGGGGCAGGGAGGAGGCGGCGGCTGCAGCTGCGGCGTGACTGGTTCTGACTTGTTTGCCTCTTAGTATTGATTGGAAGTTGACTGGTATTCACGTTTCACTGGCCTTCACGTTGACTGGCTTTCACGTTGACTGGTCTTGACGTTGACTTCCCTTCACGTTGACTGCTCTTCACGCTGACCGTGTACTGCATGCCGCAGGGCGCCCCCTTCAGCCCTGTGGCGTCGGGCACCACAGAGTTTGAGAGCTGCGAGAGCCGGGTGTGCGCCAGCCTGGCGGCGCAGGCCCCGCAGTTTGGGTGCAACGTGGAGCGCAGGGGCGTGGTGAATGCGAGCGATCCCAACTGCGAGTATTGGTACGCGTACGCCGACAACAGCTCCACGTTCGGCAACCTCGTCACTGACTCCTTCAACTTCCAGCTGTCGACAGGGGAGAGCCTCTCTCCGCGCCTCCTGTTCGGGTAATAAGCCCTGTTGCTCCTACAACTTCCCCCCCCCTTCGCCTCTCGCTCGAGGGACACCCCCTTTGCCTCTCGCCGCCGCGCCTCCTGCTCGAGTAAGCTTGTCGTGCAGCGACCCGCACCTCTACCCTAACTCTGACTCAAAGCCTCAAACCCTGAACCCTGAAGCTTAAAGCAGAACCCATGACCTGAAACTTGCAGAATTCTGGACTGGATGCTTCTGGTCCTTGCAAGCGCGGGTATCTCCCGTGCCCTCCTTCGGCTGCTGGCTTCTTCTCTGCCTTCTGCGGGGGTAGGGGCGCAGCTGCCTGAGCATTCAGCGCGGGAGTGCTGTTGACAGGTTGACCCTTAAGTCTTAATTCTCAAACCTTGCCTAAATCCCGAGTGCCTACACCCAATATCCCTCCACCGCTGCCATCTCGGGGGGCTCCGGGTCGCAGCTGCTCGAGCATCAAGAACTAAAATCTCAGGCAGGCATGGCTCGATCGTGAACCCTAGCTCTTGGTCTCTTTAGACTTTCAAAACGCTGACCTGAACCCTGACCCTGACCCTAACCTCCTAACCCTAAGCCTAACCCTAACGCTAGTTATATCCATAACCCTGACCAGCTGCCTTCTGTGGGCGTTCCGTTTGGGGCCCAGCTGCTCGAGCATCCAGGATGGCAACCTCGTGGACGAGAGAAACGCCCTCGACGGCCTCATCGGCCTGGGCGGCGGCGACCTGTCGGTGTTCCAGCAGCTCGAGGAGCAGGGGGTGATTGCCAACACGTTTGCGCTCTGCCTGGAGGGGCAGGGCGTGGGGGGGCACCTGTTCCTGGGCACCAGCTCGCTGCCCTCCAATGCCCAGTACATTGAGCTGCTTGGACAGGATGGCGAGTAAGCTCACACACTCTCTCTCTCATTCTCTCTTTTGTCTCCCTATCTTCCTCTTCCTCTCTCTCTCTCTGTCTCCGTGGGGCGGCCCGGCTTGCCTTAGCTTGGCTCCTCCTCTTGATGCTCATGCTCCAGCTACTTGCGGTGGGATGTGGTCTGTGCATGTACACCGTCACATGTATGTGGCGCACGTGTGTGTGTGTGTGTGTGTGTGTGTGTGTGTGTGTGTGTGTGCGCGCGCGCGTATAAGGTTCCTTCCCCCTCACTGTGTATGGTGCAGGTCTGTACTGAAGATTAAAGTAATCGCCTGGCGTCTCCCTCTCTCAGATTTGACTGTCCATGAGCGCTGTCGCTCTGCCACCTGTTGCCCTGCCGCCTGTCGCTCGGCCGCCTGTCGCTCCCTCCTCACGTGCAGCCTTTTCGACGCCCCGGACCTCGTCGCCCTGCAACTGCCATCGCCGCGACGCTCTGCCATTTGCTTGCCTGCCACTTGTCTCTCTGCCCGTTGTTGCTCTGCCATTTGTCCCCCTGCCACTTGGCTCTTTGTCACTTGTCGCTCTGCCACTTGGCACTCTGCTGGATCAACCCACCATTTCCTCCTCGTGCGCGCGTGTCGCGCACGCAGCACCTTCTACCCCGCGGCCCCTCGCAGGCCTGCCAGTGGCCGACCAGTACCCCAATTTCTGACGCCCTGCCACCTGTCGCGCCCTTCTCGCGCGCGCGTGCACCCGTGCCCGCAGGACGTTCTATCGGGTGGACCTTGTTGGCCTGCAAGTGGCCGGCCAGGACCTGCCGTTGGACGCGTCGATATTCGAGACCGACGAGGAGGGATCGTTCCGCGGGTCCATTCTCGACAGCGGCACGACGTTCACTCTGCTGCCGACAGACGCCTGGACTGCCCTGGCCGCTGCAGTGGGCCCTCTTTACTCTCCCCGCTTCTCCCTCTCCTGCTCGTCGGAGGCCCAGCCCACGTCGCCTTTCGCCCTTTGGCAGCTGGCCTGCCCCTCCTCTCCCCCCTCTCCCTCGCCTGCTCGGTCGCCATGTCGCCCTGTCGCCGTGTCGCTAAGTCGTCGTTTTGCCGCGTCGCCTCTTGCTTTTGGACGACACTTACGTTCTCTCCTCTGCTGCCGACGACGGTGGATGTCTGGGCAGCCCTTGGCTTCCGTGGTTGGCCGTCACCGACTTCGGCTTTCGATGGGTCCCCGTTGCATGCTGGTTGCATTCCCATTGTTTTCCTCATCGTGTGCCCATTTCGTCTCTTGCATCTGGCGTGGGCCCCGGCCCTTCCCTCTCTTTCTCAGTTGTAGCCCGCCTGCTTGAGGCGACGTCCCGAGGCATTGGGCCTTTCTTTTGGCACAAACTTCTGCGCGCTTCTCCACACGTGCTGGCATGACTTCCTCGTTTCATTGTTCTGGTTTTTGTTAAACCTCTGGTGACGAGACAAGGTGGGAAGCGCCTGTAGGCTGTCACGTCCTGCCGTGCTTCTCACTGTGACTAATTCGAGGCTTGCGTGAGCGCCTCTCTACCCTGGGTCTGTCATGGGCTGGGCAGTCTACTAGCAGGCAGGCACGCAGGCAGGCAGGCAGGCACGTGACACGTGGACTGTTCAGCTGGGCGTGGGTAGGCGCGGGTGGGTGGCGGGGTGTACTGTCTGACTTCAACCCCCTCATGCCTAAGCGAAGGGACGTGATGGCCCGCTCGTCGCCTGACCTAGGGCGGCCCTTGTGGGGACGCGCCGGCTGCAGGTAGGAGACGCGGTGGGCGTGCAGTTCTTCGAGGTCGGCGGCTACTCGTGCTTGGGTTTGAGGAGGCCCCTGTGAGCCAAATCCCTCTCTCCCCCCCCCCCTCCTCTCTCTATATATATACTTATGAATATGTGTGGGGGTGTGTGTGTGTGTGTGTGTGTTTGTATACCTTTTATGAACATTATGATAATGTTGTATATATGTTGTACGTGTGTACGTTTATAATAGTGCATGCGACCCAGACACGCACACAGGCACACACTCACCCCCCACAATTGGTACTCCCGACCTTTACACTGGTGCGGGAAACCTCACAGATATGTTACGAAGCGTGTTCTTCTCTCGGGGCGTCGCAGGCAGGCCCGAGATTTTGCTTGCAGCTGCGCTTTTAGCGCCTCCTCCGCACAGCTTGTGACTAGTCGGGGTGTTGTTCTTGCTTGCTAAGGCTGCTCCCCTTGGCCTTTGGAGAGCGGAAATAAAAGGTTAGCAACTTTTGACGCACGAGCGTAGTGGCGTGAGGCCTGAGGCCCAGCCAGATGATGCTGCTCCTGTTTCTTTTGCAAAAAAAAATATATCTCTTTCCTGTGTAGATCTCATTATGGGGTTGCAAGCGAACGTACGGAGGTAAGGCCTAAGCCCCAGCTAGGGGATTCTTCTCGCTGGGGATTCTTCTCACTGGGGATACGCTCCTTTTTCTTCGAGGCCTTCTTTCATTCGGCTCCCCTTTTTCTCTTGTAATTGTTGCGTTTTTGCGCGAATGGTGCAGGACGTTTGAGGACTTGGACGCGCTCTTCCCGATGGTGGCAATGGTGTTTGGCAATGGCACCGCGTGGGACCTGCCCCCCTCCAGCTATTTGTTTTTCAATGTAGGAGCTGCACCTCATGCGCGCCAACACACCACCCGCCACCTCAAACTGAGCCCTTCACCCTCCACCCTAGACAATCCCAAAGGCGGGATGTCAAAACCTGAACCCCGAACCCTTAAACCTCAGCCCCAAACGTTAAAACCTGAAAACTTAAACCTCTATCCCTAAACGCCAAGACCTTAAACCCCGAAGCTCAAGAACTCTAACGCCAATCGCCAAAACCCCTGCAGCATCCATTGCCTCATGCGACCGAAGCCCAAAGACTAACCTAAATTCCAATACACACGCTGTATTATGCACCTACCCTGAACCACCTGACCCTTTTCCTAACCCTAAAACACCCACCCACCCAGGATCTAATACCGCTTCTGTCGTTCTAGCCTCCTATCCCCCCAGCCCCCTACCCTCCCACCCTCAGCCCCCCCCCGTTTCCCTCCCCCTCCCTTTTCCTTCTTCAAGGAAGATCACAAATGTATCTGACACAACCTGCCAGAGGGAGCGCGGGGTTGGACTGATTGATGGGGTGTTGCTTGCGGCTGGGTTATGCTGCCCCACGTGTAGCTACCGGGGCTCGCTCTGTTAGTGCGTGCGCTGTCGCGAGCCCGATACGTGCGATGGGATCGCCTCGCATGCTTAGCAGAGGAGGCAGCGAGGACTCTCTCCGGGCCGGCGTGATCGCTGGGGTGTTGCTCGCGACTGGTTTGCACATTGGCAATGACTCTCGGGGGGTCTCTCGCGCTCACACTCGCGCTCCTCAGCCAGCGCGAGTGGTTTTGAAGCCTGGCAACTGCAAGGGAACCGCAACGCATGCTAAGCAAGCAGAGGAGACAGGCGGGACGGGACTCTCGCTGTGCCTAGGGTACACGGGCGAGACACGGGACAGGTGTCCTTTGCAGGTGCCAGGAATGGCCTCACTTGCGGCTCGCCAAAAGCCCCACGTGAGGATAGTATCACATGGAGGACGTTTTACAGCAGGTCAAACACGGGCCAATGAAGGTCAACGAAGGTCAACGAAGGTCAACAAAGGTCAACAAAGGTCACAAAGAGGTCGATGTCGATTCAGAGGAGGCCAGTGCAGGTCGAGGCACGTGAAACTTGCACAGGTCAAAGCGTGTCAAGGAAGGTCAGCGCAGGTCAGAACAGGCCGAAGATGGTCAGTAGGGCAACCAGGTTGGTTATAGGCCCGCAACGCCAGGAGTCAGTTTCAGCGGGTTAGCGGGGTGGCACGGGCACCAGTCGCGTAAGCATGCGAGCCTGCTCCTGAACTGTTCGGCCCGTGGTGCTCGTGATGATGTTTCCCCTGCAACGGTCAGCATTGCTGTAATGAATGAAGGTGCTGACTCGCACGCGAGGGAGCCCTATGNCCCTACCCTCCCACCCTCAGCCCCCCCCCGTTTCCCTCCCCCTCCCTTTTCCTTCTTCAAGGAAGATCACAAATGTATCTGACACAACCTGCCAGAGGGAGCGCGGGGTTGGACTGATTGATGGGGTGTTGCTTGCGGCTGGGTTATGCTGCCCCACGTGTAGCTACCGGGGCTCGCTCTGTTAGTGCGTGCGCTGTCGCGAGCCCGATACGTGCGATGGGATCGCCTCGCATGCTTAGCAGAGGAGGCAGCGAGGACTCTCTCCGGGCCGGCGTGATCGCTGGGGTGTTGCTCGCGACTGGTTTGCACATTGGCAATGACTCTCGGGGGGTCTCTCGCGCTCACACTCGCGCTCCTCAGCCAGCGCGAGTGGTTTTGAAGCCTGGCAACTGCAAGGGAACCGCAACGCATGCTAAGCAAGCAGAGGAGACAGGCGGGACGGGACTCTCGCTGTGCCTAGGGTACACGGGCGAGACACGGGACAGGTGTCCTTTGCAGGTGCCAGGAATGGCCTCACTTGCGGCTCGCCAAAAGCCCCACGTGAGGATAGTATCACATGGAGGACGTTTTACAGCAGGTCAAACACGGGCCAATGAAGGTCAACGAAGGTCAACGAAGGTCAACAAAGGTCAACAAAGGTCACAAAGAGGTCGATGTCGATTCAGAGGAGGCCAGTGCAGGTCGAGGCACGTGAAACTTGCACAGGTCAAAGCGTGTCAAGGAAGGTCAGCGCAGGTCAGAACAGGCCGAAGATGGTCAGTAGGGCAACCAGGTTGGTTATAGGCCCGCAACGCCAGGAGTCAGTTTCAGCGGGTTAGCGGGGTGGCACGGGCACCAGTCGCGTAAGCATGCGAGCCTGCTCCTGAACTGTTCGGCCCGTGGTGCTCGTGATGATGTTTCCCCTGCAACGGTCAGCATTGCTGTAATGAATGAAGGTGCTGACTCGCACGCGAGGGAGCCCTATGTGTGTGTGCCCCGTGCGCGCTCGTGTGTGCGCGTGTGCGTCTCTGCGCGTGCGCGCGCGCGCGCGTGTGTGTGTGTGTGTGTGTGTGTGTGTGTGTGTGTCTGTGCATACGTCTGTGTATATGTGTGTGTGTTCGTGTGTGTACGCGTGTGCATGTGAGCGCGCGTGCGCGTGCACGAGTGTGTATGTGTGCGTGTGCGTGTGCGTGTGTGTGTGTGCACGTGTGTGTGTGTGTGTGGGTGGGTGTGTGTATGTCTCAGGGCAACAGAGTGTGCATCGCCGCGCTTGACGCGGGGGTCCTGCCGCTCACCATCATCGCCTGTAAGTAAATCTCTTCTCCCCCGTCTTTCCTCCTAGTGATCAGCATGAAGGGACTCCCTATCTCAATTACAAGCAAAGGAGAGAGAGAGCGAGCCACTCCCTAACAGCTAAGCCCCAATTTTAACCCCTAAACCCTGATTGTCGGCCCAGTTCTAACCCTAATTGTACAGGTTCCCTTCCCCAAACCTTGTAAGATTCCCTAATGAATGCTATGCCATCGTACATGCACATACTCCTGCCTGCCTGCCTGCCTGCCCTGTCTGTCTGCCTGCCTGCGTGCCTTCCTGTTAGCCTGCCCTGCCTGTCTACGAGGTTGTGGGCCCAGAGGTATGGGAACTCCATGGCGTCAGCTAGGAGGGAGGCAAGGATGGGAGGATGGTGTGTTGAAGAAATACAACAGCGCGGTAGGGGAGCAAGACGGCTCTGTGCCTGGGGCTTAACTTTCGCTCCGGCTCCTCCTCACAAACTCATGACTGCGGCGCAGCTAGCAGCTGCTAGTTGCCTGGTGCTTCGTAAGTATGCCACAAGTGCATGCCTGGCTGGCAGCCCGCCGGAAAGTGCCCAGCTGGCAGCCCGTACATAAATGTTTGTCTTGCAGACTAGGAAGTATGCCCGGCTGGCAGCCCCGAGAGAATGCCCAGCTGGCAGCCTGAGACTGCCCCAAGAGAAGCTTGCGTGCCTGGCAGGCCCGAGACTGGCTCATTCCCGCGAGGCTGGGGTTTTACAGTAGTTCTAAGCCGTGTCACTTCGGCTGCAGTACAAGGGGGTGTGTCCCAGTCAGTATGTCCAAGATGGCCCCGCCCGATTCCTCCCTCCCTTCCTCCCTCTCTCCTTTCCTCCCTCCTCCCCTCCCTCCCTTCCTCCCTCCCTTTCACATGCTTGTGCCAGAGGTAGCATATATCCTGTGAATCTTCAGGGGGGCAAGCCAGCCTAACTGAGCCTAACCGAGCTGACTGAGCTGACTGGGGCCCCCTCCCCTCCTCTCTTGCGTGCCTGCGTGCGTGCGTGTGGCGGCGGGGGAGGGGGAGCAGCGAGCTGGATGAGGAACTTCTTTGTGCTGCACGACCGCTCCAACAACAGGATTGGCTTCGTCCCCTTCAACTGTGAGCTCAGCTGTCCCCTCTCAGGCCTTCCTCTTTTGCCCGGGGCCTGCACGTTCCGCCTCTCTCCCCCTGCTCCTCCCCCTCCCTCTCCCCTTCCCCCGCCCCTCCCAACCTCCTCTCTGAACAAGCCCCTGTGCACCCGCGTGGGTGTCTGAGCATTGAGTGTGGGTGTGTGGGGGTTTTTTACAAGTCACGTGTCGGGGCGCTCCCCGTATGCTCTGTGTGGGCCGGTGGGCGTGTGGGCGTGTGAGGGCGTGTGGGCGTGTGGGTGGGGTGTGTGGGTTTGTTCATTCGTACAAGGCAACTGTGCGGGCCCTCCACGTGTGCTCTTTTAAGTTTTCGAGCAGCTGGAGGGGCCCAATACGGCGGCCCACTTTCAGAGGCACCGCGTTTGCACCACGTTAGCATCAGGCTGCTCTCCTGTGGAGTGCCAACCTCTCAGTTGGGCAGTCAGTCAGTCAAGATTCAACGCCGTATGGCAGCTGCCGGAGGAGCCTGCTGCCGTGCACGCATTTCCCCCGCCCCTTGCATGCACCTGCGGCTGTCTGGCAATTTGTCACTCGTATTTTGAAACTTGTAGTTTGTGCGTCTCTCCTCAAATTCCACAGCCTTGTATGCTGGACTCTTGCTCAAGTGCGACAGTTCTGAGCCTTCTGACACGTGCCTGTGTCTCCCGAGAGTTAGTCAGCGCCCCCCGGACCCAGCCGCCAGAAACTGCTGTTGCGTGCACTCTTGCGCGCTGTGTGCGACTGATTGCACGTCACTGCAAGCATCTGCTGCCATCTGTCACGCGTGCGTCATCCCACTGCCTCCACGCCTCCCTCGCTGGACTCGATTCGTAAACACGCAGAGCTCTGTTGCCACGTGGCACAATTGTGTGCAGGCACGAGTCTGCAGCCGCTGTCGGCGGTAGACGGGCCCGCTGCACCTCCGACGGAGAATCCGGTTGCCGGCGCCGACGACTCCACGGCAGGCCCCCGTACGCACACGCCTCTCCGCCTTTACATCCACCCCTCTTTGCCCACTTTCATACCCGCCTTTTGCCCTTTGGGTGTGAGGGGCTGCGAGTCGTGTGCCCCTTCTGGCAAATGCCTGGGCGGTCAGACCAGACTCAGGTTGACATGCCGTGGATTGCTGCAAGCACGTGCGAGCTGCCGCGGGGATAAAGACGTTCATTGGTCGAGGGTCCCAAAAACGGAAGATGAAGAGAAGCAAAGTGGAGCCTGGAGGTGCAGGCTGCAGGGTTGAGGGTCTGCCTACACCCTGTGGGCTGAGCTCTACCCTAGCCCCGCGTGCCAGGTGGCTTCTCGAAGGCCAAAGTGAGGTCCTCCGTGGCTCACTCTTTCACTCGTCCTCCCCGGAGGACTGATACCGACGGAGAGCGGTACACGCGCCCTATATGAGGTTCCGGTCCGGTCCAGGACTGATATATCTGAAAAAGAGCTTGTCATTGAACCTTTCCTTCTGGTCTAGGGTTACCCTTCTTAGGACACATCTGCGAGGGAGTGGCGCCTCTCAGGAAGCGTGGGATCGTATCGCCATGATCTGGAGAGTAGCGTGCTTATGTGGCGGCGGGGCAGCTGCCTCTTGCAGAGCTCCAGCCGCATGCCACCACTCGGCTCGGCCCCACTGTGACTGCGGCTCCGGCTCCTGCTCCTGCCCTTTCTCCTGGTGCTGCATGACTTATTGCAGCTATTGCTCCTGCTGTTCCTTGTCTTTCTGCGCCTACTGCTGCTGTTTGTGCACCTCCTGCTGCTGCAATGGCTGGACAATGGTGTGCTTGTTGTCATTCTTGGACTGCCAGGGGGAAGGTGCGTCGGTGGTCTGGCTGGTGCCGATGCTCCGGGTAGCTTGCTGTGTCTTAATCGATTGCTGGCGGCCGGAGGGGGGGGAGGGGTGTAGGTTCCGCTGCTGCTTTTTTTCTGTTGCCTGGTATAGCTCGTTGAGTCAGCGTGGTCCGCGTGCGCTCGAAAGGCTTTTCCTGCTCTATGCAAGACAGCCGATCCGCGCCCAATGTTCCGTTGCGTAAGCTGGGGGGAGTAAGCGGGTGCTTGAAGCAAGGGTGAGTAGGGTGGGGGCTTGTGCTTGCACAATTTGTGCTCAAGCTGGCGAATGTTTCTTCTCTTCCACGTGTTCCCGGTCACGGCCCGGTCGTGGACTCCTCTCCTGAACGCTGATTGCCTGCTGGCCAGCAGCAAACGGTCGACCGCAGCTGACCACGGTTGACCATTGTTGACCAAGGGCGCCATCTCTTCTCCCTGTACTCGTGCGTCAAAGGGGGGACTGCTGTGGGTGCTTTGGGCCCTGGCGCATTGTTGCCTCTGTCAAAATGATTCAACCTCTGTTAGAATGAAGTGAATTGGTCTTGCTTGTGTGACGGCGTACGGAAGGTTGTTCGCGGGGGCGTGTCTAGGGCCCTTATAGCCGAGCTGTCTCGGGCTGTACAGCTGTCACGCACAGACTGCAGCCACACTCGCTTGTACGTGTCGCGCTTGCAGTGCATAGTCCACACCGGACGCAAAGTGCGCTGTGAGCCACTCACTGCAAAGTGTCCGACAGCCCTAACCTCGTTTCTGTCCAACAGCCTCGTGTGTGCGCTGATCTTTGTGCCCTCTGATCTTCCTGCCCTCTTGCCGCGAGGGACGGTGTGGGGGGAAAGGCGAGCGCCGAGGGGTGTGGGACCCAGGGAGAGGGATTCAGGGAGTGGGACCCAGGAGTCGCAAGGGATTGGGTCGCGAGAGGAGTTCCTTCCTCTTACGACGACTTGCGTGGGGCTGTAGCATGCCTTTCCTGCCTGCTTGCACAGACGCCAACTCCCCTAGCGCCTCCAGTCCCATCTCTTGGGGCAAGCCCAACTGAGCCCCCCACCGACGCTGTCATGATGAGTGCCCCTTCTAATATCTGATAGCCCGTGCCGCTGTTGATGGTTCCCCTTCCCTGCCCGCCCCTGCTCTCTCTGCCAGTAACAACACCTGCTCCCATAGCTTCACCTCGTAGCCCTCTCTCCTGGTGCGAGCTCAAGCCCCCAAGCTGACGCTGTCGTGACTTCGGACTTGGGAGAGGTGCTCCTTCCTAACCTGATGCCTTGAGTGGCTGCTCCTGTCTATCTCCTCCACAGCTCCCCCAGCTCTGCCAGCCCCATCCCCCGCTTCAAGCGCAAGGCCCCCGCCCCCCCCGCCCGCGCTCACGCTCACGCCCACGCCATCACCAACGTCGTCACCGACCAGGAATGTCCCTCCGCCGCCGAATAAAGCGCCTCCGGCAAATGAAGCGTCTCCTTCTTCTACTAACGCGCCTCCTCTGGCCCTGCCTCCGCCGGCTGCCTCCTCTCCCGCTCCAAGGTCCCCCCCCTCATCGGCAGGGACTGCCATCAACTCGACCAGCGCGCCCAGTGCGCCCAAGAGCGGTGCGTGCGGGTGCTCCTTCCTTCCCCGTCGATCCAGGAGAAGTTTTTGTTGATATTCTTTGCTCATTGCTACTTTTCTTGTGTTTATGGTTAGATCAAAACACTCGTGTTGCACATCTCAGTGAGCAATTCTCAGCATGTTGTCTCAGTCAGTGACGCTGTTCACCGTTCTCTCGTTCTTTCGCTCCTTCCAGGAAGTGGCGCTTTGTGTCTCCAGGCTTAAACTGCACCCTCAAATAAGCGAGTTTGTGTTTAGTTGCCCCGAGCTCTCGAGCTTGATCCTGACAAGCGCACTTCCTGAATTGTAGGCCCTAACCTTGAACTTTCATAGTCGGTGTTATCTGGATTACTTTTGCCGAGCTTGATTGTTATTTTGTGAAAGGTCCACTTCTTTTGTGATGTTTGAGGGAAGGGAAGCTCTTGACTTCCACCTTGTTTTTGTCGTTGTTGCAAGTTGACACTGATTGCTTCATGGATCAGAGATAGTGGACAAATAGGATTGACTTTGAGTTCATGAGTGTTTAATACCTCTGAGCTGATGACTGGTGTGCTAATGTGCTCACAGGTGTGCATTGTCAGCTCTGACAGGTGTGCAATGACTCTGAGCTGACGTCAATTTGCATTGGTCAGCGACTTAGCACCAACCTTACCTCGTGAAATTGCTTGGTTGGTTGCAGCAGGCTCTTGCCACCTGGCATCACTCGTTTTGGCGGCACTTGCCTGCATCGCCAGCGGAGCCTTTGCACTCTAAAGCATGACGGTTGGAGGGACTTTGAGTTATGATTCTGGGAGCTTTTGAGCTATAGACATATTGGTTCCTCTGCAAATAGGACCCTTAAATATGCAAAGGACGGCAAAATATTTATTGTGTGCTTCATACAAAGTTCAATTATGTGAAATTCATTCTTGTGTAGAGTCTATATACATACATACATACATATATATATATGTATATATGCTTCTGTGGATAACATGATTTCCATGACAGAGACTGGCATGGAAAACAAGGAAGACAAAAAGTGTTCAATAATGACATTCTCGACAGTGAAGGGAAGACCTGGCACCGGCCAGTCTATAGGCACCGGTCAATAAAGGGCCATCAATGGTAATGACACGCATAAATGTCGTCTCGGTGCACATAGCACACTGCTATGACACTTCCAACTCTTTTCAAACGACATGCATTTACAATATTCGTGCATACATATCAAAGAGTATGCAACTTAAGATTTAGTCTGATACTTGAACTCTTGCACGTACTTTGAACACGTCACCTTTATGTCAAGTTTGAAGAACGCAAAATTTTGTTCGAAGCAACCTTTATTTTTTTTTCCATATTCTTTCCCAATTTAGAAGCTCATGGATGCAAATAGAAAGCATGAGGCCTTTGGAAATACATTTACAAAAGCCTAATCTACTCTATTTGCAATATATGTACACGCAAAATGAGGTGACAATTCGCATAGGATTTTGCGATATAAAATGTTTAAGTTGGGTTGCTAGGGCACATGCACCTTCCTAGCTACCCGCGTGGGGCAAGGACCGATAAATAGCAATACGCATGCAGCTAGCAGAAAGTCTCGTGCATTTAAATGGCCTTCACTCTACCAAGCAAGCGACTGTTGACCATAGCGACACTTTTCGGGTACTATTGTCGCTCAAAGATGAGCCGTACGAACGGGGCCGATAGAAGCAGACGGTAGCAAGCTCAAACTACTCGAGTGGAAGAAGGCTTGTATGTGAGGTGGATGTGGGGCGTAGTTAACAAGCAGAAGAGTAACATCGGGATCCGGCACCCGCCATGTGAAATGAACTTCTTGCTGTTCTTGCTAGTTTTTTTTGTAAGCGTGCAATATCCATACGGATAGCCGAGATTTTCAGGTGTGAATTTGGCATGGTCCACGTGTACGCCACGTATGTACAGATCACCTTGGAAGTTGGGACAGCCTTGGGATAAGTCAGAATAAGTGATTGTTGTCATCAGTCGTCTTTACCTGCCTGCGCCCGACATTCTCTGTCCGCGGCAAGTGCAAATTCTGGCAATTTCTTTGTCAAGTTTCTTCGAGTCCTTGGTCGCAGACTCGCAGCCTGCAGGCTGCAGCCAGTCGCAGCCTGCAGGGTGCAGCTTGGTGGAGTCTAGTGGACGACAAAAGAAAGACACCAGCCGGCCTACCACATGTGTGCCGGCCCACCACATGTGCGCACCAGTTAATTACCAACAGGCTGCCCCGGGCTGCCTCATGGATACCCTTCGCGCACAAAATTTGACTTTCTCATCGGTAGGTCAGCGAAAAATGGGAGTGGTTGTGTCCGGTTGGGCCTGCGTTGTAATTGATTCTAATTTATAAATCGATTACATAGGATTACATGTATGTTTTGATCTTTTGCTAAACTTATTCCTTAATTTGGCAATTTGACTGCGATTGAGCAATATGTATTGTAGAATTTGTTCTAGTAAATATTGCACAATCTAACTTTCGAACGTAAAACGTAACGCCTGATAACGCCCTTCAATATGCGCAACCCGGATGGCTTGCTCGTACGCTCGTCTTATTCGTCGAAGCCCAATGCTATAACAGCCCTAGCTCAAGCTCACAGGATTAGCTGGGCATTTCTCCTAGAGCAATTTCCGGTCCCGTCACTGGATTTTGTTACGGCAGTCCAGGAAGTGGCGACATGACCTGCTGCTAGAGCTGTAAACTCGGTCGAGCTGGTGTAGTATACCAAGAGCGCACGACATCCACTTTGAATATTCATCCCACACCATTGAGACATGGCTGTGATTAAGAGCTGCATAATCCTCGCCCTCGTGTTTGTAGTGTCGTCTTTGCGGGTCGAAGGCCAGTTATTTGCCAAGGTACTATTTTCCGCCTTCTTTACGTGAGATAATTTCCGGGTAGAGCTGTGGCAGGACTTGCTCTAACATGCAGCATGTGAGACGCTATCTCTTCTACCTGCAGTAAGAGCTTGTCAGCTGACTTTGACCAATACCGAGTATCTTTCTGACCCGTTGCTTATCGCATATACAGTTTAATTGATGGTATTACTGTGAGTAGCAGTAATCACATTCCTCTCTCAGTTGCATGAGTTCTGTCTACTTGATTGTGACCTTGAGCAAGGCCCATGCGGATGTGCTATGGTCGTCATTGTAAATGTAGACACATGATTGAGTTTCCTCTCCTGAAGCAGCACCAACAGAATACATCTGCTTGGCCTTCACATTGTGGCCAAGTGTGTACGTCGAGCTGACAAACTTGGCGTGTCCCTATAGTGCAGCACAAGTTACTTGTGGTCTATTCCTCGATTTAGAATGATATTGTCTTGAGCTTCGAGGTGATGCTAGATATTTTGGAGCCAGTTTAATTGTGCTCGTCAACCTCACTTGCTCTCATGAGTCCGCCACTAGAGGCATGGACGGTAAACCAGTCACGATGAGTAAGCTTCAGCAAGAAATATGTGCTTTTGTCTTATTCTACTGGAGGGCAGATGCAAGGGGGCGGATGCAATGAGGCATTTTGCAAGGTGCATATGCAAGGGAGCTGACAATGTCTGACCTTCAATGACTCATGTCATCCAGGAGGAGAGTCCTGAGTTGGGCGTCTGGACGGCTGAAGAGAGGGAAGCATTTCTTCAGCAAGCCGGCTTTCACTTTCCTTTAACACACGGTGTTTTGAAGCAAGTTGAAGTGAGTCTCATCCACGCCCTGGGGCAACTGCGCGTGTGTTGACTCTGTTAACCGTATTGAGTGCACTGTATTGCGTGACCTGTGTGTGGTGCATGACCTGGGCACACACACGAGTGTTCATTTGAAATGACTCATGAAGATGCACATGCAGGTGGCATATTACAGGTTCAACGGAATAACGGAATGGATTTTTTGGTCAGCTTGAACATGTAAGGACTACGATAGTATATAGAGTGTGTTCAAAAGTATATAGAGTATAATTCTGCAGAGACTGAACGGGGGGGTCTTGCACGGCCAGTAGTTGTCATAAAGGAGGATGTATGTGAAACATCTTTCCGAGCTTGTGGCAATCCAAGGGTCTTTTACACCGACCCTGCTGCTTGCCTTGATCTGCTGCAGGGTGAAGATGGCAGCCCCGTCAAGGTTGTCGTAAGAGCAAATCCGAAGGTGCTCACCATACTAGACCACCAAGGCCCCCGTTTGTTCGGATCCTCTTACTAGCAGGCGCTTGCAGTGCTGAGTATACTCATAAGCTGTAGATTCAATCCACTGGTTGGAGTATTAGAAACTCATAATGCCCAGAACGAGAGAGAGCTTCAGAAGTTACCAGCGAGCAGCCAGGTGTATGCATGACCCACTCCTGAATCTCCGGGATCGTCTGTCAGGTGCTGTAGTGTCATCGGCGTAACATACTACATAGGACTTGGCGATGCACCTACTTTTCCAGGAGACAGATTCAACGTAATCAAATGAATTTTTATCTTAGCATGATATGACGAGGTCATGGCCGGAGGATTAACAGATGATCTCTGGTTGAAGCTAGGTATCAGGAGATGTCGCTCTTTGGAGGCATTGAGCCTTCAGGCTCTCAGAGATCAGTTTAAGAAGTAGTGTTTGTTAATTGATGTTGACTGATATGGTAGGCACATGCGTGGAAACCATTCCCGTTATATGCCTCGGATGTGCATATGACAAATTATTGTCAATTGTGACAACAACACCGTTCTCATGTATGGGGTCTCTGGTGTGCACGTAGTTCTTATTTGTGTGAGGTGTTGTCATGTGGCAGTCAGCAGAGTATGCCCAGAGGCAGGGGCTCAGGGACATCCAGCGTGCGCGCGGAAGAAGGCTCAAAGTTGGAGATGAGATCTACTACTCCCTTGGGGGAAGCATCAACTCGGCGATAAAGTAAATGATACACGCATGTCTCCTATCCACATTGATTGCGCAATGACCAGGCCATCGACGTCTATTTACTCTACTCCTGTGATCTTCTGCTAATACTCTTGCTTGGAGGTTCCTTATCTGAGGACATTTATCTTTGAGAGTGTCTGTCTCCTGCCCGTGAAGCTCCCAGTGGTACTCTCTGGCTGGCCAGCCATTCTGATACAATGTGTAGCCTGTCTGTGATTAATGGCAAGCTTACAACTGCTTCCATTATTGGCAAGAGGCAGAAGGTGCTGGGAAGGTTGCTTCGCTGCTGCAGGGGTATGAGAAGGAAGAGTGCTAGAAAGTTGGAAGCAGTATGTAATACTGTCCAAGGGGGCTCTTACTGTTTCTGATAATGATGAAGAATCTTTTAACAGCTGAATTTCTTCCTGCAGTCTGCAGCACGTTCCACATTATTGAATTCCCTGGGAGCTTACTGTATCTGATGATGTTCTAATACAATAATGTAATGTATTTGAAAATGTATGCGTGTTATATGTATATATGTATGTATATACTTATACACAAACACATATAAGTGTGTGTGTGTGTGTATCGACATGTCTACATGGGGATGCAATGTGCAACCTGCAGCATATATGGACACACTCACATATATATATACTAAGCATAACCTAAATTTTTGGCAATGTGATGCGCGCGTCCGTGCAGCGCGTACTACATCACAATCTCCCTGGGATCGAAGCAGCAGGAGTTCAACGTGCAGGTTGACACAGGGAGCGACCTCCTGTGGGTCCCCTGCAACTGCATCCAGTGCGCAAACTCCTCCTCTGTAAGCTCACTGTTCTCTCACCTGAGACCCCCCCCAAAGCTCACTCCATGCGTCAACGCCCCCCACTACCACAGCTCCCTCATAAAACTCTTTTGCATCACTCTTTTCATATGAATTTGCCACCTGTACTAGCCATGGAGGAGCTTGCTGAGCTCATTGGTTGTATGGTTGAAGGGCAGGCCCACTGCAAATTTATATGCGTTGGCACTTTCCACGCATGCGTTCTGATGTGCACAGCCCTCGGTGCTTCTTGTTCGCCAGTGGGGAACGGCTGTGTGCCACAGTCAGCAAATAAGAGGTGCTATTTTCCAGGAGAAAATTTGGGGATTAGAGAGGTGCTATTTCCCGGGGAAAAAAGCATGAGAGAATACAGATTTGCATGCTTACGCTGCTCTTCTGCTGCTGCGGCAAGGCATGTCCTGTGCTGTCTGACGATATTCCTGAAGGCCACGGACGAAATGCTGAAATCATGACACACACCTGATGCATAACTGAGCATAACTTTGTCTTGCCTTCTGTTGCCTGGGGGTTGGGGGGTGGCGGACTGGGGGATGGTGATGCGACTGGGGACTGGGAAATGGGGAATGCGAATGGGCCTGGGACGTGGTGGGGATGGATGGGTGTGGGCATGGATGGTGGTGGGGGGGATGGTGGGGGGCTCTGGGGGAGCTGGCGTGTCGTGAACTTGGTACTGCAGAGCGCGCCCTTCAGCCCGGCGGCGTCGGGCACCACAGAGTTTGAGAGCTGCGAGGGCCAGGTGTGCACAGACCTGGCAGCGCAGACCCCGCAGTACGGGTGCAACGTGGAACACAGGGGCGTGGTGAACGCGAGCGACACCGGGTGCGAGTACTGGTATGCGTACGGCGATAACAGCTCCACGTTTGGCAACCTTGCCACCGACTTCTTCGACTTCCAGCTCGCCACGGGGGAGAAGCGCAAGCAGAGAGTCTTGTTCGGGTGAGCATGCGGTTCTCACTCGAGACTCCCTTGGGTCCCCTTGATTCTCCTGCCGCTAGGAAAAGACTTCTCGCCAACAATCCCGTTTGGGTACGCTTGTCACTTAGCCAAGCTGCCCGGTGCTGCTTACTCCTCAACTCCCCTGTGTTCTGTCGCTGTGCGGGGCGCTCTGCTGCTTCCCAGAGAGCCACAGCCCTGCTGAGTCGTTTTGTTTTGGTTTCTTAGGCCTCCGGCTTCTCCTTTGTCCTCTGTTGGCGTCGGGGCAGCTGCTCGAGCATTCAAGATGGAGCACTGGTGGATGACGCAAATGCACCCGGCCGCCTCGTAGGCCTGGCCCAGCAGATGGGCCAACTGATGCATCGTCTCGGTTTCTCGTAACCTGCGCCTTGTATGTCCCCTGTGGGTGGTGGGACATTTGCTCAAGCATCCCGGATGGGAACTTCGGGGGAGGAGTCAAGTGCCCTGGGGCTTGCCCCGGTGCTCCTGATCCTATTAAGCACTGGGACAAGCACTGCTTAATTCTTCTGAATGCTGCCTCCTTTGCCCTCTGTGGAAGTTCAGAGGCGCAGCTGCTCGAGCATTTGGGATGGGAGGCTTGGGGCTGCCAAAACCAAAACCCAAAAACCTAAAATCTGAAACCTTGGACGTGAACCCCAATTTTTGAAATCAAAGTTTTAGAGCCTTGCTGCTCCCGGTAAGCACTAACAAGCCTTCTCTGCTGTTGGGCTTCTTCCCCGTGTACGCTGTGGGGGTTCCATTTGGGGCGCAGCTGCTCGAGCATTCAGGACGGGAACCTCAACGATGGGACGAGTCTTCTCGACGGCCTCATGGGCTTGGGCGGAGGCTCGTTGTCGGTAGTGCACCAGCTCGAGAAGCAGGGGGTTTTTGACAACTCGTTTGCGCTCTGCCTGGAGGGGGAGAGCACCGGAGGGCAGCTGTTCCTGGGCACCAACTCGCTGCCGGACAACGCTCACTTCATCAAGCTACTTGGGAAGGATGGAGAGTGAGTTCCCCCTGCGTGGCTCCCTTTGTGGCTCTCTCTGTGGCATGCTATGTGGCTTCCTTGGTCCTTCGTCAGGTTGCTATTCACCCTCAGCGTGATAGGCACTACAAAATTACATGCGCGTGTGTGCACCCACTCACATAAAATGCTCACATACACACGCATGCATCCACGCACACTCACACATATACACAGACACACAAACACACGCACGCACGCACAAACACGCACGCACACACACACGCACACACTAACACGCAGACACACACACACGCACACGCACATGCATGCACGCACGCACAAACCTCTTAGAATATCTCCCCATTGCATCTGCTTGCGAGGCCCCTGAGGGTTCTCCCTGAACGTCTGGCCGAAGGTCCAAACGAAGCGCTCTCTGAAAACTCCTGGAATAACAACGCCGCAATCATTGACACCTTGCCACCTTGCCGCCTGTCGCTCCCTCCTCGTGCACGTGTGTTGTGCGCAGCACGTTCTATCGGGTGGACCTCGTCGGCTTGCGAGTGGCCAGCAAGAGCCTGGCAATAAACGCATCGCTTCTGCAGGCCACTGAGGACGGGCTGTCAGATGGGACCATCCTTGACAGCGGGACGACGTACACTCTGCTGCCGACGAGCATCTGGACCGCCCTGGTCGACGCGGTAGGCCTTATACCTCATCCTTATGGCGCCGTCTCGTCTCTTGGTTGCTTTGGCCTTTCTCCGCCTGGCCCTCCATTTGGCCCTCGTCTCTCTCGGGCCCTCCTCTGTTTTTGCCTTCTCTGTTTGGGCCTCCATCCTGTGGCCCTTCTCCAGTTTTGGGCCTTGTCTTCACTTGGCCCTATATTTGACCCTCCTCTCTCTAGTTTAGCTTTCCTCTCTTTCGGCTGTGGTCAACATGGCTAGTCACCGGACAGAAATATGAACTGACACTTCAATATTCTTCAATGCTTGCGTGTCTATAACAAAGTTGCGTGTCTATGACACAGTCACTTGCTAAGTCAGCCGACTTCTTGACTGTCTCGCAGACGCCTTCCCACAGACATGGCTGCAGATCTTGCAATCTCAATAATGCGTATTCTATTCCGGTTAACTGGCATAAAAGCACGCGCGTGCTTCCTTTCCTAGTGCTCATTCGCGACGTGACTATCTTCTGTGTTTTTCATCTTATTTCATTTTTTGTGCGTAGGTTGAGGCACAAACTCGTGGGCACTTCTTGCACATTCTAACTCAATCTTTCTTACAGAGCTCAGCATTCTGATGCATTTCTTTTCACGTGTTTGTCTGGTTGGTGCTGGAACCCTCTAATGTTTACCTGCAGATCACCAAGCTGCAGAAGTCTATAATGAATAGAAGTATCCGTACGTGAACTCTTCCGCGCACGATCTTATGACAGCTGTAGTCGACAGAGTAGCATCACACAGACTTCAAAGCCGGCCTCGGATACGATCCCGACTTCAGTCGCTTAGGTCTTGCCCCATGCCTGGTCCGACCATCCTTGACCATCCTTGACCACTTTGACCAAGCCGACTGACCTTGACCGTCATTGACCCTCCTTTTCATCCTTGATCTGACCTATGACGGCCTCTTTGGTGACCTGTTGACTGCAGGTTGGAAGTGCGGTCAGCAAGCAGTTCAGTACGAACTNCCCTTCCTTTCTCTCTCCCTCCCCTCCCCCTCTCCCCCCCTCCGCTCTCGCTCTCTCTCTCTGCTCCTTCAGGCCACATGTGACAATCTCTGCTGCATTCTTGTTTAAGAAAGAGCACGTAACTGTGAGGAGCACGTTCAAACCTGACTGCCACTTACTTCCACCTCAGCAAACGGGGCAGCATCACGAGGTCTACGTTGCACTGCAAGCTCAGTACTCTCGCACTTCTTGGGCCTAGCTGCATGTCGCTGCATCGCACAGCTGGCACGCCTGCCTCCCTCAAAGCTGAGAGTCAAGTCTCCCAACACCCACTTGGGACTCGGAAGCGGAGGCTCCACCTGCCCCACGCAAGGGCCCTTGCCCTCCCCCATCACGCCGAAGGGGCAAGTGGCCCTCTGAGTCTAAAGCTCTCCATTGCTGGCATGCTCTGGCCTCTTCAAGGCCTGACGTTCTTGTTCAGGACATTTGCATGTAGTTTCCCTGTTGTTGGTGCCTCGTCACACCTATTTACCGTAATCATCAGCATACAAACACGTACAAACACAAGCATACCAGGAGATTCCTCTCCGCAGCAATCTAAATAGTTTTCATTAATGGAAAACGCAAGGATAAGAGCTTTTAACGCGCAAGCATAAGGGTCTAAAAGCCCCAGCCTCAGCCCCAGCCCCTGCCCCACCCACAAGACTCGCTTCCCTTCCCTTGTTCTTACTTTGTGCCGTTGAGCTAGCAGGACGGGGAAGGACTTGAACAGGGACTTTCCTGTGGTGGGAATGGTGTTTGGCAACGGCACCAAGTGGAACCTGCCCCCGTCCAGCTACCTCTTTGCCATGGTGAGAAGAGCTCATGCGCGCCCCTACACCCGAAAGTCTTAAACCCTAAACCCCGCTCCCAAACACTACACCCTACGCCCTACACCCTGATCCCCCACCCTATCACTCTCAGCCCTACATTGTGAACCCTACACCCTGACTCTCGCAACTTTACATCCTAACTTTCGCACCCAACACCTGACACGCTATAACACCCACTGCCTGCATCACCGGAGCCTGGACGCCATACCCTGCTGCACCCTTTGACACACCTTAAGCACTGCAGTTAAGCTGTAAATCCTACTTCATAGATGATTCGGAGGTCAGAGAAGGTCAGAGGAGGTCAGAGCTTGTCGAGGGGGATGAAGCAGGTCAATGAAACTGAGTGAATGGAGGTGCTGACACTTGTGAGGGCCCTGTTGGCGCGTGTGCCAGGATGACAACAAGACAGTCTGCATCGCCGCGCAGGATGCCGGGGAGCACCCCACCACCATCATCGCATGTAAACCCCCCCCCCCCTC
>WELA01013858.1:49487-77271 GCA_009602735.1 Mesotaenium endlicherianum | reverse complement strand
GAGGGGGAGGGGGGGGAGGAGGGGGCAGGCGGGACGATAGGGATAAGGGGTTAGACGGAATGAGGTTCAGGATGTTATCTTTTGTGGGTGGGTGGGGCGGAGTAGAGGGCTTCTGCTTCTGTACAAGGCAGCCGGGAGTTGGGCGAGCCACGCATAGAAGGCCCCACTTGGGGGGACTTAATTCCCTCCCCATAGTGGAGGTCACTGAGCCTTGTGCCGTAGATGCAAGTTAATGACGCCCTCAGTACGCTCCCCGCCCCCAACTTGACACATGCGAGAGTTTTATGCATGTATGCATGTGGGGTCTCCAGGTCGAAGAGGCAGAGGAGGGGCGAGGGAGAGGAGGATGGGAAGGGGAAGGGAAGGGGAAGCGGAAGGGAAAGGGTGGGGAAGCGGAAGGAGTGGGAAAGGGGGGGGGAGGCTTATGTACCGCATGCTGTGAGAGAAGGTACTGCACTATCGCCAGGTGGCCGTTTGCAGCTGCCATGTGTAATGCTGCCATGAAAACAGCACAGCCAAGCAGAGGACAGGTGTAAAGTCAGGAGAAAGTCCAACTGAGATATTTTGTGCAATCACACCCGCGCGCACACACACACACACATGCACGCAAAAACACATACTCATAAAGATACACACACATATACGCTCACGTTCACACACAGTGTGGAGAGAGACCCCTAGACCATATACCCCTGCAACCTGTACGTCCCACTAACAAGCCCTGAACCTTTTCTTAAACCCCGGCACTAGCTCTAGCTGTGCACAATCCAGGACCCAGGGTCAACGTCAAGGTCAAGGTCAAAGACAACCCAAAGGTCTTTGGAGAGCAAATATGCATCTGCTATCCCTATTTACTAACAATCTCCCACAAACAATCTCTACTTCTCAAGCTTGTCTTCCAGAGATATACTTGTGAGCAGCCGTGCTCCTGGTGGCAATAGTCAGTGATTGATACAAAAATATACACAAGGCAAGAACCTGAAAGAAAGTGAAAAGATACTTGCTAGAGTGACAAAACTAGAAACTAGTACCTGCATTGTATAAATCCAAAGATAAACCTTGTAATCCCTCCCCCCCTTCCCTACCAACACTACTTCCCTGAAGCTTGAGCATGAAGAATGGTTCTTCCCCGAACTTGTGAGGACAACATGTCTGAAGATGAGTTCGAATCTACAACGACTTGTTTGAAGGTTGAATGCATGATATGCCTGAAGCTTATTCAAAAAGTTCGCCCAAAGCTTGGACAATCTGCTCGAAGGTTGGGACATGTAAAACAAACCAAAGTTTGCTGAAGCTTGCGAAAGAAGTTTGAACTTTGCCTGAGAGCTAGGTGAAGCTTGTATATTGGGTTGGCTAATATCGTATCAGCATACATGAAGGGCACCAGTCCTGGCGTACTTGCAAAGCAGCACATGATAGAGTGTGCAATTTTGAAATGGGTCCATTCAGGTTGAACACATGTCAGAAACGCAAAAGTCAACAGCACAGAGAGGAAAATTTCAGCCACTTGCTTGAGGCTGCAAACAACAACAGGGTAACGAAGATGGCAGCAGGCAGCCAGTCATGGCTTTTGAGGGCCTTGATTATGTCACACCTCACCTGTACGGCCCTGATCATCTGCTGAGTTCACACTTGCTCCCTGGATGATGGCGCCTTCCACATCCTCCATGTCACCATATCTTGCTCCCTGGATCATCCCAGTCATCACAATGGTGCAAAACGTTCTCTTTCATGAATAACCAGTAGTTCATGACACTATTCATGATGTCAAATGAGTCGCGACCTTTCTAGTCACCGATTTCTCCGCCATAGAATCTGGTCATTAAGAATCTGTCACATGCGTATTGTGGGTGGAAGATCCAAATAGAAGCTGGCCATTGAACTCATGTCAATGAATGGCAACAGAGGGCTCAGGGGACAAGAGTAGAAGCTTCAAAAGAAAAATATGGGTGGGATAAGAGTGGAGTGTGGGGAGCAGGCAAGCAGAAACCCGGTAAGCTGGTCATGCTACACTTACATTCACGGAGTCCAAACAAGTGCTTAAAACATAGAGAACCCCTGCCAGTATAGGCCCATTAAGACCTCTCTGAACAAGCAGAGTCTCTTCAACATCCGTATGCAGGCCAGGCAACCTTCAAAACTTTTCCGACCGGGGAGAGCAGTGTGTCTTTGACATGATGACTATGTGATGTCAGGGTGTCGCAACTCAGCTTTTGATTCAGAGGTGTGTCCTCTCTCTCCAGATCAGTACCATACCTGCCTGCTACACTTGGTGAATAACGTTCATGATGTTACAGTCACTCACACAAGCCCTGACATCTTGTGACTAAGAGAGAGGGCAGCAAGCCACGCATAGCCCTCCAGGGGTATTAGATGTGGAGTTGTGTGCAGACAATAAAGAGCTCAACAGGTCGGGTAAGTGTTGCTGACAAATGAGAAGTTGTGTGACGCTCTCAGGGTATCCTCTTGAAGTAACAAGTTTAAAAACACAAGCAAGAAGAGGTAATTTGCATCAACTGCTCCTCTGAGAAATGAAGAAGGCAAAAATTTAATAGTGCAGTTGTTTCAGGGAAGTGGATGCAGAAAGCACACATAGCCATGGCTGAGGTGCAATACTTGCAAGAGCAATTCTGATGGCGAGAGGTCATCAGTATCATCTGTTACAGTTGGAGCAACGTCCTCTCCGTCAGCTCTGGGGACCATTATATATCCCTGTCGACGAGCAGCGTGGTCTTCTGAGCACTAACCCCCACCCACCTCCCCCTTCAACTTGCTGGCCTTACAGTTCAAAGTCTTTGCGCTTTAGATGGTCGGTTCTTGGCTTACACTAGCCATAACAAGAGAACTTCATGCATTCTGCTTTTCCACCTTTGAGTCTTTCTTGCTTTCAAGTTCCTACTTGCGTTGAGCTTACAGAGCTGATAAGAAAGAAAGCGTTTAGAAAGTTCTGATTCGCAGTATGCCTCTCCTGCGCTGACTGTGAGGCTGCCACAACCATATGACGTGAAAACAATTCGACACAATTTACTTTGAGGCAAGCAAGCAAAGAAATCGATCTCTTTCGCTAATGTGAAGCTCACCGAAGTGCTATACCATCACGGCAGTTAGAGCCGCATGCAACTGTACATCTGAAGCCTTTGATTCACAAAGACATCTTCACGAGACAACTGCGCTCAAATATTCTTAGTAACCAAGGTAGTTGAAGTCCTCTGCTCATTACGACGCCCAGCTTCTTATCGTCAGCGTCAGCGGCTACCATGGCAAATATATATCGTTATAGTAATCACTGAAAATTTGGCGCTGTTAAATTGGGCCTTTGTTAGAAGCTAGCAGAGCAATCATGGCAGCCTCCAGACCCGTCTATTGCACACTTAAGTCAACAGGTGAACGGATTCTCTAATAGCACTTTGATATTGCCGCTTTTCTGCAGCCTAAGCGAAGTAGTCAAGCGTGCTTCTTTGGTTCACATGCCACCTTGTACTTGCTTATCAGTTACAGAAGTTGGATGAAGCAGTCATGGCAACCCTAGTCACAACGGTGCAAGGTGCATAGGGTCTGGCATGAACACAGAGGACGTCAGTAAGTGAAGTCACAGGCGTTTGTAAGCATTCCGCACACTGATAGACCTTACACCCTAGGTGCAGTGACCCCAATTACAGTTGTGGAAGTAAAGTACAATCATGTAAGAAGCAAGCCGGCGAAGGAGTGATGTTCGATTTTATATTGACTGCAAATCACCCTGTAGTTGCTGGCATTCGACAGAGGCTTACCATCCGCACAAATTGACAATTCTTAAAAAAATAGATAACTCTTTTTCACTTGCACATTCACTGTTGTAGAACATCAGTTTTCAGGGAGTGGTCAAAGTTGCAGCGGACTTGACAGTAGCTTTAAAAACGGTATGCATTGATCCAGAAGTATAGCTCCAATAAGTTGTGCGACTAAAGCGACATGCATACAATACTTAATTCCCTTAACCTGACCCTCTTATGACATACCTTCAGTCAGAAGATTAAGCAGAGAAGTGCAAATCTGTTTCCTGCTGTAATTCCTCCTTTCTTCTACTGAGAGAGCTAAGTAATCATTTTAGGGCCTCCTCTCTCCAGATACTGTCTCTACACAACAAACCATATTAAAACCTCGTGAATTTGTGAAAGCACGACTATTGTCAATTCAGTCATGGATGTGACTTTGGTGACTGCAATTAATGGTAGGTGCTAAGCACTGAAATGTAGGTTACTGCATCATTTTGAAAAAGTGAAGACATGATACTTTGGTCGTCATTATATATTGGGCTTGTGTGTTGAACGAAGTCTCTTCGGGGCTGGTCTTTCATTAGCCCATTGCAAGGGAACTAATTTCTCACTAATGATAACCATGTATATACTCTAGGTGGACAGCTGTCTATCTGCAACAATGCAGCAACTGGGCTTACAAACTGAGACTGCTCATACTAGCGCAGAACGTCTTGTAGCACACATGGAAAGTTTCAGCTGCTTGCCTTGCGTTACTACTGCCGATGCATACGCTCATGGTACAAACAAAGATGATGCCTCTTTTAAGCGACATCAGCTTTTCTACCATGAATTACAATCTGGTCTATGCTGCGACCTACCTTCACTACTTAGCCTCATATCTTCTACCAAAGACGACAAATCAAGCAGGTCATTACAAACAGGACCACAACAGAGAGCAGAAGCATATAATACCATAAAACGGAACGATTATGATCACCCGTTAATTTATTTGTAGTAATAATTACAAGAACAATAAGAATCTGGGGAAGCCTGACAACTATGTACAAACTAAGTAGGGTTGACAGTTGTCATTCTCGCTTATGATCAGCTATTGTTGTCGGCCACCTTTATTTATAGGAGATAGATTGCAGGAGGTGTTCTCCTCTGGCTGATAGCCTTATTGAAAAATGGCAGGAGCGTGAGCCGCTTCCATTATTGAGGGGTGAACAAGTCCCTCTTGTACAGGCTGCCAGTAGCTTTCAGACGGCCTGAAAAAGCATAGGGAGAAAGATCTTAGCAGACTTCCCTGGTTCTGAAAGAAGCACATTTGATATTTGCAGCAGAATGACTATGACTCACAATAGCCCTTTTTCCAGCCAAACACCGTGTGAGCTGCATTTGGCATGTACAACAAAGGCCCAGCTTACTCGGAGGAGAGGATTCCTTGTTAAAAGCAACTGTGAACAGCTTCAGCAAGATTCAAGGGCTTCCAGCAACTTAAGGGATGGCTAATCAGGATACCTGCTTTATTACTTCAGGTCATAGCCAGCAGCTCAGTTCTTCTTCTTTGGCACGGTGTACAAGGAAGGTGGAATCAGCGTAACGTTGACCTCTGCACACCCATATACGCGTGACTCAGTGTCAGAAGCACGTACAGAGCACTGCAGAGCATTGAATGCCCTTACACGCTAACGTAAGCGCCAGCTGTCTTCCAATTATCAATACCGCCGTTTCAACATTCAAATTAAGGCTGCAGCATAGTGTTAGATATAAACCAGAGGCAGTTGAACGTCATACAGTTCATCTGTATAAATCCCTTCTTCCACTTATGCTATAGCAAAAAAATATTGTTGAAGAGAAGCCTGAGACAGAATCAAAGTTGACTACAAGTGACTCACCGTGCACCGCAACAGGGAACCTCAGAAAGAGGTCTCCCTTGATGATGAAGGACAGCTGAGAGAAGGACTGAGCACCAACAGGGCCAAATTTGACATCTTGGTACTTCTCCTGCGTCCACTTCTGGACAGGCTCCCCTTCCAGAGTAGGCAACTGGAGGGCGACTGGTAGCTTCGCGAGGTCGTCAAAGGTGTGGTACTTAGTTATGAAGTGGTACGAAACCAGTTTCTTGAGGTTGGCCTTCTGCCTGATGGCCTTCTTCACCTTCTTTGGCAAGGAGTTGAGGGCCTTGTCCGTGGGGGCAAGAATGGTTGCGTTGCCGCCTTTGTCGAAGAACTTGAAGAGTGTGTCAACCAGACCTGCCCATGATCAAAGGAAGAGTTAAATTAGCTCTGACAATTATTAAAAAAACATGCCAGTTGTAACTGCTTGTGATCCAATCAAGAGACCAATTCTCACACGAACTTAATCGCAACCATGGCCGAACTGGCTCAATAGTGCCAACAATTGAAGGAGAACAGAAGCAGAATAATATGTACCAGAATGTTACATCCTTACCCGCATTACGGATGTAGTCGAGGAACTTCTTATGGCTCTTCGCAGCCTGAAGCTTCTTGACCCATTCAATAGTCAGGGCTGTCCCGTTGACCTTGTGTGGCTTTGGCGACGGCGGTGGCTTCGCTGGAGGGCTGTGCTTGGCCTCTGCCACTGCTACCGCAATGGCCAACAGAAGTAGAAGTACTGGTACTCGCATATTAGCCATGGTGTAGGAATAGAGCAGTCACCTCTTTCGAGGCTCTGCGGTACTTGAAAGGAAGTTCTTAAGCTGACAACCTTGCTTGCTGCACTGAGGGAACTTCGACTTGATCGAGACAGTCCGAGGGCTGGAAGTTTTGGGTCCTCTCTGGCGCATTCAAGTCCTATATAGTGCTCTCCGATTGCTGCGTGGGGCTTCTCGAGCCATCAGCAAGGTCCTCAAAAGTGCTACTGCCGGCCACGAGAACGCTGGCGAAGACTTTTGCGAAGCGTTGGGCCAGGCCCCCCAGTCAAAAAGCTCGAACTACTTTACGAAACCAGCTCCCCGTCATCTTGGACCTATTACTGCCTGCCACATGCACAATTTTGCGATTGCTCCAGATGTATACTTCGCCCAAGATGGCCCAGTATAAGGGCCAGTATGGCTCAGCCCCTGATATAACAGCAGGATTCCCGTTCGATCCAGCTCAATCGGTATGACTCCAGATAAAGCACCTGCTTAGCAAGCCACCTCAGACAGTGAAAGTGCCAGTATTCAAATTAATAACGGACTCTGATTGGCTGTTCCTGGGGTCTGCAGAATGACAAGTGACTATTATGCCCAGCTCAGCACTTTGAATTACCTTCAATTGTCCCGAGTCCCGACTCTAATGCAGTCAGCTTTATCGCCAAGGGATGTGGTCGGCAACGGCAACCCTACTCTGGCCCAGCTCTGGCCTTCCCATTCTCCCCTAGCCCCAAACTGCCGTAAACAGCTCTCGTACAAGCCAGAACACCGCCAGCAGCGGTGCTTGGTGGCTCGGAAAGGGATGCAAATCTTCTCTGGCTTTCAAATTAGCGATCGGCTCCACTGAGCGAAAATTTCGGGGAGGACTGGGCAGCGTTAAGATTCTTCACATGCTTGAAATTCGACGAGTGACAAGCACGAGTACCAGACGAGTACCATACCACTGAGCACCGCTACGCACAGGCTGCGGAATCAACGGTCTTTTGTTCGTAGAGCAAATAGTTCTATGATACTTGTGCGAAGTAGGAAGGACGTATGAGGCCGTGTTTCGCGTGCGCGCGCAAGGGCAAGACAGAGCACCCAGTCCTACCCAGTCCTACCAGGTCCTATTGGTCGTACCAGGTACTGCATCCCGCTTGTGAAAGGGCTTCATAAATGCTCATCGATCAGCTCTTCGAACTATGCCGTCCTTCTCATTGCCTTCCTGCCCATTGCATGCCTATGCTGTTACGCCAAAGCCAAACATAACAGTGTCAAGTCCATCGATATCAGAGGCGAAGTTCGCATAGTCCTTTATCAATGAGCAAACTTGTGGTTTCGCCAGGGCGTGGAAGTGGTTGTGTTCCATTGGTCATTGCCTGGTATACAATCTCTCGTTGATATTCCTTAATTCAGCAGATACTTTATCCCAAATTTGGAGGAGTAAGTGATGTAATCCTGAAGATAGCTTGAAGATATAATATTTTGCCTGTTTATGCATGATCTCTTGTTGTTAGCATGGATCTTTTAAATCTATCGGATTACTATGATAGGTCACAATCATAAAGGTCTCGCAGTCACGGAATGAGGACTTGCATACTAGTGTGTCTAACCTCTGGCATCTTTTTCATGAATGACAATCTAGGAGCAATTCAAAAGAAGGAACGCTGTTATAGCTTCTTGTTAGCTCATAAGGGAAGCAAAGTTCTTGAGTATGTGTTATCGGCTAACCAATAGGAGCAACCCAAGATCCCCCTCCCATACCTTCCCCCTCCCGCTCCCCCTATACCCCTTCACCCTCTTTCTCCTTCTCCTCCGCCTGATGATTCCTGTCCTTCTACTCATGGTTCTAGCTAAAATGTGTAGTCGCATGTTTCAATCAAGCTACTGCGAGCTACTCTGGAGGTGATAGACTCCTGAGTGCATTTAGGCTCTCACTCCTCTTCCTGTAGCTTTCCGTATTTTTGAGATACATCGCTCCCTTCTTCTGTCTCGCCCTCTTCCTATCCGTTTCCCATGGTGATAAGTGGTCATCGTGCTTAACTGGCAGGTCAACGAGCGCCCTCTCTTCCTCTGCCACTTGACACTTTCACTATAAAAAAACACGCCCTCCGAATGGGCGAAAATGGCAATGGCAGACGGTGCCCGTTCAAACACTGGATGGCCCTTGCCATTTTCACCTATTTGTAGGCAATTTGCCATTGGAAAAACGAATGGCAGTATGGCCAATTGGCAGGGTCTCGTGCTTGTGCATCCTGTTGCTATACTGCACCTCCAGCTGCTGCTACTGTTGCGGAGCAACAGCTGGCAGGCTCTGCAGCATATGTGTTGTCTTCTACATATACCCACGTGCCGAGAGGTGCAATATACAATAGCGGCAGTTCGTAGAACGGTTGGCCGAGAGTGAGCTGCAGTGGAGGAAGGGAGAAATTTTGGTTAAAAAGTGGGGGGATTGGGCATGGGGGGGGCGAGGATGAAAAGATAGGGGAGGGAGGGAGGGGACGAAAGGGAGGGTGGGGATGTTGGGGCAGAGCAGAGCAATACATTTGTGCAGGAATGTGATTCCTCCCTGCTGGCAAGCAGTTGGTGCTCCGGGCGCCGCCGTCTTCTCGCATGCTGACGCGCACGCGAGCAAGCACACGTGTGCGAGTGTGTGTGTGCGCACTGTTCACGGCAACGTTCTGTTGCCAGATTGAAAACGAGGACCACTTAATGATTGGTTGTCAACTTTGCGAGGGGTGAGAGGATGAGAGGGAGTCTATTGGGGTGGGAGGGGGGTCTGTCGGATCCGGGGAGGTAGGAGCCTCGGGGGGGAGAGCTCCCTTCGAGAGCCCCGTTGCGCAAGCTGCAATGAATTCAACTGCAGCTGCCTAGCTGAGATCAAGTGTCACCTCTTTAGCTCGTGAAAGAGGGCTCTGCCGCATGCTGCTCCAAGCTTAACTGCAGCTGCTGGAGGTTTAGGGCAAGACAACGGCAAAGATGAGCGCCACAACAGTGTGCATCTGCCAACTTCTGGTATTGTTGCCGTTAGACAAGGAGATGTCTCCGACAAATGCGACATGTGTGGGGTAAGAGATCTTGTCCTCAATTCCGCTCATTCACCCCTCTGCCGACAACCCGAACGAAGAGCATTCAAACGTCAGTCGAAGCTTCTTCGGTTCAATTTCCAATTAATCCACACTTTTCCTCTACAGATGTGCCCAATTCTGAGTCAACAGTTGCGAAAGCCTCACACAGCCTTCCGGCTTGCCTCGGCCAGCCACACCCTCCCAGCCATCGCTGCTGCTTCCTTCTCTCATGTCAGATGTTGCTGGTTTTCGGCAACCCTCTGTGCGCGGCCCTTGCAACTCTTTGCCGGCACCGGGTGGGCTCTCCTCTCCCTGTTGAAACAGACCCTCTTCAGCCAGCTCTACAACATCCCCCCCCCCCCCCCCCCCCCCCCCCCCCCCCCCCCCCCCCCNCCCCCCCCCCCCCCCCCTCTTCAGCCTGATACAGCGTCACCATCTGGTTTTCCGTAGGTCCTACGGTTGAAGTCCCAAGAACGAAGCAGTGTCTCAAGGGCCCAGGGGTAAGGCAGTGGCGAGTCTGTAAGATAGGAAGAACAGCGGCGTCCTCCACCTGTTATTGTTGTGCAGCGGCCTGCGGCATTTCCGTTTGTACTTTTCCTTGTAGTACACCATTGTTTCGCCTTTCTTTTCCTTTTCCCTCAACCTCCAGGTTTTAGTCGGCCCCTCCAGCGCTCTAGCTGCGCAATATCTCTAGCAGGCCTTTGTAGTAGCCTACTCGGGCCAGAAGGCACAGGTTTGCAAACCGGGTGGCAAAGTGCCTCCTGTAGAACCACATGGCGCACATGCAGAAGCGCACCATGTTGGCCTTTCCAGCAAATTCGCAATCCTGAGGTGCGCCAGCAGCTGTAGAGCCGTCAGAGGGTCCTCGCTCCAGGCAACTTCCAAAAGTCTCATTGCCTCCTCCTCGGCTGTCGCTTGCTGGACTCTAGGGAAGAAGTCAAAGCATGCGTTTTTGCTGGACGAGGATGCCTGAGCGGCTTTAGCAGAAATTTTTGAAAGCTCGTCTGGCGGCTGAGCAAGTTCTCTGGCTCTGGAATTGGTGATCCTCGCCATACCCAACTTCTAACCTGAGCAAGCCGGCGCTATAGCTCTCTGCCTTCTGCATGGCAAGGTTGCACTTCTGGAGTGAATACCGATGAGAGTAGAATGGACGTGTGATGGATCTAATGAAGCCAATTGAGAGCCCCACTCTTTCAAACGAAAATTGTGATCAGGGCAGTGTTCTTAAATCATTTGTGCTTGCTGCGCTTTCTTCCTGCTGCAGTCAAACCCTGATGCGCAGGATGTCAGGAATAAGGGTCGTTTCAGTCGATTGATTATTACCGAAGCGAGTGGAAGCGGATTACTTCCGGTCTTGCAAGCAAGTCACGGACAGGATGCATTGCCTCCTTGTGAGCTGGTGTTACCGGGTGACACCACTTCTAGCACCTCACAAAGTTGCAAGATTCTCCTGGTCAAACCATCCGCGGGACATCGGCAAGACGTTGGCAAGTCAACGCCTTATTCATGAATTCACGAACTTTGCCTCCGTGGACAACCTTTCTTTTGGTCCGAAGCTGTTTTCTGGCCTGCTGTATGCAAATTCATATGTATGTTGTGATCCATTTTGGAAAATTGTAACCATAATAAGTAAATCTAATCAAAAACCTGCCCTAAACTTATCGAATCTTCAAACTAGCACCTGCTCCCATCATGCTTTAAACCTATTTTGAGCCTCTTCGTGTGTTCGACTATGTTATGACTTGACAGCAATTTGAGGCGATAGCGGGTTCAAATATTAAGGAATCCAAAACAAGGAGGCACAATTGTTGCACATGCTACACACAACTCGTAACATGTGTCTTGCTCTGGTGCTTGCACGTCACAGTCAAAGTGGGGATGGGTTGGATTGGGTTGGGTGCATGTTTGGTGCTAAAGGGACTGATCGCGACTCTGACACATGGCCCATATTTTCATAATTAGGACATTAAGTTCCAACTGCTAGACATGAATTGAGCTGGCCATTAATCCGCTGGAGTAGAAAGTCCAGACTGTGGGCTATATATTACCCGTTTCTGGTTCTTTCTCCATTTGAAACATCTGCAGGCAATACTGCCTCTATCATCTTTGCTTTGCGCGTGCTTAACATGTGGCAGTGAGGAGCCTTAACTACAACTGATAATTTTGTGACATTCCACAAAAGCTTTGAGCACCGGTGACTAGCTTTAAAACAGCCACTGTGTGCTGTAGCCGTATAGTCACTGAAAAACTGTAGCTTTTGACACCAACGCATAGAACTATACCCATCACATGCATCCATTGTTGTAGTCATTTAGTCTCGATCATGCACTGCAGCCACTCCAGATGGAGTGCTTGTACTATTTGTTGGTACTTTCGAGGCTCGTCATGCCCTCCCAACAAAGCTCATGATTCTTTCAAGGTCTTGTCTCTTTGAGACCGACAGACGTCAGCCACCCCTGATATACTGACTCTAAAACCCAGACCGATATTTTGGCTAGACTGTAGCCCCTCAAAACCTGTCGTCGCAACTGCGAATGTAAATTTTGTCATTGAGTCAACCATGCTGGGTGTACATGCTCTACTAGGCATCCGTAGCATGATGTGGCAGAGAAGCCTCATCATTTGAGGTCTCCTTATGAATAAATTTGTAGGTAATTGACTTCGTGTGTCGACGAGGGAGGTTTGATATTTTGGGTCAGGGTTGAAGAGGTTAGAATATTGCAGCCCACAGATCCCATATAGGTCAACCACCTTATACAAAGAAGAATATTCTTTGAACAAATGATTCTTTTGGCACACTCTGGATGGAGATTACGCTGCATGCCCGCGTATGTGCATGTGTGGCTGCTCCTAAGAGCCCATGTGAACTCGTCATGGCATTGTAATTTTGAGCAGCACTGTAAGTGTGAGTCCAATCACCAACGCACCTTGGCTTGTATGAGGCGATACGCACAATTTGGGGTGCCAAGCTGCATCTGATTACAGCATTACAGCAAGTCCTATTGCCGTGATGCATTCAACCACGAAGGGCATCAGCCCAAATAACAATAATTTTAGCAGGACTAAGGTTCTGATTCCAAATTCCGGATCTTGTGGCCACTAAAGCGTGGATTTGCACTTATTATGCACAATTGAGGGAGCATGCACTTATACGTGTAGAAGGATGCTGCAAGCTCAAACTCTAGGGTTGCCTATTGCTTTAAGCTTCAAGGAAGCATGGACCCAAATAAACAAAACTATTCATAAAATTTTCCAAAGTGATGCAGAGATCTGCTGCGTTTGGGCTGCACTCATACAGTAACAATTACAGTAGTACAGCGCTGGCATTGTGATTCGGTAACCATTCCAACATGGGATGTCTAAGAAAGAAGGCTGAAAATCACTGACCCTCTTTGAGACAAGAAATGTGCATAATAGTACGCAACGCCGCTTAGAGTTTTAGCGGATATAGACCATAAGCATTCCAGTATGTAACAACCATGCAGCATAATATTGACGATTGACTACCTTGATCTGTTATGATACATCACTACCACCAATCTAGCCCTCCTCTCCGAATTCATTAGTAAACTTCTCGTGAACCTCCAAGTCCTTCTTGCTCACAGTAGGCTTCTGCCTCGCCAGTACCTTATCAAAATCAGCCTTGCCAATGGGTGGTGGCAAAATCTGCACAATTTTTAACAAGAGTAGGTCAGAAAAATGTAATAGAATGCAATGCATAACAATATTCACATATATGAATCTCAAGTTGTGTGTACAAGTGCACGCATGCGCCTGTGTATGTGCACTTCACTTGCATTGGACAGACAGGGTAGGGGTGTAAAAGGGGCAGGGGTGTGCTCCTTTGTTGCCGAAGTGTCAGTAATCGATGAACACCATAAGGAGCTAGCCAGCTTCCACTCCCTCCCTACCTACCTCCACCTTCCTCCTTCCCCCTCCCTCCCTCCCTCCCTCCCATTCATGCACACACGCACGCACAGGCACCCGCACACACGCACAGGCATGTGCACACGCGCACACACGCACACACGCACACGCACACGCACGCACGCACAAACACACGCATATGCACACATTCCCGCACACACACACGTACACACGCACACACACACGAGCACACACACGCACGAGTGCACGCACCTGGGCGCCAAAGCCGTCGTTGGCGAGCTCCTGCATGGTGGTCTGCACGGCGCCGGGCTCGCGCGGCCCGCACGGCATGAAGGCGGTGGAGCCGTCGGGCAGCGTGAGCTTCTTGAAGTGCATGGCATCCTGCGTCTTGCGCACGGGCTCAAACAGCACGTCCTTCACCTGCAGCCAGGGCCACCACCATCACTGCGTGAGAAGTCGCCGCACACACACATATATATATATATATATATATATATATATATTTGTGTAATGTGCATGTTTAGGGTTCAAGTACAAAAATTTAAGACCCGGATCCTCACCTGCAGCTTGCCCCCCCCACCGCCGCGCACGCACGGACGCACAGTCAGCACGAGCGTGCTTAGAATTTAGAGTTAAAGTTAGGTCTAAGACTCTTGTTGTACTCGTCATGCGAGTTCGGGTCATACAAACAGCAGGCCCTTCACCTGCGGCAGCCCATCACCGCCACCGAGCATGCGCATTTGCCATAACTAACAAGGAATTGTTGTTGCAAGTGTGCCTCTGGCGCAGTCTGGCCATTGGGAAGGAGGGCAAGCTGACGATAGGCACCATCGACGACATCCAGAAGCTGCACATTCGCACCGTCCCCCTGGGAGAGCAAGCGCGCAGGATCTGCCGGGCGGAACTTCGGGTCCCTGACTCCAGTTGTGAGGTGCCATATGCGCGGTTGGAATTTCAGGTCCCTGACTCCAGTTGTGAGGTCTCAGCTCTTAGGTACGCGGTTTGGGATTGTGTTGCACACGTCAATGCACACGTACCACACATTCGTCACCTTGGCGGCCACAATGCTCGTGCCACTCGAATACCCAACAATATGCACGTTATTTGAGCCATACATGTCATCCATGTTAATCCTCTCATTCCATAACTCCACAACCACCCCCTCTCCCCCTCCCCCTCCCCAGGTGGTGCCAAATGGCGTGTGGTGCATGCTGGAGGGTAAGTGCCCTCCTGACTGAGGGTTACAAGAAGCGCTCAAAGAATTAAGAAGAGTAAGTTTAAAGAGGAGGGAGTGAGCAAGAGAAAGGGGGGAAAGGGGGGCATGATGATGGAGCACAGAAGGTGAAAGAGGGAGAGGAAAGAGGGAACAGCAACGCGGGATGGGGGAAGAGGTCAAGGAAGAGAGGTGAAGGACGGAGCAAAGAGTGGAGAGGAGACAGAGAAGAGGTGAACAGAAGATGTGAGGGGGAAGAGGGAAGAAGAAAGGGGGAGAAGAGGGGGGGGGAGGGCGTGCAAATGCAGACAGGTGAAGGAGAAGGAAAGGGTAGAGGAGAGGGGTGAGGGCGTGCGTACGCAGACAGCAACGTCGGATCCGGAGAAGCCCTCCGTCTTGCGCGCCAGCGCCTCAAAGTCCGCCTCCGACAGGCTGTGGGGCGTGTCTCCCAGGTGCACCTGTCACGCACACACCCACGCGCACACCAACACGCACACGCACATTCCCACACCCACACCCACACACACCGTACGCACACGCACACTCCCATACCCACGCGCACACACCGCACGCACACCCACACGCACACGCACACACGGACACGCACACGCATACGCGCACACGTGCACACAGAAAAGTTGCCTGGTTGAGCTGGAGGGTAGCACAACGGAAGCCCCACGTGTGCGGGCGCATGCATGCACGGGCACGCAGGCATGCGCGCCTGCACCAGCACAGACAGGTGCACACAGACTAGGCTGCCTCCGCGAGCTGAAGGCTGCACCGTGAGCTCCCTACACATGCAGGCATTCTAATGCGCGCGCACGCGCGTACAAGCGGACACACGCAGGCAAAAGTCGCTGCTTGCCTGCGTGAGCTAGGCACTGAAGTTCCAAGTTGGACGTCTTATACACACGCGCACACAGGCAGATACGCACAGACAACGGTCGCCCACGTCAGCTAGAGGCTGCCGCCTCTGCAGATGCACATCTCACGACATCTCACGTAGAGTGTGAATGGTGTGGAGCTGGCACAACCAGAGGGCTTTGTGTGCAGGATGCGCGTCGTGTGCAGAGCACACGCCAATGTGGAGCAACAGCAGGGGCAACAGAATGGAAAGACGTGCAACGTGAGACGCGAGAAGCGAAACGTGACAAGTTTTTTGCATGTCATATGAGGGGCTTGGGCATGACGCATTTCTCAGAGGCATGCCAATGAGGAGGTTCCCGGGTGAGGCATGCAAGAGGGCTAGTGTGTGTCTCAGCGACCACTCAACGAGCACAATTTCGGCCCTGTCTGCGTGCCCACACCGTGCAGTTGTGTCCAGGGACCAAGACTTCCCCATGTGTGCGGGTGGCAACATGCGTGAGTGACGAGATGTGTGAGTGACGAAGCAAGAGTCTTTCAAATCCCAAGGGCCTCAGAGATGGCAGCGGGCGATGGTGGGGATGAGCCACGGACGGCTAGAAGAAGCCCGATCAGATGTAAAAATATCCTACAGACCAGACACGCCGGTGAAGGCCATACAAGACTGGCCAATCTGACAGGCATCGTGAGCAGAACAAAGGCTAACGCAAGCGGTCCTACATCTGCCTCCGGAGCAGAGGGAGAGCAGAAGAGAGGAGAGGAGGGGGGGCGAAAGAGAAAGAGAAAGAGAGAGGGAGAGGGAAGGGAGAGAGGGAGGGAGGGAGGGATGAGGTACCTTAAACATGTGCTGCCTGGCCTTCACTTCGGGCAAGGGGATGTATATTCTCTTGTCAAATCGTCTTCTCACAGCCTGGCAGTAATTACCCCCGCAAATGGAGCACAAACACGCACGCCGAGGAGGGACGGGGGGTTAAGGGGCGACGGAGGGAGGAAAAGAGGAAGAGGCAGGAGGGGTAGGAGAAGGAACAGAACAAGAGGATTGAAAACAAGCTCCTCCTTGCAGCCTCCTCTGGTGTGCAGAATGTCTCTGTTCTGAAGAGAGGACGCACACTCTAGTCTTCCAGATGCAAATGCTTCTCTTCAAACGAGCCTCACAACAGCCCCCCGCAAGAGCATGTGGCTGAAGACAGCAGGCGGAGGACAGCGCAAATACATGGCTAGAGAGAAGGCAGCGCAGGCACATGGCTGGACAGGAGACAGAAGGCAGCGCAGACACGTGCCTTGACAAAATCCGGTGCGCACACATGGCTCGCCAGAAGCGGGACACAGACACGTGGCTCGTCACAACACACATCGGTGGACAAAGGGCAGCGCGGACACATGGGCCATGGCGCATGGCCCAGGCAGAAGACAGCGGAGACACGTGGTAGGCAGGCAAAGGCGGGGGGGAGTATGTGGCAGGGTACCTGGTCCAAGGAGTAGGGCGTGTTGGTGGCTGCCAGCACCAGCACCTTCTGGTCCTCGTTGCCCACCCCCTGCAGACACTCACGCGCGCACACACATGCACACAAGCACACGGAGCTTCAATGAGAGCCGCCCACGAGACTTACTTTCGATCCCTTGCCCACAAAGCCTGAGCAACCTCCACCCACAAGCCCTGCTCCCCACCCCCTGAGACTCGTATCCCGCCAGCATGCAGCTTCATAGGAACTATTCCTGAGACTTGCTCCCCATTCCACCCCCTGAGCCTTGCTACCCACCCCCTGACCACACACACCCTGCCACACACGCACACACGCGCACACACAACTGAGCAATCGAACCCCACGGAACGTCACCCCATGCAATATGTTCCTCGGCCCCTGAGACTTGCTCCTCAACCTCGAGCACACACACACACACACACACACACACACACACCCATCACACACACAGCTCAAACAGTACACCCACGAGACTTGCTCCCGCACCCCCTGCCTGGCCAGCTGAAACGGCTAACCACCCATGAGACTCGCTCCCCTCGCTCCCTGCAAGCACAGCTCGCACGACAGCTACCCCCCTGAGCCCTGCTCCCATCCCACCCCGCGCAACTCAATCCCCACCTCCCACCCCCTGAAGATTCAGATAAAAATTACAGCTACCACACCAAAGTCCAGTCCATGAAAGCACCCACGGTAATAGATTTTTAATAAGACAGTAGTGAATCCTCATGCCACCAAGCAACCCAGAGAGAGACAACCTAGAGACGACTAGACCAGAGACAAGAGTTGCGAATGACTAAGGCCGTGCATCAAACAGCCAAGACTAGACTTGCACTGTTTCGCGCAGCAGCTGGCTACCCCCTTCCCTTTCGCCGACGTGCACCTTGAGAGGCAGGCACCGTGAGTTTTACGGAGCCCGGAACAGGCCGCTGCACGGCAGCTGACCCCGTCCAACAAGACCCGTGCTCAACGGCTGCACTCTCCAAAGTTAATCAAATTGCGGTAAGCGCGACAGCTGCTCTGCCTGCAGCAGCTGCTCTGCCCAAGCCCATGCTGATCATCGCAAGAGCAGCTGCTGCGTCCAAGTCTCCAGAGATTGTTGCACGGCGGCTGCTCTCTATCGGAGTCTGGAGAGGTCACTGCACAACAGCTGCTCTGCGCGGCCTAGACAGCTCTCTACACGACAGCTCACAAACAGCTGCTCCATCTAGGTCTAAAAAGATCGCAGCGCAACAGCTGCCTCTCAACTAGAGCCGAAAGAGATCGCCACTGAAGCTGGCCTCGGAGAAAAATTGTGTAAGTATAGTGTGTCGTCAGGAAGGGCCGAGGCCCGAGGTGTGCAGAATAGCGACGTGTAAGAATCGTCATCGGCCAGCTCAGCCGTGCAGCAGCGTCGGGGGATAAGACAGACAGTCTCTCAACGGCCTCCTAACCTTCTCCATCCCTCGCCAGCTGGCAGAGAGTGACAGTGAGTGGCAGAAAATGACAGGTGTAGCGGCGATGCAGAAAGAGGTGTCAAGCACGCAGCGCGTGACATGCGCCTCGCTGTGGAGTACGCTTTTCCAAAGGAGCCAGCTCGGAATTGGCCCAGCAAGAAACAGCAAGCGAGCTCCATACGCATGCGCCCCCAAGAAATTCAGGGGAACAGGGGCCTCTGTGCCTCCCGCCCCACAAATACGAGGATGCTTGCAAGGCAAACAAGGACAGCGGCAGCCTCTGCAGCACTTTTGCGCCTGCAGCTCTCTCTGCTTGCACCCAGGTGGCCCTTGCTTGCTGGCAACCCTCAGACCCACACAGAGGCCGAGTCTGCATCTACAACCCTTTGTTTACCCTGCCATGCTGCTAGCCTTGCTTGAGACCCCTAAGGCTCGACAGCCCTCCTCGTAAAGAGGAGGCCCACTCGATCCTACCCGTGTCGTCATTTGCACATACCGTCTCTACCTCTGCAAATCTGCAGTCTCTGCAGTCTCCGCTGTTCCAAGTCATGGGCCACCAGCAGAAGAGAATCACGCCATACTCTCAGGATAAACCCAAGAGGAAGGGGTTGTAAGGCCTTTGCAGGCCATTTCGGCAGCGGCTTCTCAGCCTGCAGCCTCTCAAAAGAGAGGCTGGCTCACCAGCTGAGCTGCTACCCATCAGCCCAGTCCAGCTGCGCTCACCAGCCCTGCTGAGCGCGCCAGCAGCAGCGGCGGCGGTGCTCGCCAGCTGAGCGCGGCCTCAGTTTAGGACTAACCTCGCACCTCTCACCAGCAGCAGGGGAGCCCACCAGCCCAGCTAAGCGCACCAGCAGCAGCGGCGCTCACCACCGAAGCTTACAGCTACCCTTGCACAGCTCTGCCCTTCTCACCAGCCCAGCTGCGGTCGCCAGCTGCGCGCACCCGCACCTGCGGTCACGAGCCCAGCTGAGCGCACCAACAGCAGCGCAGCTTGCCAGCTGCGTGTGGCCCGACTACTGCAGCGCGCCTCGCACGGCTCTGCACTTCTCACCAGCCCAGCTGAGTAGCGGAGCTCGCTAGCTAAGCGCGGCCTGGCTTACAACCAACCAAACTCACACCAATCTCTGACTTGACGTACACAGCTCTGCACTCCTGAGGCTCCTCAGCCAATCGTCGACCCTGTCAGGTCCTAAGCAGCCCCTTGTTTCTTTCCCAGCCCCAGCTTCAGCACTATCTCGCGTGCAGCTCTCCGCTTTAGAGTCTCCTGGTAACGTCTGTCAGCCCTCTAGTTCTGGTCCAACGCAACCCCTTGTCTCTCTTCCCTAACCCCCAGCCCAGCCCCAGCCCTACGTGCACTAGCTACTCAGTGCTGACCGTGACTCCGGGGCAAGGGCAAGCACCATTCCAAACAGGGAGGAGCGTGCCACACTTGCTCCGGCTGAGAACATCACGTACCCAATAATTCACCCTAAATATACATTTCGCCCGCAGACATGGCTGCAGAGCTGCAGCAGCCCTCAAATCTGCCTGTGCTAGGAGCCCTTGCCCACCAGCCTTGCACTGCACCAGCCACTACTGCAACGGCCCAGATCAAATGAACTAATTGCACTACGATACAGAAGGCACGGGTGAGGGTGAGGGTGGCGGTGGGGTTTGGGAAGGGAGGGGGTGTTTCTGTGGAGTGGGGAGGNGGGGGGGCTTGAGCACCTGCATCTGGACAAGGAGCTCCGTCTTGATGCGGCGGGAGGCCTCGCTCTCGTTGCCCTCGCCGCGCGTGCCGCACAGCGAGTCGATCTCGTCGATGAAGATGATGGAGGGCGCGTTCTCGCGCGCCATCTGGAACAGGTTGGCCACCAGCTTCTCGCTCTCGCCCATCCACTTGGACACCAGGTCCGACGACGAGATGCTGCACGCGTCTCACATGTCAGCATGGCCAAGTGTCAGCATGCCAGATGTGAGAAGCCGGCATGAGAGGTGGCTCTTGCCATGTGGCAGAGGCAGGCATATCAGGCATACCGGACGGCCCTCACCCATACGCTACTTAGGCACAAAGTCTGATGATGACAACAAGAAACTGTAGCGTGCCACGTGTCAGCATGCCAGGTGTCAAAGGCAGGCATGTCAGGTGGCTCTCGCCCACTCTCGCCCATCCACTTAGGCATGAGACCCGACAAAGGAATGCTGCACGCCATGTAGCATGCAAATGTCAGCGGCGTGTCAGGAGCAAGTGCAGGTTGGCTGGCTGGCTTGAAAAGGGAGGGGTATCGGGCGACCAGATGCCATGCATGCTAGCATGCCCAGTGTCGGAGACGCATGTCAGGTGTAATCACAAACTGGCTGGCTGGTGTCAACAAGAGACATTCTGTTGAGACCTTCGGTTGCTTCTTACACAATGCTCCCTACGCAGTAGTGCTACAAAGACATGATAAGGCATGGCGTGCATGTTTTAGCCCTTGCATGCTACACCGTACATGCTACCCTTTGCGCACTTGAGGTACGAAACGGAAAGTAATGAACACCATATCTACTGAGTTCTAAGATGCACTTGTCCCCAGCCATATCCACTCCTTTTAGGGTCCCCAGCCACATCTGTTATTTTATGATCCACACGGACGCGGTGCACTACGGATCACTTAACAGAGTACAGCACACACTTCCTGCGAGGGGACCACTAGTTGCAGTACTGCTGCTAGCCACGCAGGCCTTGCTCATTTGAACCCACAGCACCTTCTCTACTCACTGGCTCGATACTCTCGGCACATACTTGGACCAGAATAGGGAGAGAAGACAAACCACAATCACAGAGTGGCCACAATCACTGAGTGACCACAATCACAGAATGACCATGATCAAAGAGTGACCACGATCACACACTCGACGCCGATAGGGAGAACAGGTGCCAAGCACATGACTGATTCGCAGCGGGCAGTATGAGCGCCAGAATAAGAACCTGGCCAAGTACCATGCATTCAAGGAATTTCCTGGTCCAAGGTCTGGGATGAAGCGTTCAGAGCACAGATGAAGCTCTGATAAGAAAGGGGAAGGCTGAGAAGGAGGGTAGGAAGGTGGTGAAAACCATACGGACCTAAAGAAGGTAGAGTCTGCCTCTGTGGCAACGGCCTTAGCCAAGTAAGACTTTCCCGTTCCTGGAGGGCCGTATAGTAAGAATGCTCGCCATGGCCTTCTCTTTCCTGGAGAGAGGAGACCACCAATGATGTAATGTGATGTGATGTGATGTCAGATTGATCAAAATGGATGTCACGAAGGGAAGATCCCTAATGCAACCAAAAGCCCATAGAGAGACTGGATAAAGAGGCCTAAAAAAGTATGGGTCACAACATACACCCTTCAGTGTCATGACCCAGCCAAGCCCTGCAGCTTCTCAGCTTCTTACTCTGCTGCAGCATACCCCCTTAAATGTCAACCCAAAGTCCTGCAGCAGATGCTGATATACCTCGTGATTTCCAACCAAAAACGGAAGGTGATCCAGGACAGCTTATTGGGTAACCACTTTCATACTTCAACGTGTTAAAGCATCGAACTACCACCCTGGACGTCAATAGCTTCTATTACAACATTTGATGTGGTCTCAAATAAACCTTTCCCCCCAATCTGAACCCAAATGAACGTTTCCCTTCCTATCTGAACGAGTACGCATTCGGAATTCTTATAAAGTCCACCTACGAATCAGTGCCCTCAACAATCATACCCTCAGCAGAAAAAGTGGTCTACCTGTGAAGAACTGTGGGAATTTAACTGGAAGTATGACTGCCTCCTGCAAGGATTGCTTGGCAGCCTCTAATCCAGCCACATCACTCCATTTGATGTTCGGCTTCTCCCTAATTATTGCGGAATTTAGCCCCGACCTTAGCTTGGCGTTCTCCGTGTCGTCTCCATCCCCATCCCCATCCTTCTTCTGTGATTTTGTTTTAGGCTTCACTGCCTGTGCCCCATCGCCATTAGGTGCACCTCCAGAAGACTCCGAATCTAACACTTGTCTGATCTCTTCAGCCCTTCTTAAATACTCTGTGAACTTTGCTGTAATAGCTTCTTTCACTTTTGGATTCTTCTCGTACTTGAGATGTGTCTTAAAGTACTCTAAAGCATTCATGTACAAAGGAAAAGCCTTGGCATAGTTGCCAGCATTATCCTCAACAACCGCTTGCTTGACGTATTCTATAGCCTGTTCTTTGAAATTACTATACATGGCCGCAAGATCAGGACCTAAGCAGTAGACAACAATAAAGGTCAACTAAAGTACCCTCTTTATGCATACATACATGTATAAATGAACGGTTTCTCGATGAATCCAGTATGAAGCGCAAAATTTGCCTGCAAAAAAGATATTGGTACTTACTATACTCAAATGGATTTACCCTTCAGATGCATGACTACGATGCTCTTGTGCAAGCTTATCCTTGTAGAGACCAAGTCATACAGCCTCTAATCCCAGAGCAAGATGTAAAGTAGATCCCTAAAGAGTCGTGCTCGATACTAGGATTGTGGATGAAGCTGTGACCGGTTCCTGGAAAGAGAACTGAACCTGCATGACTAAACTAAACTGATATCAGACCTTGACTGGAGCTCCTGCGTTCCTCGAACTACAAGGCAGTTTGTTAAACGCGTAGCAAGCGCTGTAGCACGAAGTTGCCCGACGCGTGCAGGGCAGACGTCTGACCCGGTCTAACAATGGTCTAATGTGGTCTATCGCGCGGTTCTTCTCTAGCGCAAGGTCAACGGCAGAGCCTGCGACTACTTGGTGTGGCTTGGTGACGTGTTCTAGACTTCTGGTCTTTGAAAATGGTATTGAAGCCTAACCATATAAAATGTGTCTATATTTAGGTCATTTAGTACGAATATACTTAACCGTACATCCGGGAAGCCACAAGGTGGAAACGTACTTCACTGCAATGGGGACCACGAGCAAAACGACGTTAGTCTTCAGGCGCAACTCTTGCTGAGTGCTCCGAAGGGCCAAAGCACAAAGCTTGTCCTAAGCTTGTCCTGCCTAAGGAGTGAAGTCATGGGGAAAATAATAGCAACAGGTGAGGCTCGCGCTAGCCATGGAAGTGCTCAGGGACCTGTGGTGTATGAATTTCAGAGTATCCGCGTGCAATGAGGCCGTGATGCAGCTTAAGCAGTAACGCGTGTCTCAGCATTACTATAGATGCAAAGGGTACTCACATTGTGAGAGGCATTTGAATGTCTGAGAAATTGGCACTTCATGTTTCTTTCGCGAGCAACTGTTCTTTTTGAAACAGCCATGTTTTTTGCGAGCCTGCTGTCTACAGGGGGCACGGCCCACGCATTACCCCACAACTTAACCCACAGCCTGGCACTACGCCATGTCACAGTTGACTTTTCCGTGCACAAGAGCACGTCAGCGTCTCTGCGCCCAGCTAAACACGCGCGAACGATGATCGCCGCTGCTATGGACGCCGCCTCCCCCCCGCTTGATCGGCAGTGTAAGAGGCCCAAGCCGGGGGAGGGAGGTGCTGAGAAGTGCGCCGCAGATCTGATGGCCCTCCTGTCTGGCACAACCAAGCAGTCGCAGATGACCCCGCAGAGAGCACGCGACCTCCTTGCATCAGTTCAGCCACTCGTCCCTCTCAGAAGGCTGTTGCTGCTCGTTGACCCTCTTGGGGCTCTTTCGCCCATCAGTGGTCAACTCGACGCATCCTCACTCGGTGACCCTCTTGGGTTACATGCACAGGTACAGGCACAGGCACAGGCACAGGGACAGGCACAGGCACAGGCGCAGGCACAGGCGCAGGCACCCATCGATCCTCTTGGGGCACTTTCACCCGTCGGTCCTCTCAAGGCACCGTCGCCACCCGTGGATCCTGAAAAGGCTCAGCTACCCGTTGATCCTGCTGTCACAGCGCTGTCGCCCGCTGATCCCGTTGCATCCGAGGGTGCAGCTGGCGAAGGCCCCGCTGCTAGGATGATGAGTGCCAGCATGAGTGCTGATGCTGCACTGGAAAGCTCAAGGAAGCCCACAAACGGCACGGATTGGAGCATCAGTTGGAGAAACCACAGTGGGAGGAAAGTCTCCATAAGGCGCGTGCTGAGGAGGAGGAGCATGCATTTTGGAAAATCGACGCGGCAAAGGGCTGTCAGCAGCTCTAATAGACATGCAGAAACAGCAGGCATTGCAGACTATGCCGATATCGCCACCCTGTTGCTGACTCTGGGCCACAGCGCCCGCTTCTCGCCCCATATGCCACCTGGCAGCCCCTCCCCGCCACCTGGCAGCAGTTTGGAAAGGCAGCTCGGAAGGAGAAGGAGAAAGAGAAGGGCCCTACTCCGCTCGAGGCCGCAGTCCTCTTCAAGCACAGGCCGTCACCCCGAGGCAGCAACCAGGCGCCAGGTGGCGGCAGCGCCGGGCGACAGGGGGAGGGACAGAAACCTAAGAGGAAACGCGAACACTCCCCAAGCGCCTGGGCCGGGGCTGGAGGCCCCCGGGCCGGGGGTTAAGGCCTCCCTGCCGGGGCGTGAGGCCTTCAGGCCAGGGTATGTGGAAGCCAGTCCAAGGTTTAGGGCCAGCGGGGCGTCCAGCCTGGGGCTGGAGGGGAGCAGGCAAGAGTTTCTGCTTGAGGCCTCGGGGGCGGGGGGGTTGGGGGCAGGTGCGAACGCGCGAGGCGCGGTGAGGGTGGGGAGGTGGGTGGAGGAGCTGGTGCGCAGGCCGCCGCCAGCTGTCCTGCGCCTGGCGCGGGTGGCGGCGGAGACGGGGTGCAGCTCGGCGGCGCTGCGGGCGCTCTTCCTGCCGGAGCGCTTTGAGGTGATCAGCCCCTCGCGTGCACGTGCTTCCCGTGAACAATGCTTATGTATACACATGTATAACTAAACAATGTATGCAATTACGTCTCTGTAAATGACATAGAGAAATATATCTATAATTTAGCGACAGCATCTGTTACTTCGTTGAGAAGTGACTGTATGTGCGTACACATAGGAATGCACACATATGCGAGGGTTGCAGGCTGGGGTGCATCTCTGAGGCGTTGGAAGCTCTTCTCGGCCTCACCACTGTGAGGTCGTTATCCCCCTGTGTATATATTACTTTCCCTGTCAAGCACTAGTATAAAGGTATAGCGCCTGCAGGCTGGGTTGGGGCGGGGTCAGAGATGGAAAAAGGAGTTGCCCTGCTCAATGAACCCCGGGCACTCAGACCACTGCGAAATACTCTCGTGGAGTCTTTTTTTCTTGTGCGAGGCAATTGCGAGCAACGAACGGGAGAGCCCGCGTGTGTGTGGGGCTCTAGGTGTAGGGTCTAGGCCTAGGGTTAGGATTAGGGTCAGGGTTAGGGTTAGGGTTTCTGGGCGAGGGCGTGGGCGAATCATGACACAACACTCAGAGAGCAGTCAGAATTCCGAAAAAATGAGAAGTCTTTCCATGAACGTGTGCGAGGGCCGGAGAGGAGGTGGCAATACTCCACCTGGCGGCAGTCAGGGGTTTGAGTACCGATGGATCCCCATCGCACGTGCGCTGTCTGGTTCTGCCCTTCCTGCCAGGTGTCGCGACTCGGATGGAAGCGATGAAAACGATGCGCCGCGCACGCTCTCTCTGATATCATCCGCTGTCTGCTTCCCTCTTCCCGCTGCCAGGTGCCAGACGTGGAGGGTTCTGCAGAGGCCAGGTGTCAGCTCACCAAGTACCCCACCGGCACGCGCTTTACCGACAGGGTCAGTCAGCTCTCTCATGCGCGCGCATGCGCGCATGCGCAGCCTGCCCCACGATGCCTTCTCACGTGTGCGATGCATGGTGGAGCTTTTGCTGGTTGATAGCTGACAGTTGACAGTCGACAGTGGTTCACAGCTGACAGTTGACAGCTGACACTTTAATTTGGTAGTTGATAGTTGCGCATCTTAGAAGTGAAGCCGCGCGTGTTTGCCAGCAGGAGTGTCAGTCGAGTCTCACGGGCGCACGCGCGCACACGTGCACGCGCGCGTTCCACCTTGCCTGTTTGATTGTGTGTCTTTAGGCGTCTGTTGCCTTTAGCTAAAAGACCCTCAAGCGCTCTTGTAAGTTTGTTTTGCCCGCCGGCGCGCGCTTTGTTGACAGGGTCAGTCAAGTTTCGGACGTGCGTGCGCGCGCGCGCGTGCGCCTGCCCCTACCCCTCCTAGCCTCCTCGCGTGTGCATTCTGCTGTGATGCGTTTGATGGTTGAATTATGTATGTGTCTGTATGTTTGTATATATATATATATATATATATATATATATATTATGTGTATGTACTATAAGGAATAATCCTAAAGGGCATCTGCTGTTGTCGAGCATCAACCCTGTCCGCAATTTGCCAGCACACAGATTTTAAAATAAATAAGAACCATTCGTCACCTCTGCCCCCTGGCCTCTGCCGAATCAGTTTCCTCTTCCACCTCGTCTCCTCCTCCTCTTGTATGGGCGAAAGAGGTTCCATCTTAAAAAAAAAAAACCCAAACCTTCACCTTTGTTTGGGAGACAGCGGTAGATGTGAAAAGGGGGAAGGGAAATAGAGGAGACGGGGCGCAGATTGTGTGGGTCAGGTGGTTTTGGGGGGGGTAGAAGAGGGGAGGATGCGTATGTTCTGAAAGAGAGGAAACCAAAGAGAATGCGCACTTAAACAACCCCTAAACCCTAACCTCGGAAAATGGCACAGCTTGCGCTTGTATATATCCCCTTGTATGCTCGTACACACGTGCTCATATACATATGCTCGTATGCATATGCTCTTGTATAAACTCATATGCATGTACACCACCCTCGTGTGTTACTACATCGGTGGTTTGAATCCAATTTGTTGAATCCCCTCCCTCGACGTTCCCCTCAGGTCGTCAACCAGTACCTGGCGTTTCTCTTCAACGCGATCGCCGCGCTCGCGCCACGTGTCGGCCTCCGGGTGCAGCTCTCCCGCTTCGACCTCTTCCACGCGCACCTCTTCTGCACGCGTGGCACGGGCCAGCTGGGCGCCTTGTGAGTAAGCATTCTCGTCCCCCCGTTCACACTTGCTCGCCCCCCCCTTGCGAGCTTCGCTCCCCCCTCTCGCTTGGCGGGGTCTCCCGAGCGGGGGATGACTTTTTCTTTTTTTGGCTCTGTGAGACAGTTCTGCGAGTGACAGCGAGCTCCAGGACTGACTTGTTGCGCCGACTTCCCCTTTCGAAGCGTTTGCGTTAGCGCTTGCGTTGCACGGACCTCTGTAGAAGTACTTTTTGTGAATTTGCACCTCTATAAATTTGAATAGCCTCTTTCTCAAAACGTGCTCTATTCCCAATTTTAGGGTTCCGCTGTGAGCGAGTGAGTGATCGTCGTGAGGCTCCAGCCCTCCTGCTCCGTAACTGTGCAACAGATCCATACTCCCTCTTCACCCCCCAACGCATCTCCGACGCTCGGGTGCTGGAATTGAACGCACTCGTTCACACTTCCCTCCCTTGCCCCGTGAACATACATATCCTTTATTTCTCCCTCCCTCCCTCCCC
>WELA01013858.1:16261-34554 GCA_009602735.1 Mesotaenium endlicherianum | reverse complement strand
TTTTGGGTAGGTTGCCAGATAGGGAAGGGATAGAGGACACGTATGGAGCAAGTTGAGGAGGCGTGTGAGGAGGGGCGGGGGCAGGGGTAGGGGCAGGGGCAGGGGCAGGGTCGAGGTGGCAGAAGGGGGGGCGCTTGGAGAGAGCCAGGGGGGGGAAGAGGGGATGTGAAGGATGCATGTTGGGGGGGAGGAAGAAGAGACCCAGGAGGAGAAGCAGATGCTGGCATACTTTTGGCCGCCCGTAGGCTAAGCGTTTGTCAAGTGTCAGCTAGGCAAGTAGGTGACATGCGAGGAGATATGTGAGGAGGCGTGCAAGGGGGGAGGCCTGTGTGCGTTTTGGGGAGGGGAGGGGGGGGGGAGAGGAGATGAGAGAAGAGGAGAACCAGAAAGGGCCAGGGGGAAAAAGAGCGGAGTCTGCTTACTCGCGGGCGGCCGGCGGCGTGGCGGATGTAGACTGCGAGGTACGCCAGCTGGAAGACCATCCCGAGGGCGTTGGTGACGAGCGGGGAGGTGCGCTGGGGAGTGACAAATGGCAGCGCGTACAGCACCCACGTGGAGCAGTTGAGCAGGGCGGACACGTAGGGGAAGGCCGAAAAGTCTTCCACACTCCTGCTGGCCGCAATACGCCGGAACGTCTTCCTGCAGCCGCCGCACGCGCAGGCACACAGGCGCGTAGCGGGGGCATAGAGCAGGGACACCCGTTGGCACAGAGGCGTAGGGACGAGGACAGAGCACAGGCACAGGCGCACGCGCACGCGCACGCGCACACACGGCGCGGGAGGGGATAGCACAGGGGCATTCGTTGTCACGAGGTGTAGGGACAAGCACAGGGCACAGTCGCAGACGCAGGCGCAGGCGCAGGGACAGGCATTGGCACAGGCGCAGGCACAGGCACAGGCACAGGCATTGGTGCAGGCATTGCTGCAGGCACAGGTGCAGGTGCAGGTAGTACGCGCACATGCAACACGCACACGCACAGGCACAGGTATTGGTGCAGGCATTGCTGCAGGCACAGGCAGAGGCATAGATTCCGCCACAAGCACATCCACACAGGCGCAGGCGCAGGCACAGGGACAGGCGCAGGCGCAGGGACAGGCGCAGGGACAGGGACCAGGGTCAGGCAGAGGCATCGGCACAGGCACATGAGTGTGCAGAGCGATTCAGCTCAAGGCAAAGGCCCAAGTCAGCTGGGTCTGGCATGTCAGTCATCATTGCTCAGATTGAAGCTACCTCTGGCAGACAGCTGTCGCGTGACGTCAGAAGCAATCTCAGGCCTTGAAGCAACTGTGAATAGTTTGAGGAGAGGGCAGCATTTACCGAGACTTTACGCTGTTCTTATGCTTCACGTATGTTGTAAGAAGCTGATCCAGGAAGCTGCCAAAAGTATGAATGCTACTCCATGCACCGAACCAAACCAGCTCTTGATGGGAGAGCACATCTCAGAGCTGGGCAGGCCTACAGACTTTTGATTTTAGATTATTGAATATTGAATATTGATTATTGGTATTGATTATTGGTGATGATCGTTGACTATTGATTATTGATTGTTGAATATTGAATATTGAATATTGAATATTGAATATTAAATATTGATCAGAGTACTTACAAGGGAGCAACGAAGAGGAGGATGGCCGCCAGGGTCCCTATCCCCACACAGAAACACAAAGGCAGCAGGCGTCAGTTCTTCAGGCGTGTATGTATGTATTTGTACATATTGATACATATATGTGTATATAATGTATCACCTTCATTATGTCTAATCACCACGTACTACTTCCAAAAAACACCTCAAGAAGATCGTCTCCAGTGTTCCTTGTGATGGTATAGCACACTCGTCAGAAGCTGAAGAAGTGAGATGGCTAAGTTGCATCTAGCTCAAGTGCATGCATGGCTTCCGATTAAGGAGAATAAGCGACAACTATGACAATAGTGTCAGGACAAAGGTCCATCAATGGTGCATTGCCCTCGTTCCATCTCAAGGGTCCTGCAAAGAATGTGGAGTATAAGTTGTCCACATTGTATATGAAGGTACAGAAACCTACCAATAAGACCAAGAGTAGCCTCTACCTGAGGCTGGACTTCCCAGTCCATGGCGAAAGCCATCCTCTAAATTGCACAAATGCTAAGCTCGGGTATGAAGAAACGCAATCAGGGGTCTTAAGTTTCACTAAAACTATCGCAGAGCTGTACTCCCGTTGATATCTCTCACAAGCAGGACAATATTCCTTATATGACATATGTATCACGAGTTTTTGGCATTCATCTCTGGTGGTACCATCGAAGTAAGAAGTAAGCTGGGGGCCGTTATAGACAAGAAGAGTCAGCCACACCACTTCAAGCTTCGAACTGCTTCAAACTACGAACAGCCATACGCTTGAGTTAGCCTGCCACTGCAACCTTGTCCTATCTAAGACTGATGGCGAGCAGAAAACTTTACGAGAATTGGACGTAGCGTCCATGTACCGAGTGGCATGGGGACAGGGGCCAGGCGCGAGAATCTATGCGTACCAGTGAAACTTCGTACGTTTAACTTAGGCGTACCACGAGAAACTAGTTAGTATGTGGGCCTAATTTGGACGTATCGGGAGTTTTGTACCCTGTGCTTGTATCCGCGTACCACTTGAACCTGATACGGGTAGGCTGAATTTCTGCGTACCCCAGGACAAGGTATGCCCTCGGCGTGGTATAGTACGAAAACTGGCGAGATCTATACCATAAAACTTTATACGCTAAACGTAGTTTTTCGCGTACCACGAGAGTTCAGCACGCTTGCCAGAAACTCTGCGTACTACTGACAATTCGTGCATTAGACGAACTGCGTACCAGGAGAGATTGATATGTGGGCCTAAGGCCTGTTTATACCAGTTTATAGTGGCCATTTTGGGTGAAGATTATTAAACGACACGTACTTCATTGTACAGCGAAGTACATCGACCAAATATACGCGTTTATAGTGTGGTTCAGAGTGGTTTCTACGCGATACATTTGAATTTAAAATGCTCACAAGTTCTGCACGAAATGCCAGAGTTCCTTCAATAATTCCTAAATTTTCATTTCACCCCAAGAGGTGAACTGAAATTCTTGGAAGGGTTTAGGGTTAAGGGTTTAGGGTTTAGCTATTCAAAGACAACCCACAACCTGTATCTCCAATTTATGAGTCGAAACATCTCCACGTGCACTCAACTTTCGTGTGAGGATAGTTGTTAATACTTGTGCTTGCACAACCTGGAGATCCGGTGACCTTTCGCGCAAGATCGAAAAGAGGGAATTGACAGAAGCTCATTGTAACTGGGGGTTTGCTTGAGAATGTTTTTGATACCGCAATTGCTGTTGTTGAATATAACTGCTCTCCACTGTAAACAGGCCCTGATTTGGACGACGCGAAACGTCTTGATCCCTGTGCTTAATTTCCGCGTACCACCCGAGCCTGGTACGGCAGGCCGAATTCTTGCATAACTTAGGATACGGTATGCCCTCGTCGTGGTTTCTGCGTAAAGGTGAGTGTGGTTGTTTAAACTTCCGCGTACCTTTCGAGGCTATGTCGGTAGGCGGAATTTCTCCGTATCATAGGATAAGGTACGCCCTCAACGTAGTTTTTACGTAGCAGGAGAGTTTGGATGCTTAATTTCCGCGTATTTGTGCCGACGGTAGATTGAATATTTGCGTACCACAGAATAATCTCGAGCGGGCGCTAATTCCCTCAGATGCACCCGGATGCACCCGGATGTCTTTTCTCAGATGTGCAATTGAATTTACTTGTAGTCAACAACTCCGCAGGTATGTGAATGCATCAAGAATTGCATTTAATTGAGCACTAAGCATGGTCATATTTAGTCCCCCAAGAATGCTCACATTTGTCATTTTCCAAATGAATGCAAACTGCCATTTGTCATATATATGTATTGATGTATTAATATAATTAATAAGATTCAGGCTTGATTAAAGAATTGTACAGTGCGAGATCTCCCTCTTTCTAATCATTTCTATTTATTTGTTAAATTTTGTCTATCTACTTCCTTGCTATCTGTCTTATCATCTTTCTTGAATACTATTTGTCTTTTATCTCCAATTGGGTCGGAGGGATTTGCTAAACTCTTGCTTTTGAGCAATGAATCATGAACAGGTGTCTAGTTGTATAAGTAACGAGGGCTATTCTCGATATTCTACTAGAGCGCGATATAGGTATTTGAGAAAATAACTTTTATATTGTATTTAATGTGATGCATATAATTTCATAACTCAATTTGAAACATGCATTTGGCATGTGTCAAAGCTTCATGCACATGATTTCCAAAGTGAATACAACCTACAAAAAAAACTTGAAGAGTATTTAAAACTACATGTGGCACATGTAATTCTCTCCCAACCACCTGTCATATAAGTGATGTACCTATACACGTCGGACCTAGTCTCACGTGCCCAACCTGTCGATAATTGACCAGTTGATATCTGTAATGAAACAGATAGATAAAGTACTTAGTAAAACAGAATACTTTATCTATTCAAGACAAGGATCTTTGAACACAAGTGGTAGCTTCTTGAAAGAGAGATGGCTTCTTGAAAGTTAATATATTTCTGGATTTTGGCAAGTACAAGAGTGATTCTGGAATGTCTTTCTATGTTCTAGCTCTTGTTTATATACTTGCTACATAAGTAATTTCTAGGAAGGTGTATGTTGATGTGTTGGCACCCAACACATCCCAAAACTTGCCACCTCTTTCTAGAATAATGTACACATGTCCTTTTGACCTAAAAATGGCACATCTGACTTTTGCCACATGGAGTTCTTCTAGGTCTTTCCTCTAACTTCGAAAATGCCTTGGAAGGTTCAAAGGACATGAACCAAGTTACTAGAGTACCTATTCACACTTGACTCCACACCATACTACTTCAAATATATTTGAAAACATTAAAATATATGCAAACTAATGTATAATAACTCAAATCACTACATCACCCCCCCCATAGAAAAAGCGACGTCTCGGCGCGTCAAGTCAGGTCGTACACATGTGGAGCAAACTAGTCAAAAGTTTCAAGTCAGATGCCACACATGTAAAGAGGACTAGTCAAAGGCGCCAAGTCAGGTGCTACACATGTAAGGTAGACTAGGCAATGTCGTAGGTGGTGTGACCTTATTGGCTAGCCTACTCCTTAATGATAAAGGAAATTGTACAAGTTGGCCCAAAATCTGCCACAAATTCAAAAATTCATAGCGGCCACAGAACTGCTCCAAATCTGAAAATTCGAGTGCCAGACGGACCGCGTCGGAGAACTCTACCGGGTCACCAAATTTGAGAGCATTCTCATTTCTGGAGTGTCGTTGAGAGCTGAGAGAGTAGGCACTCCTCCAAATCTGTGCAGAAACTTCTGAAAATCATAAGTCCTTCTATACTTCTCCAAATTCTGCAAACTAAGTCTCAAACTGGGCGCTGTAAGATGTTCTACCAGAGTCTTGAGTTTCAGAGCATTCCAAGTTCAGGGGAGGGCACAATGTCAGAAGGCATATTCTGCCCTAACAATGCCAGCAGCCTGACCCCCTTCTACTTAGAGCATCATATCTCTCTCACCAGTGCTCCAAATTGAGCAAACTTGGACTCTAAATGACCGGCTACTCATGGACTACAGCCAGGTAAATTTTCAGAATTTATTATGCAGAGACCTATTACCAGTAGCAGTTTTAGTTTTCTGTCCAGAAACTGCGAGAAGAGAAGAGTGTCTAATGTCAATTTTTCCTCTTTCTTGTTCTTGCAGGCTGCCTCCAAGGGGTCTTCTGCTGCTTCTTGATGGTGGCAGGCTGCCTCCCTGAAGTCTTCGGGCTTCTAGTAGAGAGACTTGGGGCTGGTCCAAGATGGGGGTTGGCGGCATGGAAGCGCTTCAACTTTCTCTGAACTTTGTCAAGGTAGTGCGCCGCCACCCAACTATTCTCCGAATCTGGATATCCTTTCCACTTGATCAAGTATTGCTGCTGTCTCCTGAAATTTCTCATAGCCACTATGTCTTCCACTTCGTACTCCAAATGATCATCCACTATTGTTGGGGCTGGTGGGGTTGTCACACGTCCTGGGAACTTGTTGTCGGGTTGCACATATGGCTTGAAGAGGGAAGCGTGGAATACGGGGTCGATGTGCATAGTCTGGGGAAGTTCTAGCTTGAAAGCAACGGGGTTGACTTGCTGGATAATCTTGAAGGGTCCCAAATACTTGGGAGAGAACTTGCTGCCGGCAGGCCTGTTGTTCAGGGAAATGTTCTTGGATGATAGTAACACGTTGTCACCCACTCTGTACGTAATTTCTCTTCTGGATCTGTTCGCCACTCTTGCTTGAGCATCTTGCGCGTGTTGTAGAGCTTTCTTCGCTGCTGTAAGGGCTGCTTCTAATGTCTCCATAAAATCTGTGGCTGCAGGTACTTCATCATGGCCAGCCGTGAAGCTCAGTGGCGTGGTCGGATGGAAGCCATAGTTGAGGAAGAATGGGGACTCTTGGGTAGAGGCCTGCGTAGTGTTGTTGTAGGCAAACTCGAGGGGGGTCAAGTACATGTCCCAGTCTTGCTCGAGGGTAGACACGTAGGCCTTTAGAGAGGTCTTTAGGGTACGATTCATACGCTCGGTTTGCCCATCTGATTGTGGGTGGTAGGCAGTAGACATATCCAGCGATGTACCCAAGTTCTTGAAGAGATTTTTCCAGAAATGGCTTGTGAATCTTGGATCTCTATCTGACACAATTCTTGATGGTAGTCCATGGAGTCGGAAGATGTTGTCAAAGATGAGTCTTGCAAGTTGTGGTGCTGTAGCCTTAGTCGTCGTGGGAATAAAATGAGCCATCTTGGTAAGTCTGTCCACCACCGTGAGTATTGCATTATGGCCTCGAGGTGTCACGGGCAAGTCCACGATAAGGTCCATTGAGATGTCCGTCCATTGTCTTTCGGGGATTGGTAGTGGTTGGAGGAGTCCTCCCGCCTTTTGCGATGATGGCTTGATTCTTTGGCATGTGTCACAGCTCCTGCAGTACTCCTTGACTTGCTTAGACATGCCTGGCCAACAATAAGTCCTAGCTAGAACGCCCGTGGTCCTTAGGATTCCAAAGTGTCCTCCAAGAGGGTTGTCGTGTGCTTCTCGTAGAAGCAAGAGCCGGAGGTCTATGTCATTAGGAACACATCTCTGGCCCGTATCTTGCCTCACCCAATAATTGCCTTCTTGCTTCTTGCATGGGTCCAAGGCTGCTTCTCCGTTCTTGTAGTAAGGGTCTCTTTCATAGGCGGCTGAAAATCGAGCTTCCAGATCTGTCTTCAGGGATACCATCACTGCATTTAATTGCAGTCTTGAGAGGGGGTCAGCCGGGTTTGTCTTGCCGGGCTGGTACTGAATCGTGATGTTGTATTGTTGCAAGTATCCGCTCCATCTTGCTTGTCTCCTTGAGAGATACGGCTGCGTTTGGAGGTGCTTTAACGCCTCGTGGTCCGTGGTGACCAGTACTTTGCGTCCTTCAACGTAGCAGCGCCAAACCTTCAAGGCATGTACAATCGCCAATGCCTCTCGCTCCGTGGTTGTATAATTTTGCTCGGCTGGATTTAGCTTCCTTGACTCGTAGGCGATGGGCTGCAGTCCCTTGCCTTGGTCTTGAAGCAGGATTGCTCCTATTGCATAGGAAGATGCATCGGTGATGACGTGGAAGGGCCAATCTGGGTTTGGACTTGGGAGTGTGAGCACCGGGGATGTGGTCAATCTTCGCTTTAACTCTTGAAATGCCTCTTCCTCTTTCTCGGTCCATGTATATAGCCTGTCCTTCTTGAGTAGATCTGTCAGGGGGGCTGCTATGTGCGAGAAGCCTTGGATGAATTTTCTGTACCAATTGGCAAATCCCAAGAATGACTGGAGTTCTTTCTTGGTCGTGGGGGTTGGCCATTCCTCCACCACCGTGGTCTTCTTGGGGTCCATCTTGATGCCATCAGCAGTCACGTGGAGACCTAGGAACTCCACTTCTTGTTTGGCAAACTCGCACTTTGACTCCTTCGCAAATAGCTTGTTTTGCTTCAATACTTCAAGGACTTCTTTCAAGTGTCTCGCATGCTCTTCAAGGGTCTTGCTGTAGATAAGGATGTCATCGATGAATACCACCACAAATCTGTCCAACATGGGCTGAAATATGGTGTTCATCATAGTCATGAAAGTTGCTGGCGCGTTGGTGAGTCCAAATGGCAGGACCATGAACTCAAAATGTCCATATCTTGTCCTGAATGCCGTCTTCTCTATGTCCGGTTCTGCGATGCGAATCTGGTGGTAGCCGCTCCGTAAGTCAATCTTCGTGAAGTACTTGGCTCCAACCAGCCGGTCCATGAGCTCATCCATGCGCGGCAGCGGGTATCGATTCTTGATGGTGATCTTGTTGAGGGCGCGATAGTCCACACACATCCTCAAGGTACCATCTTTCTTCTTGACAAATAGCACCGGGGCTCCAAATGGCGACTTGCTAGGTCGAATGAAGCCATGCTCCAGTAGCTCCTTGATTTGCTTCTTGACTTCGTCTAGCTCCGTGTATGACATTTTGAACGTAGGCCGAGAGATGGGCTTGCTTCCGGGCTCCAACTCTATCTTGTGGTCTACGAATCTTTTGGGGGGTAGGCCCTTGGGCAATTCCGGGGAGAACACTTCTTTGTAGTCCTCTAAGACTTCTTGTATCTCCTTGGGAACGGGGCTGCCTTCTTGACTCTCGATGTCTTTCTTGATGTCTTTTGGCGTGATCAAGGCCAAAAGAAGCTCGTGTCCCTTCCTCACAAGTCTCTTGAGTTGGAGGGCGGACAATAGTATCTCGTGTGCCGGCTTCTGGATGTCTTGGGTCTGGATATTCTGGATTGCGCGCAAAATACAGATTCTTGAAGTGATGTCATTCTTGATCTTGATAGTACCGGTCCTCCAATCAACTTGGGGGTTGTGCTTGGTCAACCAAGGCGTCCCTAGGATGACGTCGTACTTGCCCAATTGCATGGGGGAGAACACTACTCTATCCTTGAAGGACTTGATAGAGAGTGCCAAGGGGTACGTCTTCTTGGAAGGGGTAGTATAGGAGAATCCATCGGGCATCATAATCTCCTCGTCGTGGTCAAGAGTTCGCATAGTAATACCGTGCTTGGTGGCAAAATCTGCAGCAATGAAGTTGCCTTGAGCTCCGCTATCCACCAAGATGTGGACCTTCTCTCCTCCAAGGTAACCTCTCAAACTCATTGGGGCTGGAACGTCGTCTTCAACGGGGGTCTCCACCTCACTTGGCGTGTTGCCTTCTCGTGAAGTGGGTCTTGGGGTGGTAGGCTCCTGGCCTACCGGCGCTGTCCGTTTTTTGACAACTTTTTGGGGCATGAAAGTGCACGATGGCCCTTTTCCTTGCAATAAAAGCATAGTCCAGCCGTCATGAGAGCTTCTTTTTCAGCCGGGGAGAGTCTTGCTTTCACTCCTTGCTGGTTTCTTGCATCATAAGTGTCATTGGAGGGTCTTCCACTCTTCCGGGCAGCCGCGGGGTCCCTTTTAATAACTCCGATTTCCATGGGTGTGGGTCCAGATTCGGATGTGGAAGGGGCTGCGTACACCCGCGTCGTCGGTACCCGTGAAGATGAAGGCACGGAGTGCTTGAAATCCAAGGTATCCACCTTTTGGGCCACTTCAATGATCTTTGAGAAGTCCGTCAAGTCGCGTAACTCCACTTCCTTTGCCACCTTGGGTTTGAGGCCAAAGATGTAGCGGTCAATCTTCTCCTCGAGAGACATGTTGGGGATCTCAAGAGTGAGGGCGTGAAATCTGGATGTATACTCTTGAACGGACGTCGTTTGCTTGAGATGGTGGAGCTTTCCTCGGGCAATCTTCTCCGCATTGATGGGCATGAATTGCTTCTTGAGGGCCTCACGAAAATCTGCCCATCTTGCATATGATGGTGGGGGCTCTTGGCCGAGCATGGGGTGCGCCATAGCTTGATATATAGCCGCTTGATAGTTACGCCACCATGATGTTGCTGCTCCTCTAAGTAAGGTAACGGCAAAGGGAACGTAGTCCTCCTCGGGTACTTCAAGGAATGCGAGGTACGTCTCCACTTGGTAGAGCCATAAATTCAGGTTGGCACCTTTCCCGGGGTTGAAAGTGTCGGGTTTGCCGGGCTTGATGAGTTTCCTTGCTCTCGTTGGCTCTTGTGGAGGCGCTTGAGCCGGGGCTGGATTTTGAGCATTGCTCGCAATAGGGGCAACCATGGCAGCCATAGCTTCTCTTGACGCTTGCACGGTTGCTTCATAGGTGGCCAAGCCCACTTGGTTGTGGACGGTCATTAGGAAGGCTGCCCACTCATTTGCGGGAACTCCTTGTGGTGGGGTCAACTTTGCTATAGCGGCTGCCACGGGATTTGACGGTGCTCCTCCTTGTGGTGCTTCTTGTTGTTGGAGATTTCCTTGAGTAGGCTCTCCCATCGACGCTGGAGGAGGGTGTGCTCCTCCTTGTGGTGCTTCTTGTTGTTGCAGATTTTCTTGAGTGGGCTCTCCCATCGGCGCTGGAGGAGGGTGTCTTGGAGAGGAAGGGCTTCCTTCGAAAGCTTGCTGTTGGTCTTGAGGATCGGCCATCTTCTTGTGCTACCAAAGTGCCTAGCTCCGATACCACTGTAGTGAAACAGATAGATAAAGTACTTAGTAAAACAGAATACTTTATCTATTCAAGACAAGGATCTTTGAACACAAGTGGTAGCTTCTTGAAAGAGAGATGGCTTCTTGAAAGTTAATATATTTCTGGATTTTGGCAAGTACAAGAGTGATTCTGGAATGTCTTTCTATGTTCTAGCTCTTGTTTATATACTTGCTACATAAGTAATTTCTAGGAAGGTGTATGTTGATGTGTTGGCACCCAACACATCCCAAAACTTGCCACCTCTTTCTAGAATAATGTACACATGTCCTTTTGACCTAAAAATGGCACATCTGACTTTTGCCACATGGAGTTCTTCTAGGTCTTTCCTCTAACTTCGAAAATGCCTTGGAAGGTTCAACGGACATGAACCAAGTTACTAGAGTACCTATTCACACTTGACTCCACACCATACTACTTCAAATATATTTGAAAACATTAAAATATATGCAAACTAATGTATAATAACTCAAATCACTACAATATCGCACGCAGAGTTCTTCAACCTTAACATAAAAATGTCAATTTGTTGACACCAACTAGTAGCCTATCAACTTACCTAGGTTCATGGCTACCATGGCTCAATAGAGTCATCCATCTCACACAACGGTGCTATCATTGGCACTGATGCCCTTCTCTTAAGCATCATGAGAAAAAAACTTTAAGAACAAAGTAGCTAGCATCTGATTAGATTTGCTTACTAGTTCTTTAGTCAGGCAAAATGTTGCCCAACTTGGCTTAGCAAAATCAAAGGGGTTTGGAGTTACAAAAAGCCACACACCAGCAGCAATGCAAGGCAACAAGGCTTTTAGAGTTCATGGAAACGCTTTCGTGGCAATCTTTATTCTTTTGGAAGTTGAAACAAATTCTCAAAATTTTGAATGCTTCTAATCACCGATGCTCAGGTGCTAGCCTACTGAAGGTACTTGTCTTTTGGTTGGTGAGTGACGTATAACACCCCGTGTTTTACATATTTTCAAAATACTTGAAAGACGCGACTTCAAAAACATGAAAGGGAATTTTTGGTCGTTATCACATATTGACATTACTTTTGTACTTTTGACACCCTGATTTGTTACTGTTTGCAACCAATCGCAATTGAAGTTTCAAACCAAACTGAGAAGTCTGATTTTCAATCTCATGCTAGAAAGTGTGTCACCTTAGCTTGAGTGCTTTCACGAATTGTAAATCGTAGAAATTACCAATTTTTCCAAGACTTGGAGAACCAAATAAATTGCGTACTTTTGAAATTTGGATAAACTGTTCGCAACCAGTCGCACTTGAAGTTTCAAACCAAATTGAGAAGTCTTATTTTCAATCTCATGCTAGAAAGTTTGTCACCCAGCTTGAGTGTTTTCACGAATTGTAAATTGTAGGATTTACCAAATTTTCCAAGACTCTTGGAGAACCAAAATACTTGCCTACTTTTGGATTGTGGATGTGTATTTCAGTACGTGTTTGTTACATCAATACTCAAAATATGTATTCCATGAATAGGGAATTGTTGGTTGACACTTGAGCATCTCACTCTAAGAGTGGAGCTTCCTCACGTTTACATTCTACTCTTTTGGGTATTGGTCTTACACAAGCACTTTGCTAAACGGTAGGTGCGACATTTGGAAAGTTAAAGAAAGACACAAAGTTTCACTTTTAATGGGGTAGAGCCCTCTTCATTCCTAGTCTTCCTTAAGCTTTGCAGAACCTTCTCAATCTTATTTTCCTAGAGCCCAGCAATCTGCGACCGATTCCTCAAGTGTGCAAAGAGTAAAAATCGATCGCAGCTGGAATCTAGCATCTTCCAACTACTTTTTGCAGCTTCTAACACTCATTGCGCACTTAGGCGCAGCCTTGACATGACCTACAGTTGTCGTAGTTCAGTCACCCTTGGAAGTTCGTACACACACGCTTGAGCGCGTGTTGATTCACCTGCGACGTCGACCTTCTTCAATGTCTGACCCGCACGCGCGGTCGTCAACCTTGAAACCTGCTATTCGTGAAATGTGTATACTTGATGAGTGGGCAAAAAGCGACCAATATCAACTGAACTCAAAGATAGCAAAACCCTTGAAACCTCAACCTACGCTTACGTATATTTTACGCATGATCAGAATGTCTTGTTCGTTGAGCTTGCCATGTACTACGTATGTTTGTGGGAAGTTGCTTTGGCTAATCAAGCAATACAATTTGGTTTGTTTGTTCTTAGATTAAGTACTACCACATGTCAAGCATGCATACTTTGTCTGCCAACTAAATTGGTTGATAGGAAGTTCATGAAATACGTGTCATGCACTCCACATGCAAACTTGCATCTTTGACTTTTGCATTTAATGGAAGTGATAGTGTGATAGTCGGCTGATAATCTATGGTTTTACACTTGCTTAAGCTTGTGGCTCTCTGAGCTCCAAGACGAACACTTTTATTATTTACAAGTGAATAATTGGCATTCTTCGACTTCTTGTTGCATTTTTCTGGAACATATGACTTGCTTGCAAGGCCTAAAATAACTTGACAACGAATGATTTGCACCTTTATGAACATATCATATGAATTCACCTTGAGTCCTGATTTGGCTTGTGATTTCTCTTCCTACCCCAAGCATCCTTCTCTTGTAGCTTACTAATGTCCTTGTTGTCTACAAAGCCTGGTCTTTTGCCTCCGAAGTTCTAAGTCCCTATGACCTTCTCAGTGCAGGTACATTGTCGACTATAGTACTTACTGGACAACCTAAGTAAGCTTATTTTCCTCAAGAATAAGATCTACTCACTCAAAAAACTTCCGCCTGCAATATGACGTGTATTTCTCGACCCAATTTATGCACAGAGGAGCTCGATTGACCGGCCTGCCCCTAACGTTCAAAGCCAAAAAAAGAATGTCACAGACTCTTCTATTTGCCTCCCCTTGGGCTGGATGTAGAATTATCTTCAACTGTACTACCAAACCCTACTTTATTATTCAACAGCTGCTCACTCTCCAACCATATGAGCAAGGTGCAAGCGCACGACAGACAGGAGCCAGCCAAACACAGTTGCAAGCGAGCCACTCTCGGGCTTGACACTAGAGCCCTGCACGAGCTGAATGCGCATGCCAAGCGCGCGCGCGCATGTGCGCCTGCGCTCGTGCTCGCCTCCACGTGTCCCCTCCTCCGCGAGGGCGCCACAAGCAAGGGGTCGTATGGGGAACCACGACTGAGATTATAGACTCCCTCAGATCACGAGCCGGCCCGCGCACACGCGCCCCTATATGCCCTCTCACACGCCTTCTCCACACGCGCGCGTGCTACAAGAGGTTGTAAGAAGCGCCAGTGGGCCTCCTTTCACGTCAAGCCCGCACACACACACGCTCGCACGTGCCCTTACACACCTCCTCCATAAGAGCGCGAAACGAGGGGTCAAAAAGTATAAGAGTATAAGAGGTCATGAAANATTCACCTGCGACGTCGACCTTCTTCAATGTCTGACCCGCACGCGCGGTCGTCAACCTTGAAACCTGCTATTCGTGAAATGTGTATACTTGATGAGTGGGCAAAAAGCGACCAATATCAACTGAACTCAAAGATAGCAAAACCCTTGAAACCTCAACCTACGCTTACGTATATTTTACGCATGATCAGAATGTCTTGTTCGTTGAGCTTGCCATGTACTACGTATGTTTGTGGGAAGTTGCTTTGGCTAATCAAGCAATACAATTTGGTTTGTTTGTTCTTAGATTAAGTACTACCACATGTCAAGCATGCATACTTTGTCTGCCAACTAAATTGGTTGATAGGAAGTTCATGAAATACGTGTCATGCACTCCACATGCAAACTTGCATCTTTGACTTTTGCATTTAATGGAAGTGATAGTGTGATAGTCGGCTGATAATCTATGGTTTTACACTTGCTTAAGCTTGTGGCTCTCTGAGCTCCAAGACGAACACTTTTATTATTTACAAGTGAATAATTGGCATTCTTCGACTTCTTGTTGCATTTTTCTGGAACATATGACTTGCTTGCAAGGCCTAAAATAACTTGACAACGAATGATTTGCACCTTTATGAACATATCATATGAATTCACCTTGAGTCCTGATTTGGCTTGTGATTTCTCTTCCTACCCCAAGCATCCTTCTCTTGTAGCTTACTAATGTCCTTGTTGTCTACAAAGCCTGGTCTTTTGCCTCCGAAGTTCTAAGTCCCTATGACCTTCTCAGTGCAGGTACATTGTCGACTATAGTACTTACTGGACAACCTAAGTAAGCTTATTTTCCTCAAGAATAAGATCTACTCACTCAAAAAACTTCCGCCTGCAATATGACGTGTATTTCTCGACCCAATTTATGCACAGAGGAGCTCGATTGACCGGCCTGCCCCTAACGTTCAAAGCCAAAAAAAGAATGTCACAGACTCTTCTATTTGCCTCCCCTTGGGCTGGATGTAGAATTATCTTCAACTGTACTACCAAACCCTACTTTATTATTCAACAGCTGCTCACTCTCCAACCATATGAGCAAGGTGCAAGCGCACGACAGACAGGAGCCAGCCAAACACAGTTGCAAGCGAGCCACTCTCGGGCTTGACACTAGAGCCCTGCACGAGCTGAATGCGCATGCCAAGCGCGCGCGCGCATGTGCGCCTGCGCTCGTGCTCGCCTCCACGTGTCCCCTCCTCCGCGAGGGCGCCACAAGCAAGGGGTCGTATGGGGAACCACGACTGAGATTATAGACTCCCTCAGATCACGAGCCGGCCCGCGCACACGCGCCCCTATATGCCCTCTCACACGCCTTCTCCACACGCGCGCGTGCTACAAGAGGTTGTAAGAAGCGCCAGTGGGCCTCCTTTCACGTCAAGCCCGCACACACACACGCTCGCACGTGCCCTTACACACCTCCTCCATAAGAGCGCGAAACGAGGGGTCAAAAAGTATAAGAGTATAAGAGGTCATGAAAGTCGGTGCCGGCTGCCGCCACCGCCACCACCACCGCCACCGCCAGTGTCGCGGCCGCTGCCACCGCTGCCGCCGCCGCCGCTGCAGCTGCCGCTCAGCCGCCACCATTGACGCCATTGCCACCGCCACCGTCGCCGCCACGCCGCCGCCGCCGCCGCCGCAAAGTAGCCTCCTCAGCCCCAACCATGAGCATGCGCGCGGGCGGGCGGGCTAGAAGAGGTCGTAGGTGTCGGTGCCGCCATTTGGCACGTCCTTGGACAGCATGGAGCGGGCCTCCAGCACCGAGCGTGGGGGCTCCAGGTCCTTCTCCTGCAGCGCGTGGCCCTGCAGGCGCTGCATCTGCGACGCGAACGTGTTGTCCAGGATCTGCAAGAGAGGGCGAGAGCGCAAAAGGGTGAGGAGGAAGTAACACAAGAACACAAGTGAGGTAGTGCTTGAGTTGCGTGCACCCGTGCATGTGCAATCGTGTGCGGGCGTGTGTTTGTTTGTGTTTGTTTGTGTTTGTTTGTGTGTGCATGCGCGGGTGTGTGCGGGAGCACGGCCCCTGCGCGCGCGCGCGCGCATGTGTGTGTGTGTGTGTGTGTGTGTGTGTTTGTGAGTGCCTGCAGTCCAGGATCTGCAGGGCAGCACCACCACCAGGCGTGAGGAGCCAAGCGGGGGAGGGAGAGGGGCACAAGGGGAGGAAGAGAGATGAATTGTGCGTTGGCATGTGTGCCCTGCAGCTGCTGCATCTGCAGCGCAAGTGTGCTGCCCAGGACCTGCAGGTGATTGCCAGGTGAGTGGAGGAAGTAGAAAGAGAGAGAGGGGCGGTTAGGAAGAGAGGAAGAAGAAAGGATGCATGCGTGAGCCGATGTTCAGTCATACGCGTGCGTGCGTGCGTGCGTGGGTGTGCACTTGTATGCGTTATGCCCAGTTATATGCGTGCATGCGTGGGTGTGCGTGCGCGTTCTGGTGAGTGCATGTTCTCCACACCCTGCAGCCGGGGCCACCGTGAGGCGAGGGAGGGAGAAGGACTGGGGGGGGGAGGGAGCAGAGCCAGTGAGCATAGAGGCGAGGGAGCATCCTACGGACTGCGAGGGAAGAAAAAAGTGCGTGAGATAATGACCACCACATGTGAGCGTGCACGCGTGTGTGTGCGTGTGTGGATGTGTTTGTGTGTAATTGGTTGTGCGTGTGTGTGCGTGTGTGCGTGCGTGTGTGTGCGTGTGTGTGTGCCCGCGCGTGTGCGTGTGTGTGTGCCCGCACGTGTGCGTGTGCGTGTGACAGAGCCATTCTGCTGGACATGCCCGCCAGATGGGGTGAGGGCTCCACAGAGCTCGCATGCAGTGTAGGGCTCGGCAAAAATCAAGTCTTAGACTCAGAGTTCCGGGCTCCTGATTTAGGTCAGGGTTTAGGTTAGTTTTTTAGGGTTTGGGGTAAGTACCTCGAGCGCGATGCCGGCAGAGGAGCTCTTGTACCACGACATGTTCTCCTTGCGGTTCTCGAGGAACAGCAGCACGTCGCGCGCCTGCCGGTCCCACAGGCCGCGGCAGACGGCCACGAAGACGCGCACGCTCAGCACGGAGTCGAGCTGAGTCACCGCGTCGGAGAGCAGGCCCACGAGCGGCTGCATGCGCTTGCTCATGTCCTCGCCGCCCTGCGCCTTGGTGTCCTGCAGGATGCGCTTGAGGTACGTCGCGCGGCTCGCATGCACCTGGACAGCATAGCGGACCAGGTTCAGAGTGGCTCGCTGGACAGCACGGCGGGCCAGGTTCGGGACGGGCCGGGGCCAGGTTCAGAGTGGCTCCGATGCACATAGGGAGCATTATTTACGGGCAAGGTTTAGGACACACGACCAGGTTCAGACCGGCCGGCGGGCTCGCTGGCTTGCATGCATGCACCTGGTCAGCCGTGCAGGTGAGGTGCACACATGCATGCATCTGGATAGCACTGGAGAGGGAATATGCGGAGAGAGAGCGAGCAAAGCAAGAGGAAAAGCCAAAAATCGGAGATGAGCATCTGAGAAAGAAAGGTGACAGCAAAGGGAAGGGCAAAGAAAGCAGGGTGCAGCTAGACTGGGAGAAAGGGAAGCTCGCAAAGAGAAGAGCAAAGAGATCCAAAAACGCACAAGAGATTCAAAAGCGCGCAAAGGGATTCAAAAGCACAGAGCGAAAAGACAAGAGGAGAGAGGGGGAGGGAAGCGAGCGGCAACAAAAGAGAAAGGCAGGCAGGCAGGCAGACAGGCAGGAAACGCAAGCGCGCTCGCGTGTGATCGCGGGTGGTGCGTACGTCCTCGCAGATCTTCTCGATGATGGCCTGCAGGATGTTCTTGTACTTGGCGCGCAGCTCCACCGTGACCTCGCTTAGCCGCTCGCCAAATGGGGCGCGCCCGTTGGCCGTTGGCTCCGCGGGCAGGTTGGCCACCCACATGCGCATGCTGGCCTCGCAGCTGGGCCGCAGCGTCTCCAGCAGCCGCTTGATGGAGTTCAGCATCAGCCCCAGCTGCTCATCATGCGGGCGAGAATCAGGTTTAGGGTTAGGCTTTTATCAGAAGGTCTAAGGTTGATATGAGGGTCGGGCTTAAAACGAGGGATAAGGGTTGAGGTTGCGGTTAGGGCTAGGGTTTGACTTTCAGCATCAAGTGTGGGGTTTGGGCTGAGGGTCAGTGTGACCGCTTGATGGGTTTCAGCATCAGCCCCAGCTGCTCGTCACGTGGGCGAGAGTTAAGGTTAAGGGGGGGGGGG
>WELA01013857.1:294111-307061 GCA_009602735.1 Mesotaenium endlicherianum | reverse complement strand
TATGTACATGGAATGAGTTTACTGTTCAACGGTCAGTGCGATGGCACCGCCTACCCGGGAGTTAACCACGTTGGTAGGACCTCGGTTAACCAAATCCACCGCCATCTCCCATCATCCCGAATAGCCATCCATCATAGGGATGTCATCTGGCTATTCATCTAGCATATCGCACTTAGATGCATATCAAGGCAGTTCGCTGCTACCGAGTACGGAAGTCAGCTTGTTGTCAAAGAATGTGTCAGCAAGCTGACTTATATGGACTTTCATCCTGCTGCTTTTTACTGAGTCATTAAACTGATAATTATGTAAAGTCCAGCAGACTGACTATTAACTAAAGTTCAGCAGGCTGAACTTAATTAACTATTATATTTAAATGAATATTATATCCACTAATATACTGGTTCATTACAGTGACGTCCCTCCGTGAACAAATGCCCTCACCTTCCTACCTGCAATCATGCAATGCAGTAGGATAGGAGGGACTGTCTTTTCCTGACTTTTGCATTGTTCTCCTGACTTAGCAAAGAAATGTTGGACATCAGGTGGAACAAGAGCATCCAGAGTGTGCACTCTCTGGACGTCTATATTACTGATGGTCTCCTTTATCTGTTTGTCAGGCATGCATAGTGAATCCAGTTCAGCAGGACCCATAACACCTGCTACGAGGGCAGCTAGTGACGACTCACTATCTCTAGCATCCTCACAGTCAGTAGACTGGATTACTGACTGTGGTTGTCTTTTAAAGGCTGGTCTTTTCTCTCGACCTTAGGAAGGTGCTTGACTGGACACTGCTCTCTGAAGTGACCTGGCTGCTGGCAATGAAAGAAAATTGATTTTGCTGAGGCTGGTCTCGGCTTAGTCCTACCACCACCCCTTCCATAGCCACCTCGAGAGGGACCACCTCTACCTCTAGACTGAATAGCATTGTACTCATACTCATATTCATCACCCTGATTATCCTCAGCCTGGTCTCCTTCAACTGCATTGTAGGAACCGTGGGGCTTTTTGACAATCTTAGACACCAAAGCGTTACTCTGGCGCTTGTGATTGAACTGCTGCTGATCCCAGGCGTCAGCATCCTGGATCAAGTCAGCCAGTTTCTCATACTTCTTCTCAGCGAAATGACCAGAGACTTCGGATTTCAAGCCATACCTGAAGTATGCTATACTAAACCATTCTGGCAAGTGTGGTTGTTNATGTTCTCCTGGAACTTTTGAGCAAACTCACCAACTGAAGTGGTCTGCTTCAGTGTCAGGGAGATCATCGCATAGATAGCCTTCTCCTGCTGGTTGATGACATCAAACTTCTCATGCAACTTCTCGACAAACTCTACCCACGTAGGGTCACCGAGTTGCCGAGCCTTACGCTCTCCTTTCCAGTAAAGCCACCAGTCTGCGGCACTGCCTTTCAGTAGCGCACCGGTGTGCCTGACCTTCTCGTAATCTTGCAGTTCTGGGTAGTTCTCCAGCCACTGCTCAACATCCGCGAGAAACTTGATCAGGTAATATTTTCTATTTCCCTCAGGATCATATTCCTGGGGAGGTTCCGGCTTGGGCTTACTAGGCCCTCGGCCACCACCACTAGTGGTTTGAGACCCCAGTTGGTCTCTGTCCCGCAGTAGAGACATTATGATTCTTTTGTCCTTCTGTTGAGACTGATACATGGTCGCCATTTGCGACTGCATCTGAACGAACAATGCTCCCAAGTCTACACTCTAGGGTGGTAGATTAGCAAATGCAGCAGCAGCATTGGCATCTACTCGCTGAGTAGTGTCCTCAACAATCCCTCTCGCTCCTGCAGCAGCAATTCCTGCCGCATTCAGCCGGTCACAAATTTAACCTAGGGGTACATTGAGTTGTACAGCAGGAGGTGGGTTCAGAACATTGGCCCTTGATGCCATAAGTTCTTCAACAGTGCGCTCGTCAGCTGGCTCTCCTTCCCTCCTTTCTGTATCTTCAGCGGCCTTTGCTAATTGTTCAGCGTCTAGTCTGGCTCTCTCCTCCTCAGCTTGCTGTGCTGCGACTGCGGCAATAGCAGCTGCCTCATCTGCAGCCTCTCTAGCTGCAGTATCTGCCACTGCTTCAGAATAGGTACGGGTTCCCGCTACATGGCTTTCCGCCTGGTTTTCGACATTCTCGTTATCCTGGTTCTCCATGTCTCGGGAGTTGCTAGTTTGAGACCTTGTCCTTACCATACAAAGAAGACTGTGATAACTGCTCCGATACCACTGAAATGAATCGACTTACCAAATAGGCGATTAACAATTAATAAAGATCTTTATATCAGCAAGTAATCTATATGGTATTTTCTGTTAACTGGTTAAACGGCAAAGGACAACACATTAGCAGTGAATAATACTCGTAAGTCAAATGCGAGTAAACTAGCATCAATAATGCAAATCAGTAAACTCATACATAAGCAAGGTTAGAAGACAGTGCGTATCAATGGCTTCGCGCCTTGGATTCAGATCTCTCTCAGTAAGCTGTACAAGAGAGTTGGCCTCGTTTCCGAATGCCGAACTCGAGAGCATTGCCTAGCATATGTACATGGAATGAGTTTACTGTTCAACGGCCAGTGCGATGGCACCGCCTACCCGGGAGTTAACCACGTTGGTAGGACCTCGGTTAACCAAATCCACCGCCATCTCCCATCATCCCGAATCGCCATCCATCATAGGGATGCCATCTGACCATTCATATAGCATACCACACTTGAATGCATATCGAGGCAGTTCGCTGCTACTGAGTACGGAAGTCAGCTGGCTGTCAAAGAATGTGTCAGCAAGCTGACTTAAGTGGACTTCAGCCTGCTGCTTCCGGTTGAGTCCTTAAACTGATAATTAAATATAAAGTCCTGCAGACTCAATACTACATAAAGTTCAGCAGGCTGAACGTAATTAGCTATTATATTTAAATAAATATTATACCTACCAATATACTGATTCATTACAATCCCTCCAACTTGACTTGTTGTCGCCTCGACAACATAAAATTGCAAAAGTTTTTAATCAGGGAACTGAACCTGACCAGCCTCCCCCACTGACTGCCTCTTCAGCCTGTCACCTAGGGGGTTGTTCCTGGGGCTTCATGATCAGGAGACTGACATCTGGACCTAGATCTGGACAGCCCTCTAGGTCTGTCAGTTGGCCTTCTAAAGAACCCCGTTTATTCTAAAGTTGGACCTCGAGGAGAACGAAGGATGGTAGCTTGCTCTTCAACCACTTGGGTGTTGATCCCCGCCTAGACAGGCATTCGAGTAAGATGCTGAAATACATTGGCAAAAGGTACATGCCCCTGAGCGAAGGGAGAGGCCGGCATACCTCTGGCGACCCCGCGTGTCCCTCTTCTGGCACCGCTATCCTCTGGGGATTTCTGCCTTAGTCTGCTGCCAAGTACAGTCAGATCAGCTTCCAGATGCGATCTGGCAGTCGCGACTGGCATTCCCGCGTAAAAGGGGGGCATCCCCGACTGCGCTGTGCGGCCAGATCGCCGGCCGAAGCTCCAACGACGCGCTCACGGCTGCGCACAACCAGGGCTTAGACCCTGGCTGCGCACAAAACCCTAGGGCACACGCAATTTGCGCTGCCGAGGTCGCGACAAGCGCACGCACCGGGGGGGGGGGTCCGGACCAGGTAGGGCGCAGGTGCGTCCGAAAACCGGCGCAGGTTTGGCTCAGACTTGCTCCGCAGCTTGGCGACGGCATTCCCGCCACGGCTGTCACACGCGCTGTGGCTTGCAACTACTCTCGCCTGCTGCGCCAGCATGCTTCCACTTGGCAGCAGCTCAGCAGCTGTCAGCGCATCCCGCAAGCGTACGCTCATAGCAGCAACAGGCCAGCCAGCGATCGCGTTCAAGTGCAACGGACCAGACGAGGGACGCCGTACCAAGGAGGCACCGCGCCTTCCTTGCTCCTTCCGCGTGCTAGAGACGCCAACAGCGCCAGCTGCGTCCGCGCCTCACGCGTTGGCCTCGCCGATGACGACGGTGCAGCTCAACGCTGAGGTCATCTTGCTGGTGCTACACCGCATGCCAGCGGTCTCCTTTTTCGACCTCGAAGTGACGCTGGAGGCGACCAGGCAGGCAGCCCAGCTGCTGCTACAACCACGCGGTGCCAGTCTACGCACCGCTGCCGACAGGCCATCATAAGTCCAAACGCCGCGTTTTTGGATAACGCGCAGGAGATTGTGCTCGTCAACAAGCAGGCCCCACTGTGCATCATGTTTGACACCGGCGCGCAGCCAATTCTCATCAGCCTCAGCTACTTTCGTCAGCTAGGCCTCTCGACCGCCGACCTGGAGGAGTCTCCCACGCGGATCAACACCGTTGCAAAAACTTTAGAGTCTGTCACTGGACGCACGCGACTGGCACTCCGCTTCACCTTCCGCCCAAGGGATGAGACGACCATCCACCGGCATGCATTTGACGCCAATGTCTGAACGCCGTCCTTGTCATGAAGCTTCAAGGATTTAACTTGCATGCAGCTGAAAGAAGTGGGGCTCAAGAAACAAACTTGAACGTTGATTGTACTAAGTGTAATTTCTTCACGTGAATGTCGAAACTCAAGCCATATAAGAACTCAAAAAAAGGCTCTTGTTGTCGTACGATGTATCTTCACAGCAGTTGTACCTCACATGGGCTTAGATCATTTCCATAGTCGACACATAATTGTGTGCACGAGCCCTTTGCATGTATGTTGTACGGGCCTACCGTCTGAAACTGATGACGTTCGACGTCGAGAATTGACGTTAAACACTGTCCATGACTATACTTTACCCGCCACTTAACACTAGATGGCCTGGAGCACCAAATATGATGCAACTCACAAATTCTCATGCATCCACTTGCTCCCCTTGGTACCTCCGTATTTTTCTTGATACTTATTAGTTTTTATTGAAATTAGTCTTAAGAGATGGGCTATGCCGCCAAGTGTCCGCAATTAAATTTAAAGGTCAAAGCGACGAAACGCGTACAAGTTGTGCACATTATTGTACAGTGCTAATTTCAGTTTTGATGAAGAAAACGACTCGAAAAGAAGGCTAACAACCTTCTTTTTTGCGAGCTTTCTTCCGCCATGGATGCCTCTAAATGTTAATTAGACGCACTTGTAGACGCTAAGATTTTGGTTCCCGCTGCTCACTTTGGTACTGCATGGGCGAAAGAGAAGTTTGATGCTTATTGGGATGAGTTGTTGATAGAGGGAGTGGTGAAGAAGCGGGTGGTGGGGAAAAAGAAGGAGGGTTGTGTGTACGAGGTGTACTAGCACTACACATCACCATGGCTTGCAAGGCATTCCAGACAAGAGGTTTAGAGCTTTGAGCCCCTTTGGGATCTTCTGTCTATTTATGCCCATTGCATTCTTTCAGTAGCTAGTCTTGGAGACAAACAATTATGCATCACAGCATCCTGTCAGAGGCTGGATTCTTGTCACATGCACGGAAATGTTTGTTTTCCATGGGCTTGGCATAGCTATGAGCTTGCATGGTCTGCCAAGATTGAGGAATTATTGGCAAAAGAGTGTGAAAGGACCTATAACACTTCCTAGTTTTGGCATGTTCATGAGAAGGAATAGATTCAAAGACATTAGAAAATTCTTTCATCTCAAAGACAATAGACAAAGAACTTGCTTTCCTCCAGACTCTAATGAAGCAGGTTCTAGTGGAGTGTCAACAAGGGTTGTGGCAGCCAAGCCTACAGGAGAAGGTAGGTTCAGTGGCAGGCACTTTCCAGCAGAGGTAGAGAAGAGATACTATTGCGTCGTGTGCGTTGTCGGTACTTTTGGGCATCGTGCCAATGGAAAGAGTGCTAAGTATTGTGACTACAAGTGCTTGCAGTGCAATGTCTATTTGTGTGCCGCCCCTTGTTTCCAGACCTACCATACAACCAGAGAGATCCCCCATCTTGATGTTGGACCAAAGAGAGAGAAGAGGAAATAAAGAGACATTTAGGCGAGATATCGACGAAACTTGTGCATTCTGTTACAAGCTACAATCAAATGTGTACTTTAGCTATAAGAATTATGAGGGTATGAGACTCATGTACTAATGTGACTGTATTTGACTACATTTTTTAGTATTTTTGGAAATGAAAATATTGCAGATTTTGCCCTTGGAAAGTGACTAATTTAATTCATTAAGTACAGTTAAAATTAGAAAAAGTAAATCTCAGAAAGCTGTCAAAGCACTTGTGTAGTATGCATTATTTTAGAATAGCATAACCGCCGTGCACTTCAGAATGTGCTGCTAAATTCAAGCAGGTACCAAAACGCTTGTTGCATCAATGTTTTTTTGCGCACCAATTGTGATGCAATCTTTACTTGAGACCTACTGTGCACCGTACTTCTCTTAAGAATTTGAAATTTTGTACAGCCACTTATGACTCTTATGCACACTACTGCCAAAATCCGCAGTCTCTGGATCATTTTGTGGTAAGAGTTATGATGCACCAAAAATTGCAATTTTGACGAGAAATTTTTTGGTTGCATTCTTTTTGGTGTTTTTTTTCTTTTAAGAAATCAGGTTACCAAAAAAAAAGAGTGTGATCCCCAAGATTGTGATATAAGGTTTCCAAATATATGCATCACTTAGAATTTGGATTGGTATTGTAGTGGGAACAAAGTCAAGAATAAAAGTAGTAGATGCATCAAAGAGTGTGTATTTTGGTGGGCCATCTAGTGTCAAGGAGTGGCAAGCCAAACACGACGGATATTGTTGTAGAGGCTCAAAAAGTGTCGCGAATATATTGAATGACACAGAAAATTGTCATTGAAAGAAGCAGTACGCAAATGTCGGGGTGAATCGGCATATGCGTCATAAACTCGGAATAATGATGACTAACCACTGCGGAAAAATGACTGCGAATCTGCAATGGAAGCCAATGGCAACGTGTCAGGTAGAGACAGCCGAAAAACACAGCGATTGATGCATGAGTACCTTCTTGTTGTGATCGGCGAGGCCAAGTTTTGGGTTCTGGTCTTGAATCAACAACAGATTTCATTCGAGACGATCGGAATGACCAAAATTTTACCTAACGGGCCGGTTTGGCTCAAAATAAATCTATACCAATCGACGGACCCCGGTGCAGTCAAATTTTGTCCATTTAAGCCCATGGCCAGTCTGAGGGTGGGCCCTTGGGCAATTCCAAGGAGAATACTTCTTTGTCGTCTTTCAAGACTTCTTGTATTTCCTTGGGCATGGGACTGCCTTCTTGACTCTCGGTGTCTTTTTGATGTCTTTTGGCGTGATCAAGGCCAAAAGAAGCTCGTGTCCATTCCTCACAAGTCTCTTGAGTTGGATGGCGGAGAGTAGTATTTTGTATGCCGGCTTCTTCCTGTCTTGGGTTTGGATATTTTAGATAGCGCACAAAATATAGATTCTTGAAGTGATGTCGTTCTTGATCTTGATGGTACCGTCTCTCCAATCAACTTGGAGGTTGTGCTTAGTCAACTAAGGCGTCCCTAGGATAACGTCGTGCTTGCCCAAATGCATGGGGGAGAATACTACTCTATCCTTGAAAGACTTGATAGAGAGTGTCAAGGGGTATATCTTCTTGGAGGGGTAGTGTAGGAGAAATCATCGGGCATTATGATCTCCTTGTCGTGGTCAAGAGCACGCATAGTAATACCGTGCTTGGTGGCAGAATTTAAAGCGATGAATTTGCCTTGAGCTCCGCTATCCATCAGGATGTGGACGTTCTCTCCTCCACGGTAATCTCTCAAACTCATTGGGTTGGAACTTTGTCTTTAACGGGAGTCTCCACCTCACTTGGCTTGTTGTCTTCTCGTGAAATGGGTCTTGGGGTGGTTGGCTCCTGGGCCCTGACCTACCTGCGCTCTCCACTTTTTGACATCTTCTTGGGGCATAAGAGCGCATGGTGGCCTTTCTCCTTGCAATGAAAGCACACTCCAGCCTTCTTGATAGCTTCCTTTTCAGCCGGGGAGAGTCTTGCTTTCACTCCTCGCTAGTTTCTTGAATCATAAGTATCATCAAAGGGTCTTTCTCTCTTTCGAGGAGCTACGAGGTCTCTTTTAATGACTCCATTTTCCATGGGTGTGGATCCAGATTCGGATGTGAAAGAGGCTGCGTAGACACGCGTTGTCGGTGCTCGTGAAAGTGTAGGCATTGAATGCTTGAAATCCGAGGTGGATACCTTTTGGGCCACCTCAATAATCATTGAAAAGTCCGTCAAGTCGCGTAATTCCACTTTCTTTGCCACCTTGGACTTGAGGCCAAAGGCATAGCGACCAATCTTCTCTTTGAGAGACATGTTGGGGATCTCAAGAGTGAGGGCGTGAAATTTGGATGTATAATCTTGAATGAACGTCGTTTGCTTGAGATGGTGCAGCTTTCCTCGAGCAATGTTCTCTGCATTAATGGGCATGAATTGCTTGAAGATCCGCCCATCTTGCACATGTTGGTGGGGGCTCTTGGTTGGGCACGGGGTGCGCCATATCTTGATATACAGCCGCTTGATAGTTACGCCACCATGATGTCGCTGCTCCTCTAAGCAACGTAACGGCAAAGGGAAGGTAGTCCTCTACGGGTACTTTAAGGAATGCGAGGTATGTCTCTACTTGGTAGAGCCACATATTCAACTTAGCTCCTTTCCCGGAATTGAAAGTGTCAGGTTTGCCAAGCTTGATGAGTTTTCTTGCTCTCCTAGGCTCTTGTGGAGGCGCGAGAGCCGGGGCTAGATTTTGGAGCGCTGCTTGCAATACGGGCAGCCATGGCAAACCATAGCTTCTCTTGACGCATATACGGTTGCTTCATAGGTGGCCAAGCCCACTTGGTTGTGGACGGTCATTAGAAAGGCTGCCTACTCATTTGCGGAGTCTCCTTGCTGTGGGGTCAATTTTGCTATAGCGGCTGCCACGGGATCTTATGGTGCTCCTCCTTGTGGTGCTCCGTGTGGTGGCACATTTTCTTGAGTGCTTTCTCGTCGGCGCTGGAGAGGGCCCTCCTGGAGATGAAGTGCTTCCTTCAAAAGTTTGTTGTTGATTTTGAGGATCGGCCATCTTCTTGTGCTACCAAAGGGCCTAGCTCCGATATCACTGTAGTGAAAGAGATACATAAAGTGCTTCGTAAATAGAATTCTTCTTATATTTAAGACAAGAATATTTGAACTCAAGTAGCTTCTTGAAAGAGAGATTGTTTCTTCAAAGTTAATGTATTTCTTGAACTTGGCAAGTACAAGATTTGTTCTAGAATACCACCCTATTTTCTAGCTCTTATTTATATACTTGCTACATCGGCAATTTCTAGGAAGGTGCATGGTGATGTGTTGGCACCCAACACATCCCAAAACTTGCCACCTCTTTTTAGAAAAATGTACACATTTCCTTTTGACCCAAAAATGTCATATTTGACTTTTGCCGCATTAATTTCTTCTTAGTCCTTCTTCTAAGTTTGGAAATGCCTTAGAAGGTTCAATGGACATAAACCTAATCATTAGAGCATCTATTCACACTTGAATCCACACAAAAGTATTCTAAAAATATTCAAAAGCATTGAAAAATAATTTGAACAAATTAATATATTCTAACTTATATCACTTCACGTAAGGCTGGTTACAATACTGTACATATCGTGTGTAGTAGAGTAGTCTGACACGTGTACGTTCTTGCCTCAGTTTCATGCCCGGTGCAGGCCAGGGTTATGTTATCATGCGTACTTCACTGCCTCTGTTCTTCACCTTTCTCACCCCATTCATCCTTCTTTGTATTTTTCTTTACCCTCTTTTGCATCCTGAACAATTGCTATCATGTTAACATTTGTATCGGATGGGTAGCCTTGCAATTGATTACTGGAGAAAGTCTTAGCAGGACCATGCATGGCAATTGGATGCATATGCGCAGCACATAAAGCTGCCTTTTTTCATTCCTTCTCAGCTTGTGATGGAACAAATCAACACGTTGCCTTTTCAACGTTACGCAAGTACATTATGGCGGTGGATTTGGTTAGCCGAGGTCCCTACTAACGTGGTTAACTTCCAGATAGGCAATGCCATCACACTTGCTGTTGAACAGTAAACTCATTCCATGTGCATATGCTAGGTATTGCTACTGAGTTCGGCATTCAAGAATAAGGCCAACTCTTTATATAGACTATTGAGAGAATATCTGACTTCAAAGATGCAAGCCGTTACATGAATTTCTTACTAATCGCTAATGCATGCCCGAGCCCTTAACGCACGACAGTTGTCATGATTTAATAAGTTGAGGTCAATGCACAAAATCGAGCTACAAGTGTGTGAAGGGTCAACCTAGAACCACCATATTGTATTTGAATTGACCTATCTGTAAATTGAACATATCTAGAGTTCTAACCAATGAAAGCGTAGTGCATTGAGTCTTCGTCCAAACACATCCAATTTCGCGTCATTTGGATACATATCGAATGAGATATTTGCATTTTAGTGGACGCCACCTACCGGCCCCTAGCGCGACCTAGTGGAAGGGCCCCAAAGGCCATTTTGCAAATTAGCGGACCCAAAGTGCACCAATTGGGACACTTCGCGACCCCAAAAGAACCCCATTATGTGCACCTAAATCCGCGAGCCCTCCCTAGCACATAATGCTTACATTTTTATATGAATAGTGCACCAAAAAGCTATAACTTGGTGACTGCATCACCTACAGGAAGCTTCCTCAAATTACACATATACTTTTGAGGCACTATGTAGTTCGTAGAGGTCAAGGTAAGCTCGGCCAATGAGGAGCTCCTGGCACATTTTCATTTACTGTTGATTGGTTTGAGTTGTGCCTAGCCTAGAAGAAAGCTAGTACACCAATTGCACACATTTGTGGAAATAGTTGGGCTCCGCGCCAAACCCGCCAGTTTCTTAGAGGTGCCTCTAGTAATGCATCTTTTGATAGCCCATAGTTGTAAGTGAAAGGGTTGACACTTTTCTCTTGTGCTTTAAGGGCCACTTGTCTCTCTTTGAAGAGCACTCCAACCTCACCTAGGCTGGTGTCCAGTCACTAGGAGAATTTCACAAGTGGTGAGCAAAATCATAGCTTACCTCCCTTACAAGGGTACTCTAAGAAGGTCAATCTATAGTGCTATCGGTGATATTTTAGGCTGGACCTTGTTAGTTGTTCTTTTACCAGTTTTCAATCTTGAGGTGCTCACTCTAAGTAGTACAAACTGTAACAAACATAAGAATATCATATCGCACCTCTTTTTGGCCATGAAGCCATATGTATTAAAAATTTATTGCAACAAAGCTTGCTGACTTATACTGCTGATGCACGCCCGAGCACTAAACGCACGACATTATCCAATTGAATTATTTTTGCGGGTGTACCCGGAGGGCCCTTGAGATTAGAAGATTGTCAAAGTCCTTTATGATTTCAAGGGCATGCTTAATAGGTCAATTTGCAACCTTCTTCTTGATCGCATACACTTACAATTGATGGCGCATATGTCCTTGTCGTGTACAACAAAAAATTGTCAATTGCAGTGTGACTTCCGAATTGCATGGCTTAAATGCGCTGCTTTTGTCCCGACTATTTGGGCGATGCAAATAACAAGTGTTACTAGAAATTCTTGCACCACAAGTATCATCTACCAAAATACATTACGCACATGTTTGGTGGGTCAAACCCGTGACCCCCTTGTGGTGGAGAGCGGTGCAATTGAAGGAAGTACTTGAGACACATTCTCAGAGAAGCATGCATACATGCACTTCTGCCATGATGAAGGTATATTATAAAGCCATGATAAAGTTATATTAAGAAAGAGTTCATTGTAATCGACTTTGCCAGAATTGAAACCTTAAATTTCACATGACCAAGTAGGTGGTACAATCTCTTGGTCCCAAAGGCCAAGAATTTCTTCCACACGTATCCAAGCACAAGGGACAAATCTTGAATTTACCTGCTATGACACTACAAATAGCAAAGAACTCAAGAAAAGGCCCGGCTCTCAACAACTTCTTATCTCAAACCGCAGATGGCTTTTTCCATCCACAACATTCCTTACCACATCCCTATCTTGACATAAACAGAGAGAGATCGTTCAGACACACCAATGATGTGCTTGAAGGCACATCTGTGTGCATGCGTGCATAGTCTTACAAGAGCAACCGATACAATCTGCCGCATGGGAAAGGTACTGGCCACCTTGTGATAAGCCTTATTTACAAAGGCCTAAGCCGGCATCACTACCAAGTTAAGCCTGGCAGTTACACTTGGGCAGCTTGTAGTGGGTGACTTTGCGCCCGAACAGGGGCTGGGGGGGGCGATTGTCCGTTCTGTCGCCGTTGTTGACAGCCGCGGCAATGTCCAACAGAATGGTGAGCTGCATACACGCCACAGACAAAAAGAGGGTCAGAATACTTCAGGTGATCATGATGATGAATAGGAGATGGGAGCACGCCAAGTCTAGCCCACTCCTTCCTGTATTATCGACATTCCTGTGTGTAATTTGGCAATGGCCACTGCACTTGCTTCAAATTGTTCTCCATGTCGCAGGGGCCTTCAATGAAGACATTGTGACCAGCCCATGCCGTGCTGCTCGTCGCCCCAAGCAATAGCGCGTCCTTGCTACCACCTTGCAAATACCGTGTCCTGTATCTGAGTAGTGGGGAAATAGCGAGGCTACACATGACACCTCTGCAACCGCATCTAAATAAAGATCTAAATAAACACCTGAGAACATTGTACTTAACCTGAGTGGAGAACCTGGCGTAGCCCAACCTGAACCTGCAAATGCTTAAGCTTTCTTAGCTGCGGGTCTGTCATTAAGCTAGTGCTACGAGTATATAGAGGGAGAAGAAGCGCGTGGGCCAGATCTGAGATGCTTGACAGAAGGATATACATGATGACCAAACGAGAGTGAGAGCGTGAGCGCGCACGTGTATTGTCTGTGTGCATCAACGGAGAGAGAGAGAGAGAGAGAGAGAGAGAGAGAGAGAGAGAGAGAGAGAGAGAGAGAGAGAGAGAGAGAGAGAGAG
>WELA01013857.1:268027-294106 GCA_009602735.1 Mesotaenium endlicherianum | reverse complement strand
GAGAGAGAGAGAGAGAGAGAGAGAGAGAGAGAGAGAGAGAGAGAGAGAGAAAGAGAGAGGCTGACCTGCTTCACAGACATGTACTGCACGCTCTCAAATACGTTCCAGGAGACGACCTCGGAGCAGGGGGGCGTCGTGAGGCTGCCGTCGTAGTGGTAGAAGTTGAGGTTCTTGGTGGCGCTGGTCAGGATCATGTCCCGGGGGTTCAGCTTCACCTTGTGCACCACTCCCGTCGCCGTCTTAGGGGTGAGCTCCAGCCACCTGCGTGAGGCAGAAACGGAGCATGCACTCGTGTGAGGTGTGAGCTTCCATCAGGCAGCCAGGCACGCAAGCACCAGCTGGTGTGCTCGTGCTTTAGACCACGCAAGCAAGCGCCAGAGCATGAGAAGCTCCATGCGGTGGGACATCAGATCAGGACACCTGGCAGTGCATTGACCTCTACTGTACGCATGCACCAGCAATGGCACCTGTGAGCCCCACTTACTTCACTCCAGCTCAAATGGACGCTGCTAGAACTAGCTGCAACTTTCTTTCAACAGCAGCAACATGGCCTGAAGGTGAGATGTGCCTGGAGCAGTACCAGAGAGCTTTGCAAATGTCCCTCGCAGCACAGCTGCCCATATCTAGACTCGAGACTGGTTGGGAACACTCACTTTTTCAAAAAGACATTGTCGCGGTCCTGGGAGTCCAGGAAGTAGATGACGCCCAGCACTGCCAGCTTGGAGGGGTCCTTGAGGCTCTGGTGCACCAGGTGGCCCTCTGCGGCCCCGAATGTGCCATCAATGGTGTGCTCGCTGAAGGCGTGGAAGTGGAACTGCAGCAGGCTGTACTTGCCATCTGGCAGGTACAGGAAGTTCTTGGAGCCCGGCTCTGGCGAGACACCTGCTCAAGGTTAAACAAAGACCCGCACATGGGCCGAGGCCGGGATGTGTGAGGAAGCGGCACATGCACTCAAAAGACAATCAAGAACTCTTGATCAGATCTGATTGCGCATCGCAAAGTGCTGCTACAGTTGCTCACCAAGCCGTATCTGTGCTAGCTAATGCAGACATCCTGGCCAGACCCAGTTCCTATCCCACTCGTCAGCTGCATGTGACGCAGGAAACACTCTGCAATCAGACGCCTTTGATGCCGCACGCAATGCTGGATTGGAGAGCTGCAATTGCCACGCAGCTGTGAGCGATGGGGGCTTTCCTAAGACAGTTGCCCTCAAAACAATCATAAACGTCGTCTGATTGGCCTCAATTTTTTTTGCTATGTGCAGTTTGGTGCATATATGTTGGCATTAGTGGTTCGGCATATTAACTCACCAGCGCCATGGCCAGAGTTGACTACGGTGATGTTCTTGCTCGTAGAGTACTCAAACTTGAATGTACTGGGACGGCCCTTGCGCACTGTCTTTTTCGTCACAATATTGACCGGTGACTGCTTGCGCCCTTTGCACGTACCCTGCAAGTTGATGAATGTGAAAGGCAGCGGGTGCAGTAAAAGTTAGACCCCACAATTGACATTTGCAACTTCAGACATGGCACTTCCCATGCTATATAACTTTTCATACCGCAATCGCTATTATGCAATAGCTCAAGTGTACGTCAGATGGCCCAATCACGAGCTTCGCAGTCGGGATATACAGAGCAGTGGTTCAAGAAATTCCGGAGTGCAATGCAATATCTTCACCATCAACTTCCGGACAGCTAGCAACATGCAAGCTGACGTTCCCCAGCTCACTAAGAACACTTCAATAATAAGGCGCGGGAAGTCCATAAAATGAGGAACTTACCGGCCAGTCCGCTCCGGAAGCACTGTAGTTGAAAGCATTTCCGAGGTTAACGGCCGCAAAGAGGACCACGACGAAGAACACTGACGAAGCTGCCATTGTCCCGCGGCTACTTCAACTTTCGAGGTTCTCGAAAGGTTTTGCAGTCCCGCGGCTTCTCGAAAGTTTGCAACGCTCCGGTGGCTGGAGAGGAAGTGACCGAGGCAGCGGGGACAGGTGCAGGTTTACTGTGTTCCATTTTCCAGCTATATCCATAACTATCTATAGGGTGTAAAATGGTGCAAGGTGGTGCACTGAGTGTGACGGTTGGCTTGAATGTTACAGTGCGTGTGTGGACAGTGTGGTACCTGTGGGCCAGGTCGCTTTCGATCCGTATAAGGATTGTTCTATCTGGAAGAAATGCAAATCTAATGGTGTTGAATATCCAAGGGCCCCTGTTAGTCCACATGGTACATGCATATGACATGGGTACACTTCTAGCTCACTTTGCCTGCTCCAGTCTGTACCTCTTGTCTTCCCGGGTGCATGCTGGTGCAGGCGCCAGGAAGTTCGACCAGAGAATACTCTTCAAAGAGAATCACTGATCTTCAAGCTCATGGCGCCCTTCACGTAACTTTTTTCGGGGAACATTTTGAAAGATTACGTAAGGGCCCTCGCCCGTGTGAGTTAAGATCCGTACGTGCGTAGGTATCTATATGAGAACTACGTGAAAGCGTTCGTGACGACGCTGTTTCTAGCTTGTTTACGTGGTCCGCCCTTTGGCGACCTTTATCAATGAAGCCTTCGCCATAAAGAAGGCCTCGTCTTCGCTTAGACAGTACGCCCTTGGGGCTTTTCGTGAGCGGCCATGGCGAGGAAACGAAACGGTTGGGAGCAGCGCATACTGGTGGGCAGCCATGGCCGCTCGTTGTGGGAGAAGGCCACGATCGCCTCCTTGCTATGAGGGTGTGAGAGAGAGGGTAGGAAGGGGAGGTAGAAAGGATGGTGGAGGGAGGGAGGGTGGGTAGGTCAGTACATTGACAACAAACGTTAAATGCATTTCCGGTGTTTGGACGTTTGATTTTGTAACGATTTGAGCTTTTTAGACGTGTTTGGGACGTTTTCCGATTACCTCAAATGCGTCATACTGTTTATCAATATATTATTTGATAAATGATTGCATCTTGATGAATTTATTGCCACACTTGTGTGTCGACTAATTCCTGGTCGATTAGCAAAACAACCAAGATGCTAATGCAAAAAGCTTCGTAAAGTAATTTGACCACTTCGCAATAGTACAACATAAATATTCATGAAGTTACTTTGAATAATTACGAGAAAATAACTTAATTAGTCATTGATTGATTAACTTATTTTGATTGTCATTATTTCGGCTAATGCACAAGCCACTGACAAGACGGCAGCAGCAAAGCGATACAGTAACACAGCAACAGTGTAACAGGAAAGCAGGTCAGCACAGCAACAAAGGAGAACAACATCACAACAGGACAGGTGCACAGCAGAAAAGCACAGCAGAATAGCAGAGGAGCATGACACACAAGCACATGCAATCAGCCACACCAACAGCAGCACAGCATGCCCTAGCAGCACAGCAACACGCCCTCACAGCAGCAGCAAAGTGCTACAGGAGCAGCAACACACTAGCAGCAAAGTAGCACAACATCACAACAGTAGCAAAGCAGCGCAGCAGCACATCTGAATTGCAGCACAGCAGCAAAGCAAAGGCAAAACAGCACATGTGGTTTGAAGCAAGATAGCAACTTATGCACAGCAGCATTGCAGCAGGCAAGCAGGATAGCAGCACGTCAAAATTGAAGCAAGGGCAAGAAAGCAGCACTACAACGCAGCAGCATAGTAGCATCAAAACAACAAGGTAGACAAATTCAGTAAAATAGCAGAGCACAGTTTCGCAGCAGCAAGAAACATGGCACAGGTGCACGAGAACAACAACACACCACAGCAACAGGATCGGACAGCACACCCATTATTAAACCTAAATCCTACAACACTTGCTTTTACAGGCACCAATAATACTTTTTAATGTTTTCTTCACTACATGAGGTGAGAGTTTTGACAACGTGTGAGTAGCAGAACAAGAAATGTCCGATGTGCTACATTCATAAAATCACTGGAACCCACAAGCATGACTCCCAAGTAGTACAGCCTGAATGCTTATACAAAGTGAAGAGGTGCTGAGATATAACTAGAGTCGAATAGATAGGGTGCGGGAATCGCCCACTCCTCTTTTCTCATTGAAGTATTTGTGCAAAAATCACAGGCAAGTTTATCCCAACCATAGTCGCAAAAACTTACGATTTTTGAATACTAGTGAGGAAGAGGAATTTGCAGAAAGTAGAGCACTAGTTTACATGTCTTGTGAGAATCTCGAGAGAACCTTACTTGTTGTAAATTTGTTACACTGGGTGGGTCAAAGAAGGCGTCCCCAAAGACGTCCTCCTCCTTCCTTATGTCATTACAATCTGACATTGTACATTCGTCTTTTACAGGGACGGGGATGCTTAGAACATGCGCTGTTGCTGTGCTACATAGTTTTCGTATGCAAAAGCTTTGGCGGGGCAGAATTAGAGATGTAAGCTCTTTTAGGAACGCGAGTGTTGATGATTAGCCCAACATCTATTGTCAACACATTCCATTTACACCATGCATGCATGTAATCTCACTCTGTCAATTACAGCGTGGCACTAGTGGCACGTATAGGAAGCGGACGTAGTTCATTTGAACAAAGAAGAATGCTCACAAAAATAAAACTGAAAACACTTAAAAAAACATTCAGATCAAACACGATTTATACTTAAATCTGTCGTACGTGAACACGATGTACGGCAATTCGTACTGTACGGCCCATAAGGTCTGTACGGGTGACTATTTAAACTCGGGTTCAAAGAAAATCACCTTCACTGTAGCGATTTGCGTATTATTATATTTGTTTGCTTTTATTTTGATGCTTTTGATACTACTCCTTTCAAGAAGACGTACCCCTTAGCACTCTCTATCAAGTCCTTCAAGAATAGAGTAGTGCTCTCCCGCATGCATTTGGGCAAGTACGAGGTCATCCTAGGGACGCCTTGGTTGACAAAGCACAACCCCCAAGTTGATTGGAGGGATGGTACTATGAAGATCAAGAATGGCATCACTTCAAGAATCTGTATTTTGCGCGCATTCCGAAATATCCAGACATCGAGAGTCAAGAAGGCAGCCCCGTTCCCAAGGAGAAGTCTTGAAGGACTGCAAAGAAGTACTCTCCCCGGAAGTGCCCAAAACCTACCCCCTAAGAGGTTCGTGGACCACAAGATAGAGTTGGAGCCCGGAAGCAAGCCCATCTCTCGGCCTACGTTCAAATTGTCATACACGGAGCTAGACGAAGTCAAGAAGCAAATCGAGGAGCTACTGGAGCATGGCTTCATTTGACCTAGCAAGTCGCCATTTGGAGCTCCGGTGCTATTTGTCAAGAAGAAGGATGGTACCTTGAGGATGTGCGTGGACTATTGCGCCCTCAACAAGATCACCATCAAGAATCGATACCCGCTGCCGCGCATGGATGAGCTCATGAACCGGCTGGTTGGAGCCAAGTATTCACGAAGATCGACTTACGGAGCGGCTACCACCAGATTTGCATCGCAGAACCGGACATAGAGAAGCCGGCATTCAGGACAAGATATGGACATTCTGAGTTCATGGTCTTACCATTTGGACTCACCAATGCACCAGCAACTTTCATGACTATGATGAACACCATGTTTCAGCCCCTGCTGGACATGTTTGTGGTGGTATTCATTGACGATGTTTAGGGTTTAGGGTTCACATTTACAGCAAGACCCTTGAACAGCATGGAAGGCACGTGAAAGAAGTCCTCCAAATCCTGAAGCAAAACAAGCTATTTGCGAAGGAGTCAGAGTGCGAGTTTGCCAAACAAGAAGTGGAGTTTCTAGGTCTCCACGTGACTGCTGATGGCATGAAGATGGACCCCAAGAAGATCATGGTGGTGGAGGAATGGCCAACCCCTACGACCAAGAAAGAACTCCAATCATTCTTGGGATTTGCCAATTGGTACAGGAGATTCATCCAGAACTTCTCGCACATAGCAGCCCCCCTAACAGATGTACTCAAGAAAGACAGGCTATATACATGGACCAAGAAAGAGGAAGAGGCATTTCAAGAGTTGAAGCGAAGATTGACCACATTCCCGGTGCTTACACTCCCAAGTCCAAACCCAGATTGGCCCTTCCACGTCATCATCGATGCATCTTCCTATGCAATAGGAGCAATCCTCCTTCAAGACCAAGGCAAGGGATTGCAGCCCATCGCCTACGAGTCAAGGAAGCTAAATCCAGCCGAGCAAAATTATACAACCACGGAGCGAGAGGCATTGGCGATTATTCATGCCTTGAAGGTTTGGCGCTGCTACGTTGAAGGACGCAAGGTGCTGGTCACGACGGACCACGAGGCGTTGAAGCACCTCCAGACGCAGCCGTATCTCTCACGGAGACAAGCAAGATGGAGTGGATACTTGCAACAGTACAACATCACGATTCAGTACCGGCCCGGCAAGACGAACCCGGCTAACCCCCTCTCAAGACTGCAATTAAATGCAGTGATGACATCCCCGAATACAGATATGGAAGCTCGATTTTCTGCCGCCTATGATGCGGACCCTTATTACACGAATGGCGAGGCAGCCCTTGACCCACACAAGAAGCAAGAAGGAAACTATTGGGTGAGACAAGACACGGGACAGAGATGCGTGCCTAATAATCAAGAGCTACAACTTTTGTTACTTCTGTGACGTTTCTGCTTTTCGAGAGGATCTTTCCTCGGTATTCAAGGAATATTTAATTCTAGTGGGAGGAAAATCTGTATACTTGTGGAAGTTGACGAATACTCAAAAGAGCGAAAGTGAAAACTAACGTAGAATGTGTGCTTGTGAGAGTTGCACTCACAATGACTCTGCAGGTATGTATACCTGCACAACATGAGGCACTGGAGTGCTTCGAGTCACCACCTAGGGCACTGGTTCATGTTCAACGAAAACGGTCGAAGGGACGTGTCTTATTTGGCCGAATGCTCGAAACGCGCAGTTGGCCGTTTGGAGACTTTTTGACGGTTTCTGAAAAACCCTTTCGCACCAAACGGGCGTTTTCGCGTTCTCGCGACTTTTCGAAAAAGTCGCGATTGATCGCGGAGTCGCGTACACATGCTTTTGTCATGAACCGGTAGTTTAAAAAGCTACTTTGGCCAATCGGTTAGGTGTGAACGTTTCAAACGAAGGTCGCGGGTTCGAATCCGCTCGGATGCAAAGCGACTTTGCATATTTCGTTTCGTTTGACTTTACAACTGTTTGTTCGTATTAATGATACGACAGTTTCTTCGTATTACGACTAGTCGTAATCCGAAATCTGTGATTGTTCATTATTCGTAATAATGACAATCAAAATAACTTAGTCAAACAATGATTAATTAAATTATCATCTCAAAATATTCAGAGTAACTTTATGAATAATTATGTCGTACTTTTGCGAAGTAGTCGAATTACGTTACGACGCTTTTTGCAATAGTATTTCGGTTGTTTCGCCAATAGACCGGGAATTAATCGGCACACGTGTGTGGCGAATAATTCAATGTGATGCAATCATTTATCAAATAACTTATGATAAATAGTATAACGTTTTTTAGGTAATTGGGAAGACGTCCCAAATACGCCTAAAAAGCTCAAATCGTTACACTCCTCCCCCCTTAAAAGAACTTAACGTCCTCGTTAAGCGTACGTCTTTTAAGTCGTAGGTGTGTCGTTACTAGCCTTGACTAGCGGAAAACATTGGTGAGCGATTGGACTATGCATCATCACAGTGACGGAAAAGAGCGAATACTTGGCCGCGTCTCTTTTGCGTTTGTTCCATGGCTTACGAAGAGCGCTTGGTAGCAGCACACTTGCCTCGGCGCAGAGCTTTTGAGCATCAGCCCATCGTAACCAATATTGTTGGACCAGGTCCTTACAATTTAGTAGGATTTCGTCCTGAGGTTCGTATGAGTTCCAACTGGAATCGTAATCTAGCCACTTTATCAAAAACTCCACGCGTGGAGGTTTATGACGAGTGTAGCGGTGTCCTAAGACCTCCTCTACATCCCAGGCCTTATCATCATCGGCGAGTTCCAAGTCCGGTGCTTGTTGCTGATAGCGGCCATCGGACCTAAACAATTTCAGTAAACTGACATGGAACACAGGATGCGTTCGCCCCATGGATTTAGGCAAATCCAGTCGGTATGCAACAGATCCAACCTTTGCGATAACGATAAAAGGGCCTACCCAGCTAGGCAGAAGCTTGCGCTTTCCTGGGTGCTTGAGTTGGAGATTTTTAGTTTGCAAAAATACTTTATTGCCAACTTGAAAACTTAACTCAGTCCTGTGCGTGTCAGCAAACTTTTTCTGCCGATCTCGAGCAGCGGCTAAAGCCAGCTTCGCGTTTTTGTGCACCTCTTGAAGAGAATGGACAAATAGGCGTGCACTTGGTACTCTCATGGTTAACAGCCCCGCCTCAGCGTAAACGACGCGCGTGAGAGGAGTGTGCGGATGTCGCCCATAGTTAAGGAAAAATGGAGTTTCCTTAACACTTTCCTGATAAGCATTATTAACTGCGAACTCTGCGACTGAAAGGAGGGTATCCCAGTCGTCTTGGCGAGGATTCACATAATGCCTAAGGAACTGTTGCAGAACGCGGTTCATTCGTTCTGTCTGACCATCGGTCTGAGGATGGAAGCTAGTTGACATCTTAAGTTTCGTGCCGAAATGCGAACAAACTTCCTGCCAGAAGTGGCTCGTAAATCTACTGTCACGATCACTTATGATTTCTTTCGGCATGCCATGCAACTTGAACACGTGATCTACGAAGAGACGTGCGGTCTCGACGGCATCAAGTGCTGGGGTAGTGGCCACAAAGTGTACCATCTTAGTGAAACGATCCACGATTGTTAGCACCCCATTGTGTCCTCGATCGGTGGTAGGCAATTCAACGACAAAGTCGAGGCTTATGCTTTCCCAAGGAGCACATGCAAGTTCCAATGGTTGCAACTTCCCAGCCGGCAACGTATTGCTCGGCTTATTCCTCTGACATGCTGCGCACTTGATGATGTACTCGGCAACATCAACCTTAAGGGACGGCCAAATGTACCCTCGGCGCAAAGAGTGTGTGGTTTTGGTAATTCCATGATGACTGAGTAAGGAGAGTCATGCGCTTCTTGTAGTAGCACATGTCTTACTCGGCCTTCTGGGACAGCAATGCGCCCATTCTGCCACCAAAAACCGTCCTCAAACGAATAGTTTGAGTGTTCTTTCCTTTTATCCATACTGTCCATCGTTACGGCTACACCGTTCAAGCCGGTACCCTGGAGATCTAGGAAAAACGGATATTTGAGATAGCCCTCGTGAAATAGTTGATGCAGGTCAAGTATTTCCGAGTTATGCATGCTATCCAAATCGGGTGTGCCCGCGTCACCAGGCTGGTTGCGGTCAGACGTCTTGGGGGGTACAGCGGAATCAAGGGTGGCCGCCCTCGAAACCTGACCATTTCGTTCTCGCAAGCTCGCAACAGTCCCCAACATCAAGTGGTGGTGAGGAATTCGACTTAGAGGATCAGCAACATTGTTGCGGCCTGGGCGATACGCCCACTCAAAGTGGAATCGTTGGAAGAACTCAGACCATCTCGTCTGTCTCCTCGATAGCGTTGGCTGAATTTGAAAGAAAGTATTTGGGCAGTGGTCCATAAACACTGTCAAACCTTTGCAGCCTTCCAAATAACATCGCCAAGTTTTCAAAGCGTATATGACTGCCCAGAGCTCCTGCTCTGTCGTTGAGTAATTTTGTTCGGCAGGTGTCAGCTTTCGACTCTCAAAACTGATAGGCTGGCCTGCCTGCAGCAGTACAGCCCCTATTCCAACACCAGACGCATCGGCGACGACCTCGTAAGGCAAGTCGGGATCGGCTAATGAAAGAAGTGGCGCATTCGTGAGTGCATACTTAATGCGCTCAAACGCATGTTGCGTATTCTCATCCCAAATGAACGTCTTATCTTTCCTTGTCAGAGCAGTGAGTGGCGCGGCCATCACTGAATAACCTTGCATAAACTTACGAAAGTAGTTAGCAAACCCAAGGAATGAACGTACAGTATGTATATCGGTTAGGACAGGCCAGTCAGCGACACACGCTATCTTGGCTGGGTCAGGGCGCACCCCTTTCGAACCCACTATATGTCCCAGGTACAACAGTTCATCCTTTAGGAAGGAACATTTCTTGAGCTTAGCGTACAGCAGCTGCTCACGAAGGATTTGCAACACCAACTCGAGGTGCTTATAATGCTCGTCCTTGTTCTTTGAGTAGACGAGGATATCGTCGAGGTAAACCTGGACGAATTTTCCCAAGTAAGGTCTAAAGCAATCGTTCATGGTACTTTGGAATGTCGCTGGTGCATTGGTAAGTCCAAAACTTAGGACTTTGTATTGGAAATGCCCAATAGGCGTTCGAAACGCTGTTTTGGGGACATCCTCTGGTGTGATTCGAATCTGATGATAGCCTTGGGCTAAATCAAGCGAGGAGAACACGCATGCCCCCTGCAGCAAATTAAACAAATCATCAATGTGAGGCAACGAATAGCGATTCTTGACCGTTATGTTGTTCAGCGCACGATAATCAATGCACATTCTAAGCCTCCCATCTTTCTTTTGGACAAAGAGGATTGGGGCCCCGAATGGAGAAGAGCTCGGCTCAATCCAGCCTTTCTCCAGCAAGTCGCTAATTTGATCTTTTATCTCGGTCATTTCCAACGGGCTTAGGCGATAAATTGGTCGCCAAGTCGGTTGAGAATCGGGAACGAGAGGGATGGTTTGTCCAATACCCCTATCAGGCGAAAGCCCGGCTGGTATTTCAGTTAGAAACACTGACTTATACTTTTGCAAAAGAGCAAAAAGGTTGGCTGTGAGTGGTTCTTCATGACCAGTAATGTCCAACATCGGTTCTTGCGTAAAGAGCGTAGTTGAAGTTGCTGGGGAATCTGGTCTCAGTCATCCAAAGAAAACATTTTGACCGAGCTTTGCCAAACGTCGCGCTTGCTTTATGGACAATAGAAGAGTCTTCGAAGGACTTTCTAAGGCCATATCGGGCTTAAGGGACTGAAGAGAAATCTTCCTGGTCCCCTTGTGTACAATGCATGTCTTTTGACTGAAGTCAAGCAATGCACTTGTTTGCGTAAGCCAATTATTACCCAAAACAGCGTCGATTCCATGCGGCAATTCAGTTATGTAGAATTGTACACGCCCATGGAAGGACTGGACGCTGAGCGGTAATTTAAGCATTCCAGTAATGCAAGCTAACGAACCATCGCCAAGGCGAAGAGTCTCGTCCTTGAGTATTGGAAACGACTTCATCCCTTCTGCAAAACGTGCACTAATGAAGCTTACTGACGCGCCTGAATCAATGATTGTAAAGCATGATTTACCTGAAACTTTCGTTTCAAATGTCATACTTAATCCCAAAGAAGCATTATGCATCACCAGCAACGTCCTCGCCTTGAGAGGAATGTGGGAAATATGGAGGTCCTTTACCAAAATCCCATTTTGCATTGCTGTCCTTGCGCGAAACCGAGTAATCGGGTCAAAGTACGCGCAAATATGTGTGAATGTAGCAATATATATTGGTGCAAGACACTTGTGCATTTTCCGTAAGCGAGATAAGTGTTCGTAACACTTGGCAAGGTTAGGATCATGCGGCTGAAAGTGCAAGAACATGGTATTATGGATGCACTTGAGTTCCAAGAACTCAACAAAGCTCAACACTGGCATACAAATATATTCGTTTCGAAGTATATTCATATTGGGTATGCCTGAGTGAACAAGGATTCTTGGGGCTTGCGCGCAAACTCCTAGAATTTCCTGCTCACTAAGTCGTGTTGTCAAAAGCTAGACAATAGCTATTTATCACAAATAAGGGCAGCAAATATAATCAATGCTAGCATTTATGCAGTGGCCGCAATAATGGTCGCTTGACCGATCACGATACAAATCCCTGTCAAAGAGATGCTCGGAAAGACTAACACGGTGGTTAGACCACATCTAATCAACATACCCACGATATGTTGTGTATCCACGAACGGGCATGGGCGGACGGACAAAACCCGAACGGTTGCGGAAACGAGGACCATACACATTTTGATAGTCCTCTAGGGTGGGTTGGTCGCGCAATTCCATCCAATGCCCATAATCGTTCCACATGTGGTAGTAGTGCTCATATTCAAAAAACGGCAAGGAATCAATGACATCCGGCCGTTCACGAGGCGCACGAGGCGACGGTGTCCGGCCACGTGGAGAGCGAGAGCGGGAAGGTTCGGGTTGGTGGTTCCGAGGCTCGGCGGGGGTGGGAGGTGTGGGTGACGAGCGTTCCGGCGAAAGTATCTCGTACGATCGAAGATCGACGGGCGACGAGCGCTGCGAGCCGGGCGGAGCCATAGGCGAATAAGTCGGCGACGGCCGAGTCGGCGCCGAGGCAACACGCGGCGAGACGCGAGGCCGGCGGGGTGAGTCTTCGTCGATGTAGATGATTTCGATCCGACGACCGCGAGCCATGGCGAATTGGAAACGAATCGGGGGCGAATGCATACAGAATTAAGAAATCGGTTAGATTCAACGACAGAATCCGGCAGAAAATGCGACAGATTTTTTGACCAAAAAAAAATAAAAAAAATTCTTGGAGAAACCGAGATCGGCTCCGATACCAATGTGACGTTTTTGCTTTTTGAGAGGATCTTTCCTTGGTATTCAAGGAATATTTAATTCTAGTGGGAGGAGAATCTGTATACTTGTGGAAATTAACGAATACTCGAAAGAGCGAAAGTGAAAACTAACGTAGAATGTGTGCTTGTGAGAGTTGCACTCACAATGACTCTGCAGGTATTTATACCTGCACAACATGAGGCACTGGAGTGCTCCGAGTCACCACCTAGGGCACTGGTTCATGTTCAACGAAAACGGTCGAAGGGACGTGTCTCATTCGGCCGAATGCTCGAAACGCGCAGTTGGCCGTTTGGAGACTTTTCGACGGTTTCTGAAATACCGTTTCGCGCCAAACGGGCGTTTTCGCGTTCTCGCGACTTTCCGAAAAAGTCGCGATTGATCGCGGAGTCGCGTACACATGCTTTCGTCATGAACCGGTAGTTTAAAAAGCTACTTTGGCCAATCGGTTAGGTGTGAACGTTTCAAACGGAAGTCGCGGGTTCGAATCCGCTCGGATGCAAAGCGACTTTGCATATTTCGTTTCGTTTGACTATACGAATGTTTGTTCGTATTAATGATACGACAGTTTCTTCGTATTACGACTAGTCGTAATCCGAAATCTGTGATTGTCCATTATTCGTAATAATGACAATCAAAATAACTTAGTCAAACAATGATTAATTAAATTATCATCTCATAATTATTCAAAGTAACTTTATGAATAATTATGTCGTACTTTTGCGAAGTAGTCGAATTACGTTGCGACGCTTTTTGCAGTAGTATCTCGGTCGTTTCGCCAATCGACCGGGAATTAATCGGCACACGTGTGTGGCGAATAATTCAATGTGATGCAATCATTTATCAAATAACTTATGATGAATAGTATAACGTATTTTAGGTAATTGGGAAAACGTCCCAAATACGCCTAAAAAGCTCAAATCGTTACAACTTCGAGAAGCACACGACAACCCATTTGGAGGTCACTTTAGAATATTAAAGATCACGGGCGTGCTCGCAAGGACTTATTGCTAACCAGGAATGTCCAAGCAAGTCAAGGAGTACTGCAGAAACTGTGACACATGCCAAAGAGTCAAGCCATCATCACAAAAGGCGAGAGGACTCCTCCAACCACTACCAATCCCCAAAAGACAATGGACGGACATCTCAATGGACCTTATCGTGGACCTGCCCGTGACACCTCGAGGCCATAATGCAATACTCACGGTGGTGGATAGACGTACCACGATGGCTCATTTCATTCCCACGACGACTAAGGCTACAGCACTACAGCTCGCAAGACTCATCTTTGACAACATCTTCCGACTCCATGGACTACCATCAAGAATTAAGTCGGATAGAGGTCACAAGCCAATTCTGGAAAAATCTCTTCAAGAACTTGGGGACGTTGCTGGATATGTCTATTGCCTACCACCCACAATCAGATGGGCAAACCGAGCAAATGAATCGTACACGCAAGATGCTCAAGCAAGAGTGGCAAACAGATCCAGAATAGAAATTACGTACAGAGTGTGTGACAACGTGTTACTATCATCCAAGACTATTTCCCTGAACAACAGGCCTGCCGGCAGCCTGTTCTCTCCCAAGTATTTGGGACCCTTCAAAATAATCCAGCAAGTCAACCCCGTTGCTTTCAAGCTAGAACTTCCCCAGACTATGCATATCGACCCCGTATTCCACGCTTCCCTCTTCAAGCCATATGTGCAACCCGACAACAAGTTCCCAGGACGTGTGACAACCCCACCAGTCCCAACAATAGTGGATGATCATTTGGAGTACGAGGTGGAAGACACAATGGCTATGAGACATTTTAGGAGACAACAGCAATACTTGATCAAGTGGAAAGGATATCCAGATTTGGAGAATAGTTGGGTGGTGGCGCACTACCTTGACAAATTTCAGCGAAAGTTGAAATGCTTCCATGCCGCCAACCCCCTTCTTGGACCAGCCCCAAGTCTCTCTACTAGAAGCTCAACAACTTCAGGGAGGCAGCCTGCCACCATCAAGAAGCAGCAGAAGACCCCTTGGAGGCAGCCTGCAAGAACAAGAAAGAGGAAAAATTGACATTCAACACTCTTCTCTTCTCGCAGTTTCTGGACAGAAAACTAAAACTGCTATTGGTGATAAGTCTCTGCATAATAAATTTACTTGGCTGTAGTCCATGAGTAGCCGGTCATTTAGAGTTCAAGTTTGCTCAATTTGGAGCATTGGTGAAAGAGATATGATGCTCTAAGTAGCAGGGGGTCAGGCTGCTGGCATTGTTAGGGCAGAATATGCCTTCTAACATTGTACCCTCCCTTGAACTTGGAATGGTCTTAAACTCAAGACTCTGGTAGAACATCTTACAGCGCCCATTTTGAAACTTATTTTGCTGAATTTGGAGAAGTATTGAAGGACTTGTGATTTTCAGAAGTTTCTGTACAAATTTGGAGGAGTGCCTACTCTCTCAGCTCTCAATGACACTCCAAGAATTAGAATGCTCTCAAATTTGGTGACCTGGTAGAGTTCTTTGACGCGGTCTGTTTGGCACTAGAATTTTTAGATTTGGAGTATTTCTGTGGCCGCTATGAGTTTTTGAATTTGTGGCAGATTTTGGGCCAACTTGTACAATTTTCTTTATCATCAAGGAGTAGGCTAGCCAATAAGGTCACACCACCCACGACCTTGCCTAGTCTACCTTACATGTGTAGCACCTGACTTGGCGCCTTTGACTAATCCTCTTCACATGCGTGGCATTTGACTTGAAGCTGTTGACTAGTCTGCTCCACATGTGTAAGACCTGACTTGACGCGCCGAGACGTCGCTTTTCTTGTTGGGGGGGTGATGTAGTGATTTGAATTATAATATATTAGTATGCATATATTTTAATATTTTTGAATATATTTGAAGTAGTATTGTGTGGAGTCAAGTGTGAATAGATACTCTAGTGACTTGGTTCATGTCCTTTGAACCTTCTAAGGCATTTTCGAAGTTAGAGGAACGACCTAGAAGAATTCCATATGGCAAAAGTCAAATGTGCCATTTTTAGGTCAAAAGGACATGTGTACATTATTCTAGAAAGAGGTGGCAAGTTTTGGGATGTGTTGGGTGCCAACACATCAACATGCACCTTCCTAGAAATTACTTATATAGCAAGTATATTATCGAGAGCTAGAACATAGAAAGAGATTCAAGAATCACTCTTGTACGTGCCAAATTCCAAAAATACATTAACTTTCAAGAAGTCATTCCTCTTTCAAGAAACTACCACTTTTGTTCAAAGATCCTTGTCTTGAATAGATAAAGTATTCTATTTTACTAAGTACTTCATCTATCTGTTTCACTACAATAATTAAACTTTGAAAATCCATAACTCTCTCAATACTTAACCAAATTTGATGAACTTAATATAAAATGACCACAAACTTATATTTTACAATTCTATGCAATCATAACATACTTGTAAGAAACTCAAAAATGCACTTTCTAAACCTATAAACTTACATGCTACATGTACATGATAACTTATGCAACATCTACTTTTTGTCTCTAAGATCCAATTTTCGGTAGCCATAACTACTCCGTTGAAACAAAATTTACTCAATTGAAGCAATGAAAATTAAATTAAAATAAATATTCATACAAGCTCATAAAATTTGCTTTGCGGTGCACACGCTCACACGATGTCGCGCTTCCTCTCCATATATTTGTCGATTTTGATCAAACCAAACAACGCATAACACCAACCATCTTGACACCCCAATTTTGATGTACCATGCCGTAGACCATTTTTTGGGCCTATAATACGGTCCCTCACCCCACGCACCTCAAACGCTTGAGCTTTCCTATAAAGAGCCAAAGCCAGCCGCTCCTCAGAAGGTGCTTGCTTCAGTCTAAACATCACTGGCATCCCTCCTCTTCGAAACACAACCTTAGTTCTTCTTGCTAAGGCGGCAGGGCTCCAAAGATGTGGACGTTTGGTAATACTCGTTGTCCCACTTCATATAAGCTTAGACGAAGCTATAAATTTCCCAGCTAGCGTTTCCCGTGCAAGCTAGCAGGGGCAGCACATGGGACCAGGTTTTGTGTTCAGCAGAATGCAGGCCGAGGCCTTAAGATTAGGGTTGAGGGGCTTGGCGGCTTGGCACCTTCTGAACGAGTTTGGCGACGCCAGTGCCCTTGGAGGAGGGGTGGGATTGGTGCTGCTTGTGGCCACGTAACTTTACATCGAAGATCGTGTAAAGTACACGAAGGGTATCGCATGGGAGGGTGCTTATTGCATCTCCTACCTAATGTCGACGACATAGTCATCGGCAAGAAGAGCTCATTCGAGGACTCAAATACAATGCAGGATTTCAAGTTTGCTCGGAAGAAAACTTGAAAGATTGAGTTGAATTGATTGAACCCTCGAAGTTCAATCAACTTTTTAACCAACTTAATCAAACACGTCGCGCCTGGAGACCACTGCAAACCTTACTTTTCTCGCCCTTAATTTGCCAATGTACTTCCATGTACAACCCTGTCCTTTCCAATCAACAAAGTCGCTGTCGTTTTGGCCAATGTATATTGTCCCCATACGCGTCCTATTCAATTTTGGGGTAATTACCAAAGTAATATTCCAACTTTTGTTTATTTCAAAATCTCGCATTCCAAGTTTTGTTATTTCAAATTTAGCACTTGCGCATATAAGGTGAGGCCACGTAGGCCTTACACAATCAAATGACGTGCCACACAAACTCGCACGCGACCCTTCCAGACACACCATTTCTCTCTTTCATTTCCAAGATCTTTCACAACCACTTCTGTAATTGACCCACCTTCGTGATCCAAACTGCCCAAGGACGCCAAATTTCGGGTGGACACATTGACCTTCATTTTACTCTCCAAAACTCTTGAAGGCTTCTTCTTGTGTAGTCAGTGCTCACCTAATTTAGCAAAAAAGGAAGCAAACTCAAAGCCTAATCCATTGGTCCAACTATAGGTACTTCTTATGGTGGTTAAGTGTAGGTAAACCGTGGTGGTTAAATGTAGGTAAAACGTGGTGGTTAAATGTAGGTAAAACGTAGCGGTTAAAATGTAGGACGTGAGAAATGTTCCCATGGATGCGCTGTCAAAATAGGTGCAACATGCTTACAAATAGGAAAGGATAGCCACAGGCAACCTCAATGGCAATGTGCAATATTAAGTAACCACTTGACTCAGCCGCTACAATTACCTTCTTGTGATTGCGTTCCTACCTGAAATAGCCGAGAATGCGATGAATATAGTCTCTCAAGAAAATAAAGGATTTAAAAAATAAAGGCGCAAAAATTAGGTCACGAAAATACATGTGGACCAATTTTTGGGCGTCCTGGGGCTGTTTGGTTCGTGAAGTTGGGTCATTTAGAAAAGTGGTGGTGGTCGATTTTGGAAACGAAAGAGAGAAGTGGTGTATCAGGTAGGGTCGCGTGCGAATTCGTGTGGCACGTCATTCGATCGTGTAAAACCTACGTAGACTGCGCAAGTGCTAGTTTTGTAATAACGAAACTTGGGAGTGCTATTTGTAGAATAAACAAAAGTTGGAGTGCTAGTTAGGTAATTACCCCTTCAATTTTGCCACTTGCGCAATTGCGTCATTCCAATCCGCTGGGAAATCTTTTAGTTAAATTGAAAACAATTAGTTGCAATAGAAAATGGTCGTTTTTGGTTTAAAGTGAGCAGAGCTCCTGAGACATGTCGCGTGTCAAATATAACCCTCCACTTGACGACACGTTTCAAGACACCTCGTTTCTGGGCACCTCGGTCACGCCAAAAAGACACACATCAGATTTTTAAGCGGACCGTCGAATGCACTCGAATCGTACTCAGATGCGGGTCTTTGTGTTTGGTGCAAAGCATTCAATAGCTTAGTACGAGGAACCTTACTAATGTGGTGCTTGAACCAGGCCCCTCGATTCGACCAAATTTGCGGACATCGAAAACATCCACTGGCCTGCTCTGGCCAATGGTCAGGGTTTTGAAAACATCTGACAAATTTGGAAGGATATTTTGAATCATTTTTATGGCATAAGAATATCCCATTACATTTTTCAGAAGGGAATTGTATTTTATTGGGATTCTATACGACATGCAGTCGAAATCCATGACATCCTTTTCGTTTGAGTCGGGTTTTATAACATCCGAAATAGCAAATAACAACGAAAAAGTTATCAATCGAGGGGGCTGGCTGTTCTGACACCATGTCAGTTGCTTTGACATTCGCACGATTTGATTTTGATAAAGAACTGAAGACGTTCTGTTTGCGAGAACCCGAATTGACCTCTTGAAGTCAATTTCAGAACGTTCAACCCATTTGAGTTCAACCCAACGGCAAAAAGTAAACCCGATCGGACGTATTATCTGAACACCACCTTGAACCACTTCTGACAACCACTTTCTCGTGTTAATATAGTTGGTTGCAGCAGGTACACAAAGAGGTACACAATTGTTCCCTTTTGCCAATCGTAAATTGGCCCCAACACAAACCCACAAAAAGCCATGGTGACCACTGACAAGTACCCAGCATGCACCAGGGGAGGCATGCGGTGCAGGCTGGAGCAAGCAAAGTGAACTAGAACTGAATCCAAGTGCAGGCTGTAGCAGGCTGGAGCAAGCAAAGTGAACCAGAACTGTACCCAATTCAAATGCATGTACCATGTGTACTGACGACAGCCCTAGGTTATCGGACACCGCTAGTTTACTATCCCTTCACGATTGGACCGATTCTCATGCGGATCAAGAGCAAACTGACGTACAGGTACCGCATACGCACGGGCACATCGAAGTCACTACCACCTGCACTGCACTGCACTGGACAATATTACACCCTCTATATAGTTGTGGATTTAGCTGGAGCCTGACACAGTAAACGTGCACCTGTCCCCGCTGTCTCACGAGTCACGCCTCACACTTTCTCTTCCAGTTCTCTCCAGCCACCGGAGCATTGCAAACTTTCTAGAAGAACGAGCCGCGGGATTGCAGGACCTTTCGTGGGCCTTGAAACTTGAAGTAGCCGCGGGACGATGGCAGCTTCTTCGTCAGTGTTCTTGGTCGTGGTTCTCTTTGCGGTCGTTAACCTCGGAAATGCTTTCAACTACAGCGCTTCCGGAGCGGACTGGCCGGTGAGATTCTCACTATGGACTTCACCTGCCTTATGATTGAAGTCTTCTTCGTGAGCTGGGGAACGTCAGCTTGGTGCTACATGTCCGGAAGTTGATGGTGAAGAGATATTGCATTGCAGTCTGAACTTTATTGAACCCTTGCTCTTTACATCGCAAATGGGCAGCTCTTGATTGGGCCATCTGACGTATACACTTGGGCTAATGTTTTAGTGATTGCGGTATCATTATTTATATCTTGTGAAGTGCCACGTATGATGTTAAGCTGCCCTATACAACTTTGTACTTCTTCTTACTCTTGCTGCGGAGCTCTAACTCTTGCTGCACCCGCTGCCTTCACATTGATCGGCTTGCAGGCTACGTGCAAAGGGAGCAAGCAGTCACCAATCAATATTGTGACGAGAAAGACAGTGCGCAAGGGCCGTCCCAGTGTGTTCAAGTTCGAATACTCAACGAGCAAGAACATCACCGTAGTCAACTCTGGCCATGGCGCTGGTGAGTTAATATGCCAAGCCACCACATGCCAACATACATGCCAACCTGTATATTTTTAGGAGGCCAACATGCTAAGTGACAATTAGAAAAGTCTATGAGGGCAACTGTCTTAGGAAAGCCCCATCGTTCAGAGCTGTTTGGAAGTCAGAGCTGCGTGGCAATTGCCAGTCCAGCATTGCGTAATGGCATCAAAGATATATCTGATTGCAGAGCATTCCCTCCTTCACATGCAGCTGACGAGTGGGAGAGGAAATGGGTCTGGCCAGGCGTGTTTGGACAGGATGTCTGCATTAGCTGGCCCAGATACGGCTTGGTGAGCCACCGTAGTCAGCACTTTGCGACGCGCAATTAGAGCTGATCGATTAACAGGTCTGGATTGCTTCTTGAGTGTGCCGCTTCCTCACACATCCCTCGGCCCATGTGCGGGTTTTGTTTGACCTTGAGCAGGAGTCTCCCCAGAGCCGGGCTCCAAGAACTTCCTGTACCTGCCGGATGGCAAGTACAGCCTGCTGCAGTTCCACTTCCACGCCTTCAGCGAGCACGCCATTGATGGCACATTCGGGGCCGCAGAGGGCCACCTGGTGCACCAGAGCCTCAAGGACCCCTCCAAGCTGGCAGTGCTGGGCGTCATTTACTACCTGGACCCCCTGGACCGCGACAACGCCTTCTTGGCCAAGTGAGTGTTCCCCATCCGCCTCCAGTCCAAACTCGGGGGCGGCCGTGAGGGACGAATGCAGAGCTCGCTGGTTCTGACAGCAGCCGTGCCTGACCTTCTTGGGGCCATGTTCCCGTTGTACAAGAGAGTTGCAGCTAGTCCAGCGGAGTCGAAAGTGAGCTGGATTGTAGCGAGTGGGGCTCTGAGGCGCCATATCTGGTCATGCTTACGGGAGAGGTCAATCCACTGCCAGGTGTCCTGATCCGATGCCCCGTCGCATGGAGCTTCTCATGCTCTGGCGCTTGCTTGCGTGGTCTGAAGCACAAGCACACCAGCTGGTGCGTGCCTGGCTGCTTGCATGATGGGAGCTCACACCTCACACGCGTGCATGCTCCGTTTCTGCCTCACGCAGGTGGCTGGAGCTCACCCCCAAGACGGTGACGGGAGTGGCGCACCAGGTGAAGTTGAACCCCCGGGACATGATCCTGAGCAGCGCCACCAAGAGCCTCAACTTTTACCACTACGACGGCAGCCTCACCACGCCTCCCTGCTCCGAGGTCGTCTCCTGGAACGTGTTTGAGAGCGTGCAGTACATCTCTGTCAAGCAGGTCAGCCTCCCCCCCCCCCCTCTCTCTCTCCCCGCTCTTTTGATGCACACAGACATACACATCGCGCTTATGCTCATGCTCGTTCAGACTTTATATTCTTCTGTCAAGCATCTCAGGTGTGGCCCACGCGCTAGATTTGGAGCGGGATAGACTTGGCGTGCTCCCATCTCCTGTCCATCACGATGGCCACCTGAAGTATTCTGACCCTCTTTTTGTCTGTGGCGCGTATGCAGCTCACCATTCTGTTGGACATTGCCGCGGCTGTCAACAACGGCGACAGAACGGACAATCGCCCCCCCCAGCCCCTGTTTGGGCGCACAGTCACCCACTACAAGCTGCCCAAGTAGAGCGGCCATGCTTCACTTGGTAGTGATGCCGCCTTAAGTTTGTAAATAAGGCGTATCACATGGCGGCCAGTACCTCTCCCATGCAGTAGTTCGCATGGGCTTGCTCTTGTAAGACTATGCCTGCATGCACTCGGATGTGCCTTCAGCGCCAGGTAGGGGTGTGATAAAGTTCTCTCGAGGGAGGATTGTGGATGGAATTAGCCATCTGCGGCTTGAGACAAAAAGTTGTCGAGAGCTGGGCCAGTTTTTGAGTTATTGAGTAGTCTGAAGCCTTTAGCAGGTATACGCAAGACTAGTCCCTTGTAGCATAAGTCCTGGGTAATTTATCGGTACATGTAGAAGAAATTCTTGGCTTTAGGACAGGAGATTGTATCACCTACTTGGTCATGTGAAAACCAAGGTTTCAATTTTGGCAAAGCGGATTAATTTCAAGAGGCTCTTGCTTATCAGAACTTTGTCATGGCAGAAGTGCATATGTGTATGCTTTTCTGTAACTGCGTGTCAAGTACTTCGTCAGTTACACTTCTCTTAATCTCAAGGGACTCACGGGTGTGACCCACCAAACAGTTGCTTAATGCGTTGCAGTAGATGATACTTGTGGTGCAAGGATTTTATAACACTTATATTTTTGCAATGCCCAAGGAGTCAGGGGAGTCATGGGTATGACCCACCAAACAGTGCCGCAGTCCACGCTGGCGGACTGGTGGTTGCTGCCGAGCCTGGTGCCGTTTGACCCCGTGTTCTACAGCCTCTTCAAGTGCAACCTGCGGCACCTCCGCGACTACCCCAACCTCCACGTGGGGCCCCCTTCCCCTGTCCCCGTCCTCCCCGCTCCTCACCCTGCCCCTCCCTCTTGCACGTAATGTAGATACACACACATAGGTATGTTGTATACCCATACGTACACCTGCATATAACTCCATGTGTAGACACATAACTGCTCATATGTATATCTCCAATGTCTGTGTTGATGTGTGAGATGTGTGCACCCTCTTCATCGTGCACTTCCTGTTCTCGTCCGCTTGCCAGCCCACCGCATCCCCGTCTCGAGCCTCAGACCTTAAGCCCCAGGGCTTTAGTTCCAAGCCCAAACCCCTCAACCAAAGCGCACATGTCCCCAGTCCCAAGCCCGCCCCACATTGACGTGCGCCTCCCGCCCGACGCCACGCAGGCGTACATGGCGGACCTGCATGCGTACCACCCGGGGGTGGCGCAGACGATATCGTTGCGGCACCTCAAAGACAGCCACTACAAGAGCCTGCTGGACCTCAACCCCAAGGCCATTGTCCCTCTCGGCGACAGCCCCTTCCCGCTGGAGCCCCCCCTCCAGCGCCGCTGGCTAGGCCTCCCAGAGTAAGGGCGAGGCAGCCCAGCCAGGTGGCGGGGCGGGGGCGGCGGCTGCTGCTGCTGCTGCTGCTGCTGCGGAGAGTGCCGGGCAGGGCGGGGGCGCAAAGGCGGCGGCGGGGGGAGTAAAGGGCGCGTTTGTGCGAAGACCGGCGGCGTTCGGCAAGCACATCACGGCGGAGGGGTCGTCGGGCTACCCAGCAGAGGCGGGCAGATACCACCTGTACCTGGCCAACAACTGCCCCTGGTGCCACAGGTGGGTGCGGCAAGCGCGGATTGCTTCTGATACCTAGGATCGTGAGCTCGCATCTCACAGAGTAGGGCTTCCAGGCTGCACCACTCTCCGCCTTAGCTGGCAGTAGCTGGCCCCAATCGTTACGACACGCGGGCCACTTGGCAACTGTTGGCCATGTGGACACCTGTTCCGGTCGACCAGGGGGACTGCACCGTACAGGTCCCGCTGCCTGCTTTCACCCCCACCCTCTGAACCCTGAACCCCCCACCCGCTCTCCTTTCCTGTCCTCTCTTGTTTGCCTGCTCTGCTCTCCTCTCCCCTGCTCTCCTCCACATTGCTTTGCTATCCCCTGCCCGCCTGCCCACTCGCTTGCCCGCCTGTCCGCGTGCCTGCCCGCCTGCCCGCCCCCCTGCCGGCCTGCAGTCCCCCTGCCTGCGTGCCTGTGCGCCACCCCGCCCCTGACGCGGCTGGAGTTCACGGCGCTGCACCGCCCGGGGGCGCCCGCGCTGTACCCGCGCCCCTGCGCGCCGGGATCGACGAAGTAAACGCGCGGGTGTACGAGTGCATCAACAACGGCGCCCACAAGTTGGGCCTTGCCTCCACGCAGGAGGCGTACGAGGCCACCAACGCCAACTTCTTCACTGCGCGGGACCGCTCGCCACGACTTCCGCCTCCGCAGCCAGTGTCAGCCCGTCAATAACTGTCAATTGCGACATTTGCTCACCGTCGTCAAACATATACAGGACATCTTGTTCAAGTAGGTTTTGTTACCATTCAACATAGCAAACAACATTGATTTTTTCTCGGCTTAGAGTTGGCTCTCTGGTGCTTTTTTCATCGTTTAGGAGTCTCTGCTCTAGCGCCATGTGTTACTTTAGCGGGAGACTCTGAGAAGCCAGCTGCCAACTACAATCAACTAGGCAGAGTCATGTACAAAAGTTCATCTTCAAGCAAGTATTCTTGGTGACTTGCAAGACATGTGTGATTAATAAGTTGCTGCTGTTGAGCTAGATCCTTACTCCTCCATCCAATAGACTTTTAAGATTGAATAATTTTTCGCGGGTCAGCCCAGAGGCCCCTTGAGATGAGAGATGATCAAAGTCCTCTATTATTTCAAGGGCATGCTTGATGTCATTCTATAACCTTCTTCTTGATGGCATATGCTTGCAATGATTGCCACATATGTCCTTGTCAGTACAACACAAATTTGCCACCTGCAGTGTGAACTCCAAATTGCACGGTTTAAATGCTTTGTAATTGTCCCACTTCTCGGGCGCTGCAAAATATAAGTCTTACTGAAATTACTTGCACCACAAGTATCATCTACTGCAACGCATTAAGCATGTCTGGTGGGTCATACCTGTAGCTCCCCTGAGGTGATTAGCAGTGTATTTGATGAACTAATTGACACGGTTTCAGAAAAGCATGCATACATGATATATATATGCCATGATAAAGTTCTCATAAGAAAGAGCCTCTTGCACTAAAATTGCTTTGCCAAAATTGAAATCTAGGTGTTCACATGACCAAGTAGGTGATACACTCTCCTGGTCCAAAGGCCAAGAATTTCTTCTACATGTCCCCATATTTTACCAAGGACTAATGCTACAAAGGACTAATTCTGAATTTACCTGCTAAACGCTATTACTAATAAATAACTCAAAAAATGGCCCGGCTCTCAACAACTTCTTGTCTCTAACCGCAGATGGCTTTTTCCATCCACAGTACTCCCTCGAGAGAACTTTACCGCACCCCTACCTGACGTTAAAGAGAGAGAGATAGTTCAGACAACAATGATGCGCTTAAGGCACATCCGTGTGCATGCAGGCATAGTCTTACAAGAGCAAGCCCATGCAAACTGCCGCATGGGAGAGGTACTGGCCGCCACGTGGTAAGCCTTATTTCCAGGCCTAAGCCGGCATCACTACCAAGTGAAGCATGGCCGCTTTACTTGGGCAGCTTGTAGTGGGTGACTGTGCGCCCGAACAGGGGCTGGGGGGGGCGATTGTCCGTTCTGTCGCCGTTGTTGACAGCCGCGGCAATGTCCAACAGAATGGTGAGCTGCATACACGCCACAGACAAAAAAAGGGTCAGAATACTTCAGGTGACATGAGGGGTACCATCATGATGGACTTGAGATGCGAGCACGCCAAACCTAGCCCACTCCTTCCTGTATTATCGACATTCCTATGTATAACATGGTAGTAGTTATTGCACATGCTTCAAATTGTTCCAGGGTGGCCATCAGTGAAGACTTTGTGAGCAGCCCATGCCACACTGCTCGCAACCCCAAGCAATAGTGCGTCCCTGTCACCACCTCCCAAATAATGCCGTGTTCTGTCTCTGAGTAGTGAGGAAAATGTCAGGTGACACAAGACACCTCTGCAATTAGATGACCCTGGATGGAAGTTCCAGATGAACACCTGAGAGTATCGTACTAAACTCGAGCGGAGAGCCTGGCGTACGCCAACCCCAACCTGCAAATTCTTAAGCTTTCCAGTCTGCAGGTCTGTCCGTGAGCTAGTGCTGAGGGTATTCAGAGAGTGAGAGAGCGCGTGGGCCAGATCTGAGGTGCTTGACAGAAGGATATATAAATTCTGAACAAGAGTGAGAGTATGAGCGTGCACGTGTATGTCTGCGTGTAGAGAGAGAGAGAGAGAGAGAGGGAGAGAGAGAGAGAGAGAGAGAGAGAGAGAGAGAGAGAGAGAGAGA
>WELA01013857.1:241344-267930 GCA_009602735.1 Mesotaenium endlicherianum | reverse complement strand
GAGAGAGAGAGAGAGAGAGAGAGAGAGAGAGAGAGAGAGAGAGAGAGAGAGATGCTGACCTGCTTCACAGATATGTACTGCACGCTCTCAAATACGTTCCAGGAGACGACCTCGGAGCAGGGGGGCGTGGTGAGGCTGCCGTCGTAGTGGTAGAAGTTGAGGCTCTTGGTGGCGCTGCTCAGGATCATGTCCCGGGGGTTCAGCTTCACCTGGTGCACCACTCCCGTCGCCGTCTTGGGGGTGAGCTCCAGCCACCTGCGTGAGGCAGAAACGGAGCATGCACGCGTGTGAGGTGTGAGCTCCCAACATGCAAGCAGCCAGGCACGCACCAGCTGGTGTGCTTGTGCTTCAGACCACGCAAGCAAGCGCCAGAGCATGAGAAGCTCCATGCGGCGGGGCATCAGATCAGGACACCTGGCAGTGGATGGATCTCTACCGTACTCATGCAGCTATGGCGCCTGTGAGCCCCACTCGCTACAATCCAGCTCACTTTCGACTCTGCTGGACTAGCTGCAACTTTCTTGAACAACGGCAATATGGCCCAAAGATGAGATGTGACTGCTGTCAGTGCCAGCGAGCTCAGCAATCGTCCCTCACAGCCGCCCCCGAGTTTGGACTGGAGGCGGATGGGGAACACTCACTTGGCCAAGAAGGCGTTGTCGCGGTCCAGGGGGTCCAGGTAGTAAATGACGCCCAGCACTGCCAGCTTGGAGGGGTCCTCGAGGCTCTGGTGCACCAGGTGGCCCTCTGCGGCCCCGAATGTGCCATCAACAGTGTGCTCGCTGAAGGCGTGGAAGTGGAACTGCAGCAGGCTGTACTTGCCATCCGGTAGGTACAGGAAGTTCTTGGAGCCCGGCTCTGGCGAGACTCCTGCTCAAGGTCAAACAAAGACCCGCACATGGGCCGAGGGATGTGTGAGGAAGCGGCACACTCAAAAGGCAATCCAGACCTCTTGATTGGGTCTGATCGCGTCGCATTACGTTGATTGGAGGTGCACACCAAGCCCTATCTGGGCTAATGCAGCCATTCTGTCCAAACACGCCTGGCCAGACCCATTTCCTCTCCCACTCGTCAACTGCATGTGGAGCAGGAAATGCTCTGCAATCAGATGTCTTTGATGCCGATACGCATTGCTGGACAGGGGAGCTGCAATTTGCCACACAGCTATGAACGATGGGAGACAGATGCCCTCAAAACAATCGTCAAATTATCACTTAGCATATTAGCCTCCTCAAATTTTGTCACTAAATGCAGGTTGACATATATGTTGGCATGTGGTGGTTTGGCATATTAACTCACCAGCGCCATGGCCAGAGTTGACTACGGTGATGTTCTTGCTCAGAGAGTATTCGAACTTGAACACACTGGGACGGCCCTTGCGCACTGTCTTTCTCGTCACAATATTGATTGGTGACTGCTTGCTCCCTTTGCACGTAGCCTGCAAGTCGATCAATGTAAAAGGCAGCGGGTGCAGCAAGAGTTAGAGCTCCGTTTCATGTGCAGCACCATACATTGGCGCTTTACAAGATAAAGAAATTGATACCGCATCCGCTCAAGATTTGCCCCGAGTGTATGCGTCAGATGGCCCAATCCCAATCACGAGCTGCCCATTCGCGATGTACAGAGCAGTTGTTAAAGAAACTTCGGGCTGCAATGCAATTTGTTCACCACCAACCTCCGGACTGCTAGCACCAAGCTAACGTTCCGCAGCTCACTAAGAAACACTTCAACCGTAAGGCCCGGGAAGTCCATCATAGTGAGAAACTCACCGGCCAGTCCGCTCCGGAAGCGCTGTAGTTGAAAGCATTTCCGAGGTTGACGACCGCAAAGAGAACCACGACCAGGAACACAGACGAAGCTGCCATCGTCCCGCGGCTACTTCGAGTTTCGACTCTCGAGGTTCCTCAAAAGGTTCTGCAATCCCGCGGCTCGTTCTTCTGGAGTTTGCAACGCTCCGGTGGCTGAAGAGAAAGTGACGTGAGGCAGCGGGGGAGGTTTACTTTGTCAGAATTCATGTTCCATCTATATCCACAACTATATATAGGGTGTAGTATGGTGCAAGGTGGTGCATTGGGTGTGACGGGTGACTTCGATGTGACATAGCGTGTGCGGTCCTTGTACGCCAGGCTGCTCTTGACCCGGTTCTATCATGATGGCGATGCGGATCTAACGGTTGTCAATAACCTAAGGGTGTCGTTAGTACACATGGTACATGCATATCATGTAGGTACAGTTGGGTACAGTCCTAATGAGTCCCGATTCACTTTGCTTGCTCCAGCCTGCTCCGCTTCCCTCCCCTGGTGCATGCTGGTGCCGGCCCCAGCATTCGAGATTAATTTTAAGCTGAAGCCTCATAGTGTGGATATGTTTCCGAATTAGAAAATTACTCTTAACTTCAATCCTTCACATGTCGTGCCATGTTGTGCCAATCATTGTAGGTGTGTGTAGTGTAGGTGCATGTAAGGTGTCCAGGGTTTCTAAACGTTTCATAATACCGGTTGACATTGTCGGTGGTGGCCTTCGCACTGGAGTCGTGGACCTGGTTGATCACCTACGCTTGACTTCGCATCTGAGTCCGTGGCAAGCTGCACCCTGTTTACTCTTCTTCTCTGTTGACCTGAACTTTCAGCCAAGTTCTTGATTAGCGGGCTTAGTGTTTTTACATTGAGCTCACTCACAACCTTGTCGTCGAGAGGTTTTGATACTTTTGCAAAATGTCGTAGATTGCTTAGTTCCCCTCACACAAAACAAAACCATTTACTTCTTATGCAGGATCTTTGCCCATGTTGTTGGCTTCTTATGAATTATTGTTTGCAAAAATCACTGAAAGCAAACGATAAGGAAAGACGTTTCAAAGAAAATCGTCTTCATAGACTTTTAGTTACTTTTATCAGTACGAAATTACAAAATTTGACACCTACACCAACCTATGTTGGTCTGGCTGGGCCTCTTGTCCTCAACCATGCTTGCCAATTTTTCACGTCAAGCTCAGACTTCCTCAATTTATCAATAAGAATTTCTTTAATTAAATTACCCTTGCGTTAAGGAACAAGATGCAAATCCTGTTGATTTGGTATGCCTCAGCAAAAGGATTTTAAGCAAAGTGGACTGCTACGCCACGGATCTTGAAGTACGCGAGAAAAAATAACGTGGAATAAATTGAGCATTCGGCAAAATGCAAGAGGAGCACGAGGCATTTATCGATGACAACATGCCACAGCCACTACTTCTTAACCTAGGAAAGGTCAGTCTTAGGTTGGTCTCCAACAACAAGTTGGGCTATAGATCAAAAGATCTAGTGCCAATACTGTACCACATGAAACCCAAAATGTTGTTTTGAAGATATTTGAGTACCTTCATGCGCCGATTGCGGCGGATTACGCGCAATGAGTTAAAATTTGGTCCATAGGTAAATATCCCTATTACATTGAATGTCAGCTCATTTGGACATTTTTTGACTAAGATATTGCAATTTATACATATTGACTTTATTTGTCCTCGAAAGGAGGAAAAAAAATATGTTGTGATGTATATAACTTGTCATGGTACAAGGCACCCAGGCCTGTAATGGTATTCAAACGTGATGAATATTGGCAAAACTATTCCTAACCTCGAACCTTATGATTCCATTAAAAAGTTATCATTTTGGACCCATCCTGTATAAGTCATGCACGTGCCAAATCGGCACGTGTCATATTTCGCACGTTTGAAGCTGGCCTCACCACACTTTTTTGAGGATTTGCTAGATCTCAACCTTTTATGAATTCATGAATGAGTATGCCCTTAAATAAGACCAGTTACAAATTACAGTGGATCTTGAGCTCTGTGGCCCATTATATGCCACTTTTAGTGCATCTGTCGTCGTGTCCGATATTGAGCAGTAAATACATCATATTCTTGGCCATGTTGTAGGGAACCCAGGCCTCTAGTGATGTTCAAACTAGATGAAAATTGGCAAAGCCAACTCTGACGTTGTGCTTGAGGTATACATTAAATTGAAATCTAAAATTGGATCTAACCTGCTCCTGTTACACACATACCAAAGTGACGAGGTGTTATTTTTTGCATGCCTGAAGGTGGCCTGACCACACTTTATGGAGCATTTGTAAGATCTTAAATTTGTACTTTTTCATGGGTGAGTATGCCCTTATACAACACTTAGTCAAAGTTTTAAGTAATATATGAGTTCTGTGGCCACTTATATGCCTATCTAGTGCATGTTCAAAATCTGTCGAGGCAAATTTTGAGCATTACATACTTCATTTTGCTGGCCATGTTGTAAAGCACCCAGGCTTTTACTCATGGTCAAAGTAGATGAAACTTGACACACTTAGGCCTGACCCTATGAAGTACATATAGATCAAATATAGATCTAACCTGCACTAGTTACACACATGTCGAAATGGATAGGTGTCACTTTTCGCATGCTTGAAACTTGCCTGACCACAACTTCCGGCCCTTTTGGTGGAAAGCAATTACTTTCAATTTTGTGGAAGGGCCTATTCTTAAAAATGTTCAAGAAGTTTCAGGACCTACCATGTATCTAGATCCATGTATGCATCTTCTACTGCAAATCTGAAACGCGTCAACGAGAGCTTTAAAGTTTGTTATTGTGTTCAGTGAGAGCCTCTTTAGTTCTTATTATCTTTTTCACAGTTGCACATAAATCAATATCTAAATTTCAAAAAAGTTACAGAAATTATTTTGACCAGGGATTAAAACAAATACATCGTACGACAATTAATGACATATTCATGTTCGTATAATTGATACCGTATGTTCACATGGTCTTTTAACACTAGCTATACTGTGGGTCCTATTTTGGTTCTGGAACCAAATTATGTCCCATAACTAGGCAAAATTCTACAACCCCTTAGCCTACTTTTTTATACTCAGAATTGTCTGAAAATAGGCTCATTGGATGTGTCATAACTCAAACCCCTCCGACAAATTAATTTTAGCCATAACGGCCAATATATGACGGAGTTATGTAAGTTTGCCGGCCATGAAGAGGTCACCGTCTGTTTTGATTTTGACCTTCGAACAGGCCTCATCCTGTCTGTCATTTCTTTCGCTTTGCATGCTACAAAAGCCATCGCTGACATCGCTTCTTTGTCTACAGGCCCCCCGGTAGCCGTAGCCCCTAAGATACTAACACCTAGTAAGATTTGGGGTGAAACTTGGGCAACACAAGAGTTTGGAGAGCACTACAAAGATTTTTTTTTGGTCGGAATTTTAGAGGAAGAGGTGCATAAGACCAAAGAAACTAAGTTTAAAATCTATTTTGGCTACGATGGAGAGTACAAAACATGGGGACGCAAGCGAATACTACAATACATGCCTTCTATCCCCGATTTTCACTGGTTTGGCCCATATGAGGAAGTTGTTAGAGTTGAGGCCTCTTCGGACCCACTTTCAAAGCTTCCTGCTTCTCATGTGGTTGAAGTTACTCCTAGCATTGTAAACACACCCCCCGAACTTGAAGATACTCCCACACCACCAGAAGAAACTCCCACACCAGTAGCAGACACAACAGACACAGAGGAAGAGTCGGAAACAGGCTTAGAACCGGTAGAGTCAACACGAAAAAGAGGAAGACCATCAAAACAAACAAAACCAGACATGTCTGTGCCTGCTAACAAGGAAGAGAGAAGGAACAGGGTGGTAGTGGCAAGGGAGACTGCTGAGAGGAGGGCAAAGAGGGGCTACAGCAAGAAGAAGAACAGGCACTCAGATGAAGAGGAGTACAACTCAGACATGGAGCTGGAGTCTGAAGGAGAGCCAATGGTGCCTGCTGCTGCTGAAGAAGAAGAAGTTGAGGAGCTTGCCAACAGAGAGGAGTACTCCTGGAGGCCTGCTGCTAAAGGTGAAGTTCCACCTTGGCTGGTGAAGCCTGTCAGCACTCTGGCCACAGGCCTGGCCAGAGTGAGCACAAGCCTCAAGGCACTTTCACAGCTTCAGCCCCTTTGCTGTTTTGTGCCTTCTGATTGGTATAGACTCCATGGTTTTTGCTACCAATGCATATGCACATAATGAAGGTGCAAAGCAAAGGAACCAGCTCAGCACTAGTGAGCTCATCATGTGGCATGACTTGTGTATTGCTACGGCATTGAATCCCTTGCCTAGGTACACCATGTACTGGAAGAATGAAAATCTTGGTCCTGTAAAGTTTCCTGCCTACGGCAAATACATGTCTAGAGATAGGTGGGTCCAAATAAAAGAATACATGCATATTATTTCTAATGCAGGAGGAGATGTATTTCCTCCTAAGTCTGGAGAGTATAAGCTCTGTCAGTGTCAACCCTTCATAGATCTACTCAAAAGAACATTCAAGGAGCACTATAATCCAGGTGTGCACATGTCAGTTGATGAGAGACTTAACCCAACTAGACATAGACAGTGTCCAGTCCGCGTGTATTGTTCTAAGAAGCCTTACAAATGTGGCATTGAGTTGTTCACACTGGTTGATAGTGTCACATATTACTGCTGGGACTTCATAGTATTTGACAAGGTCAAGAGACCTGGCAGAAATACCACTGTTGTTTTGGAGATGGTCAGCACTTTCACTGAGGGTCAAACTTACAGCTTTGTATTAGATAGAGGCTTCACAAGTCCTGTACTTGTCAAAGCACTGTCAGAGCTTGGCCATGGAGCAACAAGCACAGTTTTAAATAGAATGCACTATCCTACTAAGCAGCTGGTCTTAGACATACCTGCAGGAGAGAAAGAGGCGGAGCAAGGGTCATTCACAGCGCTCGTGTCAGAATGGCCTGAACAGGTAGCTGTAGCTTGGCAAGACAAGAAACCTGTGTATCTCTTGTCTAAATGTTGAGGTCTTACTGTAGTTGAGGTTGAGAGGAGACAGAAGGGAGGAGAGACTAACACTATACTTGCACCTGAGATTGTGAAGCACTATAACATGTACAAAGACGCGGTCGATCAGTTCGACAAGTTATGCTTGAGAGACAACTACTCTGTGGAGACTGAGCAGGTAGCTAGGAAGTGGTGGCACCGCCTGTATTGGGGCTTGTTTGATGGTGCCATTGCTAATGCATACATATTGTATGAGCTGGCCCACCCTAATGCTGACAGATACTTGTTTATGTTGCAACTAGTGAGGGAAATGTCGGAGAGGGTACATCCTCGCGACATGCAGACCAGGTCAAGTGCAGCAGGAGCTGCTGAAGAGCAGAGGTGGACTGGGAGGCACTTTCCTGACAAAGTGAAGAAAGGAGAAAGGGCAAGCTGTGTGGTATATAGTGCAAAGTACTTTGACTTAGTGGCTGCAGCAAGGAAGAAGAGGTGCCAGTTCATGTGTATACCTTGTAACGTTGTCTTACATCCCACTCCTTGCTTTGAAATATTTCACACTACCAGAAACATAGAGCATCTAGATTGTGGTAGGACGAGGTTGCCCACTGGTGCTCCTAAACAGTAGCATAGATGAAAGGTGCATAACTCTAAGACTAATTTGTTTTTGCTCACACCATCTGCCACATTCCAGATTTTCCGACGCGTCGGCCATGGAGCCATATATGACAAAACTCATAATTTTCGCTTTACATATTTTTGGTGCTTTCATGTTTCATGGTGTTTGTGTAAGGTATTCTAAGCATGCCTGAACTTGTTTCAATGATTTCCATCAAGTATTCTAAAAGTTATGCACCAAACAATATATCTGCATGATGCATTTCCTAGATTCCTTATGGGACCAATGACAAAAAAAACTTGGTGTCAATTTGGGTCCCAAAAATTGGGCTGGTGTAGCAACTCTAGGATACTAAATGAATTGTATATCTGTAAAGTGCACAGTCCTCCTTACATCAGGATAAATGCTGAAAAAAATCAGAACTTAAAAATAAGTTGTACTTTACCGGATATTGTGCTGAGAAGAAATGTACTTATGGGTCCTCACACGTGCGTTTCCCTCGTAGTACAAAGAAGTACACTAAAAAATCCAGGAAAAATTGGAGAAAGTACATTGCCAGATTGCTTACTCAAAGTTGATTCTATATATATATGGCTCTCATGTACCACAAAAGCACTGATTTCATTATGAGCATTCAAAGATAGGCTGTTGTGGTTTCCGTTTTGGTCCTATAGGCAGTAAATCTAGTGCTAAGTGTTACAATCTCAAACATTTTTGTTTTGTTGTAATTTTGTATGTGTGCATGAGAGAAAGCTACGAAGTGTTAAGAGTTCTTTCTCTAGAAAAAGTTAAGAATTGAATATTTGAAATTTAAAATTGGAAAAGAACAAGGGGGAAAAATTGAAATATCCAAAACGTGAACTTACCAACTGCCTATGTAACATCCAACCAAAGCACTTTGAAGCTTGTTCTCAATATGGAAATTTTGGAAGAAATTCTTTCCTCTCCACTTGTAGTTACACCCTCCCAAACAAAATGGCATCAGCAACCTAAATTCATGACAACACCTAGACCTCAAACCAATCCACACTAGGCCATAGGTTCCAGGTGCAAATTTGTATCTACAAAGTCTAAGCCAACCAACAAAGAAGTTGTGTGTACGGTAAAGTCGAAGCTAGACGTTAAGGTAGCTCAATTAGTTAAGGCAAATGAGAAGATTGCTAGATTAAAAGACAAGAATTTCTCCCCAAATGAATTGCTGACTGGAATGACCAAAGTGTATGACGAGCAAAATGAAAATTTGCAAGACCAGATTGTAAGTTTGAAAAGGATGATAGAGTAACTTCCATATGGAAAGGCACCTCCACTCCCAACAATGGCATAAAGCGTCCTCGCATAGGGGGAGATAATCCAATTACTCTACGCAAAATGGCCAATGCCAGTAGAGATTTTTTGAAGGACAAAATTGTAGTATTTGAAAACACAGCTGCAGCCCTCGGCAGTTTACTGAGTAGACCTGAAACAAAGAGCTCACAGATTTGCTTGCACGTGAGTTGGACTTGAAACATACCATAGAGGCAGCCACCTTGGAGCAAAATCAAGACCATTTGGATGATAAACTTGGGTTGGCGGTGCGATATACAGGTGGGACTATCCAATGAGAGATACCAACTAGTCTTCAACTTGCTATCCAAGAAGTACTGTAAGAGAACAGCCACGTAGGAACGAGTTCTCGTTTCCAGAGACTTGAGACTCCCCATGCCCAAGCTATCATCTAAAAGGGCTGTGGCTCAGTCGAGGAAGGTGGTGTATGCTCTGGTTGAACCAAGACAAGAAGCAAAAGGGGACAAGGTCACTGTATCGCTGGCAAAAACACTATGAGTTCGTAATGTCAGATTGAACCTTCAGCTAGGACGTGTGGTGAGAGTGCAGGTGATAGGGATGCAGCTCTACACCACAGAGGTCTGAAGCAGACCACTATCGCATGCAAAGTAGTGACAAAGGATAACCAGGCAATGGCCAACTTCCTCTGCAATACCAGTACCAGTGTTCGAGGGCGACGACAACTATGCGAGTATTCAAATACACGCAGAGCAACTTCTATAAGAGATGTAGGACATATAAATGATAGGTGTGCAAGTAGGCGAGCAAAAATTTCTTGTCCAATTTTACCAAGGAGGGCATTACAAATTCTGCAACGGGTTGTTTGGGCTTTGTGGAGCCCACGCGACATACCCGTGCTTATGGTGTCTGATGAAAATAAAGGATAAGAAGGATGTGATAACTATCCTGACAAGCTTTTATTACAGTGTCGCTTAAGCAAAAAGAGGTTCCCAGACGCTGGCGCTGTAGTCGTAGACACTCTAAAAAAGGCATAAGGGAAGGAGGACAAAGAAAGCACAAAGACTAGGTTAGAATACCAGGTGCAGCACAAGGGCCAACGACACAACAAGCCACCACTATTGACCATATGTCCTGCAAATTGTGTGGTATGTATATTGCATCTCTTGTTGCGCATCACAGCTACACAATTCATGCGGATCCGCCAGAATGAGGAGAATTACAAAACATATTACAAGCTGAGAAGGGAGCAAAGATTCCAAGGGCAGCAGTGAAGGTGTTAGGCAAAGGAGAAAAAAGGACCAGAGACGCCCAGCCCACCTTTATTGGTCGGGAGAACCGCCTGCTCAATGCCTCATTGGGATGGTAGAGAATCTTCTAAACCACGTCTTCGTTGTAAATGACATGCCTGCGACGTTTGCTGTACAAAAGGCCGAAGCAATTTGAGCATGAGAATGCTTTGAGGGGTTCAAGGCAGTAGTCCATGAGCCCATCCCATACACAAATAACCATGAAGATTGTAAGGACAAGGCAACACAAGTACAGGTATTGGCTGAGGATCTCGAGAAGGCTTTTGGAAGAGCCTGCGCTGTTGAGCATTTGACGACATACATGCACATTCTCAAGTGTCATTTCCCGAACATTGTCAAGAGTGTCATGACTCATTAGGGCGTGGTTGTCACACTACACCGAGCTACACGTGTGTAACCAATCAACCTAGGAAGGCCGACCTTGACTTGACTTTACGCATCCATATGTTGACCTTTGCTAGTGTTCCGAATCGCTAAAGTGTAGAGCTCCGTCGACTTTTGAATGGCACCAGTTTCACGTCATTTGGTCAAGTGTCGAGCAAGATATTCGCAATTTAGTCCGCGCCACCTACCGGCCCCTAGCGGAGTTTCACCAAAGGCCACTTTGTAACTCAATGTGCCCAAAGGCCACATTGTTGGCTCTTCGCGACTCCAAGAATCCCTAGCCATTAGCGTACAATCCGCGAACTTGATACTACACACTTTGCGTGTATTATCAGAGTAAATGAGCATCATTAGAGCTATAATTTTGTGACTGCATCACTCATCCCTAGAGGAAGCTTCCTCAAGTTCCAGATCTACTTTTGAGGCTTTATCTAGGTAGCATTGGTCGAGGTAAGCTCCGCCCATGAGACACATGTAGCATATTCCTTGCACTAGATTTAATTGGTTTGTGTTATGCTTAGCCAATAGGAGAGCTAGTACGTGCCTTGCCTCCATTTTTGTGGACATAAGAGAGCCTCCTAGTGTGACGGTATGCATCAAATCCGCCGCCTTCAACGCCGATTTTGGAGGCAGTGTATAGCTGTGGATGCCCTTAGAAGGCCATTTTTTTAGAATTCCATCATGCCAGCTGCAAGTAACAGAGTCATCAGTAAAGCTTACACTTTTACCTCTTGTGCTTTCATGACCACTTAGTCTCTCTTGTGAAGAGCAAACCCCCTTGGCTTCCAATCACTTGAAGAACTTCACAAGTGGTGAGCACAGTCACAACTTAATCCTTGCCATAGGACTACTCTTGAAGATCATGATGTGCTTCCAGTGATCTTTTGGGCCATACTTCATTAGTTGTATTCCTACCAATTTACAGTCTTGAGGTGCTCACTCTGGAAAGGACACATTCTTTACTTCTTAAAAATGTCTCTTTGCTTCGCATATAAGCACTTACAATCTTCAGCGTATGCCTACCCGTAGTGGGCTCCCTTATCAGCTTAACTACAAAAGGGTTAGTGGAGAAGACTCAAACTCAGATCTTAGTACCATCATTGCACCCTCTAAAGGGGACCAGCCAGTACCTCTTCAATCCGCAGTTGTCCCTGAGCCACACTCCCAGCAGACTCATTACGATCCCTCGTACTCCATGGCAGGGACCAGGACACGAAGGTAGATAGGGCCTCCCTCTTTCGCTTCAGCGACAGGCCAGGCACATGTGATCTGGACGACACTATCTCAAAGTTCGAGGCTGACTTCGACTATGCAAAGCTCAAGACTCCCGCGCTCACTAAGCGCCAGGTGTTTGGCACGCTTATGCGTTACCTTCTCCACGAGGCTCGTGAAACCTACCGCAAGAAGGCAACCAAGATTCTCGCTCGCACAGAGCAGGTGGACGGTGTGGCCATCCCGATAGTCGACCCTGTGAAGGTATTGTGGGACACTCTCAGGGAGGAGTTCCAGTCTGCCACTGAAGAGAAGGTGTACAAGCTGCACCATTTCTTCTGCCGCAAGGACGGGGCGATCCACATAATGAACCGGCGCTTGACTCACCTACGACGCGACGTAGGCACCGTTACGACCGAGAGGCCGCGGAGATCTTCTTGCAAGCAGCGCGACACAGAGTCTGGACGCGCCCATGACGATTCGGGCCAGCGAGGGATGCAAAACCCTTGCACTAACGGACGCCCCGCGATCACGGTAGTCACGGCCATGACAAACGCCGCGCTGACCCCCGGGGAGGATATCTTGAGCTACGACGCCCTCAGCGAGGCGCTAGCTACGTCCGAGGCAAAGAACGCGCGAATCCGCGCCCTCTTCGCCACCGACAGCGACGACGCCTACGGGGCGCTCTACGCACACGCACCCCCGGCCGACGTTGTGCCGCTGCCACCTGGCAATGGCGCAACACGTGCGTGCACGTCTAGTGCTGACATCTGGCAGCCTCAGTGTTGGCCAGCTGGCGCAATAGCAGCGCTCCAGCCACACGCCCGTCCGCACGACGACGGAGCGCCTACAATGGGAGCTGCAGATGCCGACATCGACGCCCATGCAGACCCAACGCGCCTTGCACTGACACCTGTCAGTAGCGACAGAGCAGGCGGTAGCGCAGCCCATGCACGCACGCCCCAGTACCGATACCTGACAGCCCCAGTGCTTGTCTCATGGCGCAGCAGCCGCGCTGCAGCCACGCGCACATCTGCATGACAACGAAGCGCCAATGGGAGCTGCACGCGCTGACAGCAAAGCGTCTGCAGACCTAACGCAACCCGCGTTGACACCTGTCAGCAGCGACAGGGTACGTGCCGACACACTGACAGATGGCAGACCCAAGGCCAGCGCAGTTCTGTCAGCCGACGCTGCGAGCGGGCTCACCGATGGGTCCACGCAGCACGGGCCACGCGCACATCCGCACGACGATAGAGCACACACAACAGAGGCCCCAGGCACCAACATTGACGCCCCTGCAGGCTCGGCTTGCCTCATGCTGACATTTGTCAGCACTGCTCCGGCAAGATCTGCCGCACTAACAGATGGCAGGCCCCAGGCCTGCGCAGCTCTGCCAGCCTGCGTTGCGCTCGGCCCCGCTATCAGGTCGACGCAGCTGCCACGCGCACGTCCGCACGAAGGAGTGCTCGCGACGAAGGTTGCAGGCGCCAACATCGACGCCCCTGCAGGCCCGGCTCGTCCCGCGCTCACACCTGTCAGCAGCAACACGGCGAGTCTCGACTGGCTGGCAGGTGGCAGGCCCCAGGCCTGCGCAGTCCGGTCAGCCAAAGCTGCGATTGGGCCCACCGACGGGTCCATGCAGCAGCCAGCGGAGCCCGCGCAGCGCCGACACACGCGCCCTTTGCGTGCGCTAATCTGCTGGCGCCAGCAGGGCTGGACAGCGCCTGTGCAACGACAGGTGGCGCTCTGGCACAAGCTCGTCAACCAGCCACTCCGGCTGCAGCTTCAGCAGCCGTGCGAGTTACGGCAGCGCGGACGTGCGCAGCTCTGCGCACGAGCTCGCGGCGACGGGACAGGCACCCGCTGCTGGCCGCTGCTAGCAACAAGTCCCAGCAGCTGCCGCCACGTGTCACACACACGCTGGCCGGAGTGCCGACTTACGGCAGCGACATGACCAGGCGCACACTCCTCTCTGGGCCAGCGCCGCGAACTTCTCTGCGCACGTTCGGCAGCAATGCAGTCGGCGGAGAACCTACAGCAGCTGCGTACAACAGTTGCGTACAAGCGCTGCCACATGGCGCGCACACACGGCCTGGCACGACAGGGTGCAAACAGGCAGACGCGACTGGCAGTCACGCGTCGGCAGCAGCAACCCAAACTACGCTGCGCGGGCCGATTTCCAGCCGCCGCTCCGGCAGTGCGGACAGGCTCGCCCACGGCCAGGGCATCCACCCTGGCTGCGCACAAAACCTTAGCGCACGCGAGTTGCGCTACCAGGGTCACGACGAGCACACGCGCTGAAGGGGGGGGCACCACGAGGTTTAGCCAGGACAGCAACACCCCTCGCACTCGATGGATTGGCGTCACGGCCAGTATGCATCAGGGGCGACTTGGAGACATCACTTGGCGGCACGGCAGCAGCGCAGGACGCAGCGCATAGCAACGGAGTGCGCATCTGCGCAGGTGCTGAAGAAGGCGCCTCTGTCGCGACCAGGGTGGCCAGAGGAGCGCAACGACGGCCCTGCGATTGCGGCCTGCGCAAGCCAGCACCCTTGGGACAGCGTATTGCCACCTGGCAGCAGCACAGTGCCATCTGGCGCACGCACAGCAGCCGTAACGCCCGACAGCGCAATCGGCACAGATCCGCCAGCAGCTGCGCAGAGCAGCTACGTGCTCACGTCGACACATGGCACGCGCAGATGGCTTAGTAGAGCAGGATGCGAACAAGCGGGCGCAACCTTCGTTTCCGTGTCAACAGCGGCACCCCCAAGTGCGCTGCGCAGTCAGATTGCCGTTTGCATCCTCGACAACGCACCCAGGCCTGCCCACAACCAGGGCGTAAACCCTGGCTGCGCACAAAACCCTAGCGCAAGCGCGACTTGCGTTTCCTTGTTTGCAACGTACGCACGCGCCAAGGAGGGGGCGCCACGAGCTTTGTCCGGGGCAGGCGCACCCTACGCTCTCAACAGACTGGCGTCACGTCCAGGGGGTGCCAAGAGCAACCTGGAGGCGCCATGTGGCAGCCCAGCAGCTGCGCCGCACACCGTGCGCAGCAGCGCCAGGCACATTTGCTCACGCGCTGCTGGTAGCACGTCTGCGCAAACAGCACAGCCGGAGGGGCGCATCGACAGCGCCGCTCCAGCATGCGCCGCTGGTCCGCACCCCCGCATCAACACAGCGCCCGCAGCAACTGCGCATATGTTGACACGTGTCATGCGCACACGGCCCGGCACGGCCAGATGCGATCCGGCGGTCGCGACCGGCATTCCCGTATAAGGAGGGGCATCCTCGGCTGCGCTGTGTGGCCCGATCGCCGCCCGGAGCTCCAACGACGCGCTCACGGCTGCGCACAACCAGGGTTTAAACCCTGGCTGCGCACAAAACCCTAGCGCACATGCACTTTGCGCTGCCGACGAGCGCACGCATCAGGGGGGGGCGCCACAAGCTTCTCCTAGGCCAGCTGCACGCCACGTCATCGACGGACTGGCGTTACGGCCCGTCCGCCTCAGGAGCTACCTGGGGGCGCCATTTAGCAGCCCCGCAACAACCCCAGACGCTACGCACAACAGCGCGGGGCGCGCTTGCGCACGCGCGGCCGATAGCGCATCTGCGCGACTAGCGCAGAGGGGGGGGCACAGCGACGGCGCTACAGCAGCGCCAACGTCAAGTGCGCCAGCACCAGCGCCGCTTGCAGCGCCAGCGCTAGGTGCGCCAGCGCCAACGCCACCCGCAGCGCCAGTGCCAGGTGCGCCAGCGCTACCCAAAGCGCCAGTGCCAGCGCTAGCGCCAGCACCACCCGCAGCGCCAGCGCCAGATGCGCCGGCACCAGCACCACTTGCAGCGCCAGCGCTAGCACTTCGCGACGCGTCCGGCTCCGTTGTCACAACGTGTCGGGCTCCGCAGGCTAGGCACAGGTCTGGCCAGGCACAGGCCCGTACCAGGTTGGGCGCAGGTGCCTTCGAGGACCAGCGCAGGTTCGGCCCGGACTTGCTCCGCACCTTGGTGACAGCATTCTCGCCACGGCCGTCACACACGCCGCGGCCTGCAAATACTCTTACCTGCTGCGCCAGCACGCTATGACTTGGCAGCAGCTCAGCAGCTATCAGCGCATCTCGCAAGCGCACGCTCGTAGCAGCGGCAGGCCGGCCAGCGATTGCGCACAAGCGCAACGGACCAGACCAGGGACGCCGTACCGAGGAGGCATTGCGCCTTCCTCGCTCTTTCCGCGTGCTGGAGACGCCGACAGCGCCAACCACCTGCATCCCACACGCGCTCTTCTCGCCGATCAAGTTGGTGCAGCTCAGCACCGAGGTCATCTCGTCGGCATTGCATCGCATGCCGGCACTCTCCTTTGCTGATCTAAGCGTGACGCTGGAGACTACCCGGCAAGCAACCCAGCTGTTGCTACTGCCACGCGGTGCCTGTCTACGCACCGCTGTCGGCAGGCCAGCGTCCGACGCCATCGCCGTAGTGCTCCCCGCGCCCGCGCGCCCTGGGCACGAGCACAATCCTAACGCCGCGTTTCTGGATAACGCACAGGGTATTGTCCTTGTCAACATGCAGGCTCCACAACACATCATGTTTGACACAGGCGTGCAACCTATCCTCATCAGCCTTAGCTATTTCCGTCAGTTGGGCCTCTCGCCAGTCAACCTGGAGGAGTTTTCCATGCAAATTAACACCGCGGCGGGCACTTTAGAGTCCGTCACTGGGCGCACGCGACTGGCGCTCCGCTTCACCTTCCGCCCAAGGACAGCGGATGAGACGACCATCCATCGGCATGCACTCGTCATCCGCTCCAAGACCTTCGTCGTACTATTGGGGCAGGACATTCTCTTCCCCATTGGTGCCGCCAACGATAACTTGATGGAGCGTGTTCACTATTGGCCAGAGTGGCGCACTGGAGGTAGCCGCACTGCCTCTTTGTCGCTCGACATCGTGGACCGGCGTCTCGTTGCCACTGCACTCTATGGCTTCATGGCATTTGACGACGACGTGACTACCAATGCAGACCTGCTGCAGCCTGCGGACGAGAAGCCAGAGTCGTCCAATGCAAAGATGCATCTTACGCCAATTGATTGAGCCACTTTCTTGCCTCAAGTAGGAGGTCCAAGGCAGTTTGCAGCAGCTGCTCAACAAGAGATGCCAGCAGTAGGGCAAACGGCGCCAGCCGCAGTGCAAGAGATGCCAGCAGCATGACCAGAGATGACCCTAGCTTTCCCTACTTAGAAGCTGGGGGGGACACTTACAAAGATGCTGGAAGGTGCAGATAGACGTCTTCACAAGGACCACACAAAGACTGTGGCCCGTGTCACCTTCCAATCCTTGACTTGCAGGTTTGTCCTTGCGACGCGCGGCCGTCCAAGAAGTGGGCGTGCTAGATCTACCATAGTCCTGGCCAGGAGGCCAAGATGCTGCTCTGCGACATCCGCTTCCACATCGGTTGCCTCGACTCATCGCTGGCCCGTGTGCCAGCTAAAGACTGGTTTTGCAATGGCTGCGCTGAGCAAGCATTAGGCAGCGATTACAGCTCATCAGCTGGAGGCTTAGAGTTGGGGGGGAATTAAAACATTTGATAGTTGACACTCTTTTTGGCCTTAAGGCCACTTGCATTTCCGTTTCTATTGCAGCAAAGCCTGCTTGCCCATTTGTGTATTGCTTTTGCCGGTGATGCACACACGACCTCCTAATGCACGACAGCTGTCATGACTCATTAGGTTGTCGTCGCACTAAATCGAGCTACACGTGCGTGAACCATCAACCTAGGAAGGCCGACTTTGACTTGACTTTACGCATCCATATGTTGACTTTTGCTAGTGTTCCAAATTGCTAAAATGTACAGCGCCAAGCCACCTTCCGAATGGCACCAGTTTCACGTCATTTGGTCGAGCGAGATATTCGCAATCTAGTTCGCGCCATATACCGGCCCCTAGTGGAGTTTCACCTAAGGCCACTTTGTGACTCAATGTGCCCAAAGGTCACATTGTTGGCTCTTCGCGACTCCAAGGACCCCTAGCCATTAGCGTACAAGTTCGCAAACTTGATACTACACACTTTGCATGCATTATCATAGTACATGAGCATCAATAGAGCTATAAACTGGTGACTGCATCACTTATCCCTAGAGGAAGCTTCCTCAAGTTCCAGATCTACTTTTAAGGCTTTATCTAGGTAGCATTAGTCAAGGTAAGCTCTGCATATGAGACGCATTTAGCATATTCCTTGCATTAGATTTCTAGTTTTGAAATTTGGATACGGCGCATACGAATTCGCCGATTTGCCGCACGTACAAAACGTGAGAGTCAAACCTGTACGTTGGAATACGCCAAAATGCGTGAGTGTCGGTGAAATGAACCAACTTTAAATCGGAAATAAATCAAAAAATCTGGTTATACGCCAATACGGAAAATCACGATACGGAGTATTGCAATACGTACGATTCGGCCAAAAGAGGCTGTACGGGAGTATTTTAAAACTAGGACTAAATTTGATTGCTTTGTGTTATGCTTAGCCAATAGGAGAGCTAGTACGTGCCTTGGCTGAATTTTCAGCGTCAATTTTGCGCGGAGTATATAGCAGTGGATACCCTTAGAAGGCAATTTTTGTAAAGCCCATTATGCCAGTAATAAGTAACATCTCTTGTGTTTTCAGGACCACTTAGTCGCTCTCTTGTGAAGAGCAAGCCCCCTTGGCTTCCACTCACTTGAAGAACGTCACAAGTGGTGAGCAAAGTCACAGCTTAATCCCTGGCATAGGACGACTCTTGAAGATCATGATGTGCCTCCGGTGATCTTTTGGGCCATACTTCATTAGTTTTATTCCTACCATTTTACAGTCTTGAGGTGCTCCCTCTAGAGAGTACACATTCCTTACTAATTAAAAGATTTGACAGTTGACCCTCTGTTTGGCCTCAAGGCCACCTGCATTTCCGTTTCTATTGTTGCAGCAAAGCCTGCTTGCCCATTCGTGTATTGCTTATGCCGCTGATGCGCACACGACTTCTTAATGCACAACAAGAGGTATGGCAACCTAGACCAGTTCCGCGGTGAAGATGTGGAGGCTTTGCACCACTGGAGAAAGAGTGCAGATACAAACAAGCTCAAGATTCGAACGGATAAGCAAGAACGGGTGTTGACAAACATCAGACTGAACCAGAGCACAAAATCTTTAGACGCGCCATTGATGAGCTCGTGACCCACCCTCTTAATAAACATGAGAGATGGGATATGAAGAGGACTCAATTGGAGGATAGCGTAATATAGTAATTAATACAGCACACAGGAGCATAATTACTTCATAAAATATTTTAGTCATAGACACGCATATACAAGTATAGTAGGAAAACATCCACACCAATGTATGACATATGTAGGCACATGCACAATAGTGGAAATTGAGAATCACATATATGGTACTGAGTCCATAACAAACATTAAAAACATATGCGTGATGAAACAACAACCTTAGTGTGTGAAGTCGCATACCTTTTGTTGTAGAAGTGTTATATAAGACTGCACAGTGAGCTCTTGCTTGTTGCATGAGATGTCTACCCCTGATGTTAGCTAGTTGAGCTTCAATTTTAGGTGGGGGTGGGGGTACTCTGTGGCTATCCCATTCATCCCTCTTTTCCTCTTCCGTCCGCGAAGTCTCTTGTTCATCATACAGTCTTCCCCTTTCCCTACTATCCCTCTCATCTTTTTCTTGAACAGCACAATGTCGCCTCTGTGATCGCTCTCGCAACTTCATGTCCTTCTTGACCTCGTCTTCCTCAGCCGTTGCAGCTTCTTCTCTAGCAGTGCGACCAACTGCTAATCATGAATTGTCTCACATCTAATCCTTTTGATTATTAGCCTATCAGGCATATCTGCCACTCTTTCTACAATCTAATTTCTATCTTCAATGAGGAAATTTGCTCCTCACTTCTTTCTATCATAGCAATGGTCATACCCTACAACAATACTCTCTTATCGATTAGAATGCAAAATGAAAATTGTATACAACACATATGTTCTTCGTTGACATCCAACCTCCACTCTAAGAACAAAGAAGGAATAACCACTACACTTTCGCCCGAATTTGACAACACCTTGCAATAGCTCCACCGGATCCGTTCCTAAGAGACTGAAAGGGTAAATATTCATCCATTTCCTCTAGCTTCCAACGAACTCTTCAAATACTTGTTGTTATAGAAGGCTCCTCTAGAGTAATGGTGTGGGCTACCTCCTTGCCCATACTACCAAATAATGTTTGAAACACAGATTGAGGTAAGATACTCTCTCGAATGCACACATTGACCATGGAGTAGCATTGGCCTTGTTGTATATCCGTCTCCTAAAGTTAGTGACCTATATAGTAGGGTCTACCTCCACACAAATAAAAAAATCTAGGTCACAAAAAGGACAAACCTGTGTCTTCAGGCCCCTTAAGTTGCCACAATTACTGTAGCGCCTAGAAACGTCTAGATAACCTGCTAATTTGCACCTGGACCCGTAACCCTAGTACCGTCACCAGCCAGAGTGGACCTTTTGTGGTGCTCTTACATGTATAAAGCAGATGTAGGAACATCTGAATTCTCTGAAAGTAAAGAAGAATTGAGATCTATTTTATTCCACAGATAAGCATGTTCTTGAGAAAAACAGGTACTTTCTCAAACAAAATGGTGGACTGCAGTCGCGGCAAGTTTATCGTACAAGTTACACGTCATGTTTCCTGCACTCAAGTAGCATGTAGTGTAGCCTCTCGAATTAAAAAGCATGAAGAAACGGGCCACTTTATGGGGAGAAGATAACAGCAAAATAACCATGGATGCGCAATATTTTAAGCCTACCTGACCTTGCAAGGCCCTCTACTAAAAACAAGAGTAACTGCATACAACACCTCGAAATAAGATATAAATTGCTATTGGTACTTCTACTTGTTAGCGCTTACAAATAAAAATGAGGAGCGAGCAAGCTTAATCGAAATATGAAGAGGAATTAAAGAAGACCCGAAGCTGCTTAATTGACATGCTAAGACTTTTTGATGCGGTTTGAATTGCTTAATCGTAAGAATTCGTACGTTTGACCCCAAAAATTGGTCTCTCCAATTTCACCCGTGTGAGTTTCATGTGACCCAATAAAGTCAACATTGGTGTAGAACTATTGGTGCAAGCACCCATACAGCGAGTGGTGAGACTTGCCACTTGTAGGAAGTATGGAAGTGGAAGTATTTGGAGGATTGGGCGCCGGAAAGTGGCTCTAATTCCCCCAGGACATTCAATAAGAAGAGCTTACTCTGTCGATAACGACCCTCATGCATTCAAGGCCTTTGGGAGCATCGTAAAAGAAATGATTCCGATGCTAAGTTTTGAAAGCTTGGTTCCATTAGAAATTGATTGATGGACATATTGACAACGTAAGGTCTGACAACTTGTATTTGCTGGATTTTCTTGTCCGCCATATTCACAAATTGGGCAAGTGTTGGGTTTTCAAGACCGTCGAGCCAAGAACTAGGGACAGATGGTCAACCTGATCAACTCGCTCTTGATGCGACCAAATCCACCCATTTATATTATTGGGAACGTCCATTCTGGAAAAAGTTATGTCAACTCACCTGAAGGAGACCCTTGGCTGGTTACAGATTTCGCATTGGGACATTTCAAGGGTAATGAACAGATACACAACAGTTTCATGGTAAAAGTTGCAGCCGACAGGGCTAGAGAACAATGAAAAGAAAGTTCGCAAGGGCAAACCAATATAGGGAATTCAGAACAGCTATTCAACTCGGCTCTATCTTTAGCTTCCACAAGTTGCTCTCAAGCTTTAGCGAGAAATATATATTAACGCGTTTAACCGCCTCTGTAGAAAATCAACGAAGGCAAGCAAGATAGCATCCACACCCTATGTGAATGCGCTGTCGTAAGACTTAGGTTGCATGGTCTAGAACACCATCACATCTACAGCCAGACTCCACGAGAAGTGAAAGTTGCAACCAGTCGTGTTGCTCCAGCGGCGAACACCCAAAAGAGAAACTAGCAAGACGTGTCTAATTTTCAAGATGTGCGACAAGAGTCTATGAAGTTCTCAAATGCACATGTAGTTGAGACCACCATGGTGAGACGCTCGAACAAGACACGCTGTGCTTACATTGATCATTGTCTTGCGGCTTGCCTATCTCATCCACATACGAAGCCTTCTACTTATTCTTTCTTGTGAACAAGCCTCTCGCTTCTTATTTCTCGTATGCAATGGCGGCTGCCAAGGATCCGAGAGTCCACGTCATTCTCATTGTCATTGTACACGGTGTTGAAATAGTCCACTTTCAAGGAAATTTGAAGTCAGGGCCAATCGGCACAATCTTGTTGCCTGCAGCCCCAAAGTAGCCCTTCTTGCAGTGCTCAATGTCGCTCGCCGCCTTGACACCTGGCAGGTTGTAGAAGTCCATCATCCACCTCTGCCCACTCACGACAACAAGAGGGGTGCCCATTTTGTGTGAGGTTTTTGTTAGCCAATCAATTTTGACCAATCAATGTGTATAGGTACTTCCACATTTAAGAAGATTGTTGGCACACGCGCGCGCATGCCGCACATATACCCACACTTTACAAAATACGTGTGGTTTCGTGACGGGGTACAGGTGTGGAAAAGGCCTGAGATCCACCTCCGATAACAGTGGTAAAAGTGGTGTTGTGGGATATGNAGAGAGAGAGAGAGAGAGAGAGAGAGAGAGAGAGAGAGAGAGAGAGAGAGAGAGGAGCAGGCTGCCTCTCAGCCACCCAGCCAGGTGGCAGCCCGTGACTTGACCCTGAGACGCACCTGGAGGTTGGGGTAGGAGTCGACGAGCAGCGCCTTGTTGAGCTGGAAGCGGATGTAGTACACCTGGTCAAAGCGGAAAATGGTGGGGAACAGGCGCACGTCCGCCTCCGTCACCTCCGCGCCCATCACCCACCTGCCGCCGCCGCAGGCAATCACAGCTAGAAGTTCACATCTACACGCGTGCTTCTAGCTGTGAGGACAAAGACAGCGCACGCTGTTGCATCGGAGGGGCATGCGAGTCTTGGGGCCCTTCAACTTTGCGCAGACGGAGCAAGAAATGCCCTAAAGGGCGACGCTGTGGGCCTCTCCGCAAGAGGAGGGGCAGACGCGCAAGTGAGGGCAACTAGTGGTAGACGAGCTCTGAGTGGCTAGCACATAATTTCACAGAGGAGGAAGCAAGCACGCAGATACGCACGCACGCGCGTACATACCTCTGGTCGCGGAGGCGGAGCTCCAGGCGGTCCAGCGCGGCGAAGAAATTGGCGTAGGCGGCCTCGTATGCCTCCTGCGTGGAGGCGAAGCCTGACTTGTAGGCGCCGTTGTTGATGCACTCGTACACCCACGCGTTCACCTCGTCGATCCCCGCGCGCAGGGGCGCGGGGTACAGCGCGGGCGCCCCCGGGCGGTGCAGCGCCGTGAACTCCAGCGCCAACATGCGGATGATCTCGCCGCTCTCGTTGGAGATGATGCTGCCCGTCACCTTGTCCCACAGCACGGGCACCTGCGCGCGCACACACAGCCAGAGCTTCGCGTCAGGGGCGGGGTGGCGCACAGGCATGCAGGCAGGGGGACTGCAGGCCGGCAGGGAGGCAGGCAGGCTGGCAGGCGGGCAGGCACGCGGACAGGCGGGCATGCGAGTGGGCAGGCGGGCGGGTGGACCGGCAGGCAGGCGGGCATGGCATAGCACAGCAAAGTGGGGGAGAGCAGGGGAGAGGAGAGCAGAGCAGGCAAAGAGGAGAGGAGAGGAAAGGAGAGCGGGTGGTGGGTTCAGGGCTCTGAGGGTGGGGGTGAAAGCAGGCAGCGGGACCTGTACGGTGCAGTGCCCCTGGTCGACCGGAACAGGTGTCCACATGGCCAACAGTTGCCAAGTGGCCCGCGTGTCGCAACGATTGGGGCCAGCTATTGCCAGCTAAGGCGGAGAGTGGTGCAGCCTGGAAGCCCTACTCTGTGAGATGCGACCTCATGATTCTAGGTATCAAACCAAACCGGCGCTTGCTGGCCCCTCCTGGAGGAAAAAAACTGCCCCTGATACGACCGGGCCGGGTGGCCACGGTCATGACTCACAAAGCCGAAGCAACAAGGTGGCACCAGAGGAGGGAGCGGGGAGCAGAGGGGGGCCCGGGGGGGGAGGGGAAGGGGCCGGGATACTCACTTCACTACAAGTAGGTTGGAGCCTCAACCGGGTTACTGAGGCCCAGGAAGTGGAGGAGGCGAGGCTAGCCGCAGCCAGAGAGGCAGCTGCACGTGTTCTGCTCAACCTTGCACGCACGCCTGTGCACAAGCACATTTGCGCACACGCTTGCGCGTGCACTTTCACACACGCGGGCAGTTGAGCAGACAGGCGGGTTGGCGCCCAGGGCAGAAGGCCGCGAGCGCGCGCGTGCGCATGCGGGGGAGCGGGCAGGCCGGCAAGCGGGCAAGCAAAGTGGGCTAGCGGAGGCGCGGGTGGGGGGCCGAGACTCACAGAGCGCTGGGTGGAGCCCTCGCGCTGGTAGAGCTCCTCGATGAACTTAATCCCGCCGTTGACGGTGTCGGGCGTGCAGCCGGGCTCGTCGGGGTTGAGCTGCCAGCCGTGCGCGGGGTCGCGGCGGAACCACACCACGTCGCGTGAGATGGCGCCCTCCAGGCCCAGCACCGCGCGCGTCAGCGCCACCCTGCTCGCAAGAACGCGCGCAGACGCACGCTCGCACGCTCGAGCGCTCGCGCAAACGCGAGTCAGACACGTGCACACAAGCATGCATTCGTGCATATGACTCACACGCTCGGACGAACGTGCAGGCACGCGCGCATGCGCGTACGAGCATGCGTACAACTAAGACACGTGCACGCGCTTGCAACTCCCTTGCTCTGAGTGGGCTCAGCTTGCTCCTGAAGGGGGCGTGCATCGGCATGCTGGGACGAGGAGTGACAAAAGCAGCCAGTGAGAGGGAGAGGGACGGGGGGAAGGTGAGAGCAGACGAGATTTGAGTTGCTGCTGCTGCTTCTGTTGCTGTCTTCTACTGGCAGAGAGGGTGACAGGATAGCCGGGGGCGAGGGGGGGGCGGGAGAGGTGGAACATTTCATGCAGGCTCTCCATAGTTCTTAGTGCCTGACTGCACTCTCACCCCATCCCACCCTTTCTCCTGCTGCACTTATGGATGCACAGTGCAGTCCCCCCAAGCCCCACGCGCAATTCGGCCGCTGGCGGCTGAGCCAAGAAGATGAAGGGCGCCGCAATCGTTACACCAGATGATGGTGCAGCAGCCGCAGCAGCAGGCGCGGCTGGAGGCAGCATGACCATTTCGCACCAGAGGAGGGGGGTGTGAAACGGGCAGGTGTAGAAGGAGAAAGAAGGGGGGCGTTCCCGGCGGCTGCAGCTGCTGCGCCAGCCGCACCCACCTGTGGCACCAGGGGCAGTTGTTGGCCAGGTACAGGTGGTATCTGCCCGCCTCTGCCGGGTAGCCCGACGACCCGTCCGCCGTGATGTGCTTGCGGAACGCCGCCGTCTGCCGCACAAACGCGCCCTTCACACCCCCCGCCGCCGCCTTTGCGCCCCCGCCCTGCCCGGCACTCTCCGCAGCAGCAGCAGCAGCAGCAGCAGCCGCCGCCCCCGCCCCGCCACCTGGCTGGGCTGCCTCGCCCGTAGTCTCCTCGGGGAGGCCTAGCCAGCGGCGCTGGAGGGGGGGCTCCAGCGGGAAGGGGCTGTCGCCGAGAGGGACGATGGCCTTGGGGTTGAGGTCCAGCAGGCTCTTGTAGAAGCCGTCCTTAAGGTGCCGCAGCGATATCGTCTGCGCCACCCCCGGGTGGTACGCGTGCAGGTCTGTCATGTACGCCTGCGCAGGGGCAGGTGCAACCGGGCGTCAGGCGGGGGGCGCTCGTCAGCGGGGGGCGGGGTTGGGACTGGGGACATGTGCGCTTTGGCTGAGGGGTTCTGGCTTGGAGCTAAAGCCCTGGGGCTACGGTGGGCTGGCAAGCGGACAAGAACAGGAAGTGCACGATGAAGAGGGTGCACACATCTATCACACATCAACACAGACATTGGAGATATACATATGAGCAGTTATGTGTCTACACATGGAATTATATGCAGGTGTACGTATGGGTATACAACATACCTATGTGTGTGTATCTACATTACGTGCAAGAGGGAGGGGCAGGGTGAGGAGCGGGGAGGACGGGGACAGAGGAAGGGGGAAGGGGGCCCCACGTGGAGGTTGGGGTAGTCGCGGAGGTGCCGCAGGTTGCACTTGAAGAGGCTGTAGAACACGGGGTCAAACGGCACCAGGCTCGGCAGCAACCACCAGTCCGCCAGCGTGGGCTGCGGCACCGCCCACCCCGGCCCCCCCTCCTTCTGCTCCCCTGCCGACCCCACCACCCCAGCAGACAGGAGGAGGCGAGACTACGCCGCGTGAGACTGAGTGTGTGAGCAGGCGCAGGCGGGAGGCAGGAGGAGAGAGAAGCAAGGCGCGAGCCCGGGTGTGAGCGCCAGGGCGAGAAGAGCAGCGGAGGGGCGGCTTGCTGATGCGGTGAGTCCCTCCCTCCCTCCCTCCCTCCCCCCCTCTCTCTCTCTGCCCCTCTAGATTGTTGGCGGGGGCTGACAGCCAGCTTCGCGAGAGGCGCTCAAAGTCTACGCGTTCGCCGGCCGCCTTGCCCGACACCGCAACAAACGCGCGAGCGCACGCTGTGCGTCGTCACTTGCAGACGCACAAGCTCAGAGAGCACACGCAGCTGTAAAGGCACGAGCACAGAGAGATGGCGGAGGTGGCAGCGATGGACCACTGCTTCACAGGCGTGGTGGTGTGGGGGCGAAGGCGCAAAGAGGGGAGCGGGAGCGGGCACGCCCAATCCTGTACCGCCCGTCCAACATGCACAAGCCACAAGCAAGCAAGCATACGCACTCACACACGCACGCATGCACGCACGCGCCCAGTCCAAGTGCCCCAGGGGGCGGGGGCGCGGGGGCCGCGGGGGGGGG
>WELA01013857.1:179830-208516 GCA_009602735.1 Mesotaenium endlicherianum | reverse complement strand
AGAGAGAGAGAGAGAGAGAGAGAGAGAGAGAGAGAGAGAGAGAGCGTACCCCCGCGGGCGTGGGCCGACGGAGAAGCAGCGGCAGCTGAAGGGGAGGAGGAGAGGCGCAGCAAGTCCTTCCAGGAGTAGGCGCACACCCGCCCGTCGTCCCCGCAGCTGCAGCCATCGCAAGAGCAGCCGCAGGCAGCGCAGAGCAGGGACATGGCAGTGGTGAGAGGCGCGCGCAATCGACATCCCCAAATTGCTCCAAAAGGAGCGCAAGCCTGGCAGCTTCCAGAAGCTTCCATGGGGGAAGAGTGAGGAGGCAGCTTGCTGACTGGTGGGGGGATGATGCCCCCTGCCCCCCGTCCCCTGCCGCCCACGGGCTGGCGGGGAGGCAGGGGGGCAAAAAGTCGTAGAGTTTCAGCCAGCAGAGGCTGCTAGGTGTGCCATGAGAGAGAGCAAGAGTACTGGTCCCTTGCCTCCTCTCCTCTTCCTCCCTCCTCCTCCATGTGTTTCCAGAGGCCTGCGTATGCCTTTGCGCAATACGCCTGAGGTTGCGCCTATGCCTGCGCCTGTGCCTGTGCCTGTGCTTATGCTTGCGCCTGTGCCTATCGCGCGTTCCCTTGCCTGCTGCCTGCTCCTGCGCCTAAACTTACACGTTTGCCTGCTGCGCATGCGCCTGCTGCAGCCCTGCAGGGGCCCTGCAGGCCACTAGCGGCCTCTTGCAAACTCGCAGGTTCATGTCGCTCACACACGGTGCCCAATCACGGCAAGGGTGACAAGGAGACAGTCAAACTGTGCGGAGAGAGGGTGGGGGGTGAGGCCCAATTAGGGTTAAGGTTCTGCGGTTTAGGGTTTGGGAGGGAACCTGAGCAGGAGCGACTCCGCGCCGGTGCCATATGTCGCGAGATTGTAGGCCGCTCCCTCGTGCGCTCGCCACGTCAGCAGCGGCTGCACCACTCCCAGGCTGCAAGGCTTCTATCAGAGGGGTGTGGCGCTGCCACCTCAGCACAGCGGAGCAAAGCCTTTTCTGTGGGCGCCACATGTCGCTAGCGCCCAGCCTCCCTCCCCCCCTCTCAAACACCCACCCACTCAGTTGCCGCGCCTCACTCTGATGGGGCTGCAGCAGCGTGCTAGCAACTGCTGCGCACATAAGCAGAAACAGATAACTCTCTTTCTGCACGCGGGCGACAACACCGGACGCCAGATTCGCATAGTTTTCTATTGCTTTATATTCTTATTCTTCTGTGTCTTCTTCGTTCCTCTCTTGTCGCAGGACGCTACAATCTTTCAAATCAACTGCAGTTCGCTTAGCAACATCATACGTATACATGATAATATGTATACATTCTCTACAATATGATATATATGACATTGCGTACATACATCGCCAGCAAGATGCAACTCACTTACTTGCTGAACGGCGCACCCTTGGAGAGCAGAGCCTGCCCGTCCCTCCGCACCACAGGCCCCCACATGGCTCCGCATATGCGCGCGCACAGACACACGCACAAACACAAGCACAACACGCATGCACAACACACACACACATATTGGCGTTCACCCACGCTCAAGTATGGGACAGGGTGAGGAGCCTGAGGGCACGACCTTATTGTAAGAAGCAGGCCCACTCATGGTCCCATCCCAGTTCTCTACTTTTCTCTACTTCACGACAGCAAGTACTTGTTTGCAGCGTGACAATGGCCGACTGAGCTACAGAAAAAGGGCGGCATTTATATAATAGCTTGACACCAGGCAGTCATCTGGGCCAGCACAGGCGCGCAGCGCTACTCTCGCGGGTGCCATCTGTGCGTGCCGTTTGTCAACGTCCCAAAACAGGCAACAGACGGGCGCAAGGGCCAAGTGGGACGAGCGGAGGAGGGCCGTGGCGAGTTCCCGCCTGCCCCAGAAGATAACCTCACTGAATCACTCACTCCCTCACTCGCTCAAAGTTTGGCCAGGCAAGGCCACAATGCCTTGGGGAACCGTAAGATGTGCCAGGTGCCGCAGCGCCGCATGAGCAAGAGGAGGCAGGGGGCTGCCTCTACGCATCCTCTCTGGTACCAGCCTGCCCTGGCCCATCATGTGCAGATCTCTAAAGGAATGCCAGGTGTACCCCTCTGGTGGGCTGTCTCTGTGCTCTGCTGAAACTGCAGGAGCTTACACACAAGAAGGGTGAAAAAGTGACTTCCTAAGTAGGTGCGAAAGGTACCTCGCGGACTAGGTTGCTGAAGCTGTAGATGGACACCTGGCCACTGCTGGAAGCACAGCACACGTACTCTGGAGCTGAGCTGTCTTGGCCAGGAGAATATAACTCCGTGTCTGCTTCCATATTGATGTCGAATTGTGCAATGGAAGCTGCAGCGAACTTTGCGGAAAGAACTGTACTGCTAGCGAGTTTCCGCTCCTTTAATATAGAAGCTTTATACATGTCCACTTGAAAATTTCTGCAATCAGGAATGTCTAGCTTCGTCTCCTCGGCCTCCTGCTCACCGGAAAAGTCCTCATCCGCTCGCATTCGTACATCCACGTCATCTTCGTCATCTACGAGCAGTAGCTCCTGAGGGGAGAGCTCTGTTTCCATGATTGCGCAGGTGCTAAGAGTCAATAGGCTAAAAGAGGAATACTGTGAAGCTAAATAGCATACAGACAGCAAAATTTGTGCAATACGATAGTACTGAGAGTCGTCACGCAGCTCTGAACTAAGAGGGACGCGACGACAAATGCCGAGCTAAACATGCATGTTGGATTCTACACGCATAGAGATTTGAGCTCTGGGGTAGTACTGGGCGCCAACTGAGCCCATGTAGACTTGAATTATGTTGTTCGTACGGTGTATTACCAAGACTTCTTACCCGGAATCCCATGAGGCGTACGCTTGGGCGTCCCGGTGCGCACTCCTGCTTCCAAGAATGCGTACTCCCGGGCCTAGCTAATGTTGAATTTCTTAAAAGTTCGTGAATATTTCAGACCCGTTTTGCAGATATCAGGCCTAAACTCGTATTATGCTCTTTTTGGTGTATCGTTTGAGTGCACGGCTAAAACTCTTTTTGCACAAAGGAAGCATACCTCGTACATTTATATTCCCTATTGAACGTGATTTTGGGCCTTAACAAACCACAACAACGTACTTATGGCACATGATTCGTCCAGTTTAATTCGTACCTCATTCTGCATGCCCATCGAAAATAGTGTAGTAGCCCATGTAAAAGTTATCGCTGAGGTACTTCTTTACAGCGTGCAGCTTTGGGATCGACGGCTACTTATGTGTACGGCGTACGATCATCGGTCCTCAAAGTCTTCTGCTTTAATATCTGAAAAGACCCGTTGCCTGACGGGACTCATGGGCACTACATTCTTTTGAGACGTTGCTGCAGTGGTCGAATGAAAGGAACATCTTTGAACTAGAGCCAGCTGTGCTATTTGACAGCTTTGGATGTATGTAGGAGAGGGAGGACAAGGCCCTATTTGTGAAAGATATGGAATGAAGCATCTTCACGCACAGGATGGCCAGTCTCAAGTAGACTGTCAGTCTTGAGCATCTTGTGAATCTTGTATGTATGGTCATGGCGTCCATAGCGCCACTCTTGTGTAAGGTGCCCGTATCAGTAGGCAAAGCAAGTGACTTCTGCTCGGCACCTTTTTCTGCTTCCGTGCAGTTCTCGCTTGGTCAATGTGCTCTTCCATATAAATGCTCGTCTAGATCACTCAGCCTAGAAAGAAGGGGGTGCAGCTTGGAATCTCCTCATTGTTCACCGAATTTAGTGATTGGTTCGCGATGCTCTCTGAGTGACACTTTAAGCAAACTCAGTATCTCCTGGAGTGAGGCTAACTTATTTGGAAGCCGGTTCAGCCAGGATAGCTTCTGCACTGGACATAGTAATACTTCTGGAAACGACAGGCATGACCGGTGTCACAGTCGACGGCTGCCTGCTTCAAGAGCTTCATATGCAGATCTTGGTGGGCCAGCGAGAATTAAAGTCATAGGGGTGGGTGGAGGAGGTGGAAATGCTGTGAACCGCATGATTAGCAAAGGACTTCAAGTGAGTAAAATTCAAATTTCACGCCTGGCCATTTGTTGTGTTTTTTCATCTAAGCTGGAAAGCTGGTTCATTAGCAGAACTGCAGAGAGCAGTCAGAGACAGTATATACTATAAGTGAATAAAAGTTTGTTGGTTCACTTTGAATGACCATATTCATGTTCAGCAGGCGTGTTTCATGCATTCAAAAAGCGTAGATGAATCCTGTTTTCTGAAGGTAACTTACCTCTTTAAGTGGCATATTGGTACTGATATCCTGTAGAGTAGCTGAACAATCTGTTAAGCATGCTCTGTATTTGGAGGCAAAAGCACATGGCTCCTTTTCACCGACTGTAGGAAGCCACCTGCCTTTTCTTCTAGATCCTGGCAACTTTGGGACACTGGGAATTGCTGGGCATTTGTATATGCTTGGAATATTCTTCTATAAGCCTGCCAACTTGGTCCCTTAACATGCCAGAGACCCCTGGGTTATCTCGTGTGAGATGTACTATGAGAGCAGCAAGACCAGAGAAGGCAAATAGATTCTTATCCAGAACCAGTTTGGGACCTAGCCTAGTCGAGTGAGGGTATGACACAAGTGTGGGAATTTTTCTTATGCCTGCAGCTGACACCGGTGCGCCGACGTAGGCTGCAGTGCAGGACATGTCCCTCATACCCTGCCTCTGTGTGTCGTGATGTGTGGGTTTGCAGGGCGTGGATTTCTGGGCAATCAATACGGACTCCCAGGCTCTGATAAATTCTGTGGCAGAGAACAGGCTGCAGATTGGGGAGAATCTGACCAGGGGGCTCGGTGAGTCCTTCTCTACTCCCGGTCACTTCAAGCAGTCGGCGAATGGCTCAGTACTCTGTGACGCCGATCTGGCCTGAGGAAGAGAGATCAAAAGGCTCCTCTTGCTCGTCGCGACGGAGCTCTCTCTGTCATCGCGCGTGTCGTACGGAATGCATCCCCCGGAAGAGTCGCATCTCCGTCTGGCACCTCCCTGGTTGCATCCTCAGCCTGGGTTTTTATCCTTAGGCTGCCTGCAGAACTGGACTGCTTCCTTGCTGCAAAGGTGTATGAGACCCAGGGATTGTGTCCCTTGAATGTAGGGTTCCAAGGGAGTGCTGTCTGCGGCAGACAGTCCCATGTGCTGCTGCCATGGCGGTCGCCAGTGGTACAGCTGGCACCAGGTCCTCACGGTGCGCTGCAAGGACGGGCCTCGTGTTTCTGGCTGTGCTATGCAGCACGCATATGAGCTGTTTGGTGGGAGCTGTGAGGAATCGTGCCTGATAGTACTGTTATCCCGGGGGACGTTGCCTACATATGTAGCGGCGTTCGGTAACCATTCCAGATGTTTCCATCGGCTGCTCGGTGGATTCCCTGCTGGCCGGCGGTTCAAGGTTGGGCCTGAGATATAGCTGGCATGCGACCGCAGCCGCCGCCGCAGCGGCAGCCGTTTTAGTGTTCCTTCTGTAACGTGCGTGTCTGTGTGTTCCTCCTCCCAAGTGTGTGAGCATGAAATGGTCGGCCCACAGCCGCGGCCTCAGCCTCAGCCGCAGCTTCAGCCTCAGCCTTCATTGTGGTCCTTCTGTACAGTATGTGTTGCTCCTCCTCCGACTGCAACCTCAGCAGCAGTTAGCTTCTTCTGTCGTTGGCTGACCCATCCCGCTCCTTCCCCCCTCCCACCTGAGCAGGCACCGGGGGCAAGCCGGCGCTGGGAGAGCAGGCGGCAGAGGAGTCGCAGGAGGCCATAGCCGAGGCGGTCCGCGGAGCAGACCTGGTCTTTGTGACAGCTGGCATGGGCGGCGGCACGGGCAGCGGGGCGGCGCCTGTTGTGGCGAGGGCGTCTAAGGAGCAGGGCACCCTGACGGTGGGAGTGGTCACGTTCCCGTTCACATTCGAAGGCCAGCGCCGCGCCAAGCAGGTCCCTGTCCCCGCTCTCCCGGCTCTGCCTGCTGCCCCTCTGCCCCATCTGGCATCTCTCAGTGGGCCCGTTGACTGACCTTCTGGGCCGTGTCATCGCTCCTCTGCGCCGCACAAGGTACCAACTTCGAAGTAGGAAATGTGCAAGCTGGTCCCGGCAGGTGCGGGACTGCTGAAGGAAGGACGCCAGCGCTGACATGCTACGGCCGCGCGGCAGGTGGCGCCCCGCGTAGTGAGGGCGAGGGGAGGGGAAGGCTTTCTTCAATCCCACCGTGCCTTGCACAGCTTGCGCATTCTTGAGCTCTCTGGGGGGCACTTAGGCTCTGTGGGGGGCACTGATCTGATGGCTTTTGATTGGCCACGGGTTGGAGCCCACTTGACCGAGCAGCCGCAGCAGCAGCAGCCACAGCAGGGGTGACGTGTTTCCAAGCCGCAACTCTCCCGCTCTTCTCGTCAGGCTTGGCACCACTGGGGCAGCCCCCTGCAGCCCCGCAGTTTGTGGAGGCCTTGCCATTTGCCACGCCGGACCAGAACACATCCTTCCCCTTTAGACGACCCCTTCCCGCTGCCCTGGTGGTATTCCTGGGCCGCGTTCTCACTTGGGAGTCCGCGCCCCTCTGACTCCCAATGTGCGGAGGGACTCCCACGCTCACTCCCACTCTTCACTCCCACCCCTACTCCCAATCCCATTTTAATCCCACTCCCACTCCCACTCCCACTCCCACTCCCACTCCCACGCTAAATCCCGCTCCATCTCCCGCTTCCCACTCGGCTTGACTGGGGGCCACGCGTGCGTGCGGCGCAGGAGCGCAGGCCATGGAGGCCATCGAGGCGCTGCAGAAGTCGGTGGACACGCTCATCATTGTGCCCAACGACCGCCTGCTCGACATTGCGCCCGAGCAGACGCCGCTGCAGGACGCCTTCCTGCTGGCCGACGACGTGCTGCGCCAGGGCGTGCAGGGCATCTCCGACATCATCGCCGTAAGAGCCGCCCCCCGTCCCACTCGCGCGCACCCCTCTCCCCGCCACACCGGCACCACTTGCACCACTGGCGCCACCGGCCCTTTTCTTGCTCCCCAACCGCGTCATTACCCCCCCTCCTTTGCACCCCAAGCCGCCGCACGTGTGCCCCTTCCTCCTTGCTGCACTTCATGTGCTTCATGTGTGGCGTGCTGTTGGCGCGCTCGTGCATCCGCTGCACGCGATGCTCTGTGGAGTTGTGCCTCTGATGCCTGACAAACTCTTTCTATCTCTTGGTGCGTTCTGCCTGTCGCCCAATTCTAAAGCCAGAGCTCCACGGCTATAGCAAGCTAGTTTTCCAGCGTCCGGAGGGACAGTTGGAAGCAAAGCCCAGGTTTCGTGCCGCCCCTTTGCGCCCGCCAAGGCAAGACTGAAGGAGGGAGAGGGACGCATACGAACACCCATGTACTTTCTGGCGTAAGTAGAGATAGTGAGACACCTGTTGCGCGGTGCTGGGCTGCAGGTCCCAGGCCTGGTGAATGTGGACTTTGCGGACGTGCGAGCCGTGATGAGCAACTCGGGCACCGCTATGCTGGGTGCCGGGAGCTCCACGGGCAAGAACCGCGCCGAGGAGGCGGCGCTGGCCGCCACGTCAGCCCCCCTGGTGGAGCGCTCGATAGAGCGCGCGACGGGCATCGTGTTCAACATCACGGGCGGCGACGACATGACCCTGGCGGAAGTGAACAGAGTGTCTCAGGTACTGCGGGCTCGCACACACTGCGTGTGGCACTCTAGCCTGGGTGGGCGTGTGGTACTCATGTCTAAGCAGGCGTGTGGCTCGCACTCGCTGCCCAGTGGGGGCTGCTGTCTGTGAAGTTGCTCCTGAAGAGAGTGGGCGGGCTGCACGGGTAATTGGTGGGGTTTGTGCCTACTCTCACCACACATGTGTGTGTGTATGTGTGTATCAATGTACGTATGTGTGCACCCGTATGTGTTTGTTTTCTCTTTCATGCTCACGCAGGCTAACACTCATAGTATGAATGTAAACACGAGCTCTGCACGAACTAAGCACCGGGTACATGGATGCGGGAGAATAAAAGGGAGACGATCTAGGAAGCCTCGGGTTGCAAATTACACGTGCTTGCTCCACCCATGGCCTGATAGGTACTCTGCTTCTCAGCTTGACTGATATTGGGACGCTGGACTCCCCTGCCTCCATTCACGAGTTCTACGACGGGCCTGTGATTCGTGCGTGCCCCTGCCAGGTGGTGATGAACCTGGCCGACCCCGGTGCCAACATCATCTTTGGGGCGGTGGTCGACAACAAGTACAAGGGCGAGATTCTCGTAACCATCATCGCCACGGGGTTCTCCCAGTCCTTCCAGAAGAGAAATGTCGACCCTAGGGGGGCCGCTGCAGTGGAGCCGAGAGCAACGAGCCAGGGGTACGCGCAGGTGGCGCCTCCTCGGGACGATGTAAGGGCAAGAGCTCCTGCAAATGACGGCCCCAGGCTCCCGTGGCAGCAGGCGCCTAACAGCCCACGGAGAACTCCTTGGATGTGATTATTTATGCAATGTATTTGAGATATATTTCTAAATCTATTCCGCACCGTGAATAATGCGACGATAGAGCTGCCACAAAAAGAGATTTCGTTCACCATTTTCTCTCAATCTATAAAGCCAGTGTTGCCAACTACAGATACACACTGGATGATCAGAAGTACATACGTGGGCCAGTGAGCGTCAATACTTGGAGAATGAAGTTGGAGCCTAGAGTTGCAAACTGTTTCCATCCTCAAATTGGCAGTTGGGAACTCCAAGATTACTTAGACAAGGAAACCAAAGGTTGAGGTTCAGATAGAAAAGTTGTGGAGTTTTGATGGCAGGTTGGTCGTTGTAAAATAGGGAACATGAGCTGAAATTAAATGTCTTGTGTTTGGCTACGGCGTATCAATCGACGGCCACATTGTTTGGCGAGCAGCTTATTCTATGCATTCAAGCAAGCTTACATATAATACCTTTCTATCAGTTATTAGTTGTCCCCAATTAATTTCATATGGAACGCTTTAGATGCCATTGTGACCAAATTACTTAGAGAGGCTAGCAGTATGTCCTTGCATAATTGCATCTTTCTTCACAATAGCTTGTAATAAAAATGTGCATGTCGCTTGTCAGGCGTATGAGATGCACTCAGGGTACGGTCCCATTGGAGCCTCCCGGTGGACTATCGGCTTCCCTAATTCAGAAAGCAACAATTCCAGCGCAGCAGCGACTCCATATTTGTCCACGTTAGTTCCTGGTGTAAATATGAGCGAATTTGACGGTGTCCTTTCTTGTCGATATGGCCAAGCGTTCATGGCCTTTAAACGGTGTTTGAAGCCGTTGTTGTGGGCTGTCGAAACCAGTTGAGGCGTATAACCGGTAATGTTCCTTTAAACGGTAATAGTCCACACGATAGGCTATGGGCCACTCGTTAGGGAGTTTGCTCAATGACATGTTGTTGTATCGAACATTCCCCTCCACATTTGATGTCTACAAAAATGATGCTCTGCTATTTGTTGATGTCTTCGTCGCGTTTAGGCGTCATCTCTTCGACCGTGATAGACGTCAGACTGCACCTGACATCTCCTGACAAGCACCCACGCGCCATCATTTTCAAAAAGCATACGTTCCATCTCCACTGTCATTCAAATTTGAAACCAAATTTTTTAAAAATTTCGTGAAACATTTCTCCGGAAGGTGATTCGGAGCTCTCAACCTCGTTCAAGTCATCTTCCACCCTTCACTTCACGTCCACATCCCTCCGTGCTGTGTTAACAATTGATTCATCCGTCTGTGCCCTTCTTGTATATGCTGTATCCGCAACTCTCAGGTCAGAAGTTTCAGCAACACGGGTTATGATGGATCCGACCAGGTGGAACGTCCAAAATGTGCCCCAAAACAATGCTCAGCCACCTCCAAGTTGTTCTCTGTTGCCTCCAATCACTCCACCCCCACAGTTCCTTTCCGATGCCCCAATCCACTTTTACTCGCATCAGAATGTCTATAATAGCAACCAATCCGCACGTCTTACAGGGCTACATTTTCTTCGGTTCCGGCTTCCGCTATTGCTGGCCCTTCGCGTCAGCAAATCCCTACCAGCAACTTGCCCCTGGTATATCCCATCCCTTTTCTACTTCTGGGGTCGTTTTTCCATTCATATGTATCTCTAGTTTGCATGCATATATGAGCACCACGGAACGAATGTCCCATTCTAACTTAATCCTATTTGTTTATTTTCCTCCAGCCTAATTTTGGCCGAACATCTCCTTCGCAAGGAGTGCTTCACCAGGTTCCTCAAGCCCAAGATATAAATCAGGTACTGTGTACTACGAACTGTCCCTAGACGTGGGTCCGCCCGTGGATAAAGTAATCACTTGGATCATAATGTAGCATCTTTAAGTGCTCTTATAATGACCGACTTCACTCCTTCTTATGTGCATTGGACTGTGTATACACTTCAATCTCATGAAGTAACACAATTTGTTGTTTATTTATGTGCATGATTTTTCTGTCCTGCACCTCGGGGGGGGGCAGCCAGCCACATGTGAACCTGCATTGAAAGGTGGAACAACATTTCAGCCTATTATGTTACAGGTACTGCTTTACTCTACTTTACCTCGTCGTACACAACTTGCCACCTGTTTGACAAAAAGGTGCATGTGTTCATTCCACCTTACAATATCCTTCTCCTCTACCGTCCCAGAACCTCATGTGTTTCATGTCTGCGTGTGTTTTATTTGCTGGTACTTTGCAGGGCATCATGAATTCAACTCAACTGATGCATGGCAATACAGGGTTCCCTGCTCCTCCTACTCAGCAGGTAAGAATGATTCCATTCTCACTACTCGTAAATGCATTTTTACTCTTGTCTCCTGTTACTTATATGTCTTTAGCCGCATGGCTGTGTAATTCTTTCTTGTGATATGCGTGATTTGTGTCAGGATACTTTGCCTCAGGGCTTGTCGCCGGCTGCTGCTTACCGAGCTGCTCAAAATGCTGCCCTGCCGCCCGACAATGGAGGGTTCAGTGACTTCCCCCGGATCCTGCCGAGGTGCCACCCCCTGCAGACGCTCCCACCAGAGTCCCTATTGTAGTTGAAGAGGAAGGCATTGGTCAACAAACGGGCAGGGGTTTGTCTTGGACAAAGGAAAAGAAAAGGCATCTTGTGGAGGTCATTTATGACTATGGGATCAGGAAGAGATGTCACCTGAGATAGATGCTAAATTTACGACGTCCACCCAAGTGTGGAACATCCTTGCTAAGAATTTGCATGCACTTACGGGGGTGGAGCACTCTCCAATGGCTGTCCGTAAGTTCTTGCCAAAGTTGTACAAGGGTCTAAACAAGATATGTGATCATGAGGTCAATACCCCTAGTGGCTTCCCTTCTTATTTTAACTTGACTAGGGAGCAAAGGAAGGCTTGTCGTATAGTTCCAGATATAAATTGGCCTGATGAAGAGGTGTACGAGTTCTGGAGAAGTAAAATTTCTGGCCGTCCCGCCTACAACAATTCTGGAAAACTTGATCACAATGCTCTCATGGAGCAACAAGCTGCTCAAAGGGCGACAGCAGCAGGAGCAGCGGCGAACGCAGTGGCATCTGGTGCCCCGACAACAAGGACGGCATCCGTACCACAAGGGGTGGTGGATTCAGCTACGGGGGAAGGTATGGGTGCTGCACCAGCTGATCCTCAACCTGTTGCTGCTGGATATCCTCCCTCGCCACAAAGAGCTGCAGGGCCTGTCCCTGCTGGACCTGCAACACAGCCTTACCCTGCTGCAGCGACGTCTGTTAGGCCCTCAGGGCCACCTAGCAGCCCCTAATCGTCAATCCCCTTTCGTCAAGGACAAAGTGTGCCACCACTTACCTCCCTTACGCAGACCACACCAGCTCCTACTAGTGATCCTAACTCAGTGGGTAGGAAGAAGAGACGATGCGTTGTTGATGATATGAACCTTACTGCTATGGTAGTTGCTAATGCTCAAAGGCATGATGCAATGGTTACTGTTCTCAATAACCAAATACTTGCACAAAAGGAGTCTTTCACAGCCTCTATTGATGTTCAGCGAGAGTCCATGGCGTGTAAACTCGAGTTGCGTATGAAGTTAGCTGCTGAGAAGCATGAGGTATCTATGTTACTTCTCAAGCAGAAGCTGAGTGTAGTGCAATCTGTAGGGCAGGGCATGATAGCTGCAGTTAAGTTGTTAGCGCAGCAACCAGGAAGTGTGCATAGTGCTCACACGCAACGCAACACGGCTACAACAGAGTTAGTTGATGAGCAGGTGTCTCATGATATTCAGCATCCGGACATGTCCTCATCTTGAGTATTTTGTGTAGTTATTCAAGAGTTAGTGCGTTGGCCCTCCTGTTTTTCTAACCACATTGTCATGTAACATTCATTCATTTATACTCATGCTTTCAGTACTCATCCAAGCCTCCTTAAAGTGATTCATTACCGTGACTTCCGTCGTTCTGCTTTCGCATGTTTATTTGTGCTTGACTATGAAGATTTGCTTGTCATGCAATTCCACTTCCGTGTTTGTACTAATGCTTCACTTTATAGGCTGAATGTGCTTGTGACTATCTACTCTCATTGTGTGTTTGCTGTACTTCATAGCCCACGGACGTGTGTTGTGGGTACAAAGTATACATGATTGCACGTGACATGAATTCATGAACTACTACACACATTTACTTGACAATGACAAGTGCACCGCATATTCACAACATGTGAATGCCATGGGGCCACAAATACTAATTTTTTAACAAGTGGCAAAGATTCAATTAGGCACCTATTGTATGCGAGAAGGTCCTGTTATCACACTCCTGTACTTACCATTTAGGTGCTGTATGAACTGCCTTTCGACAACGCTGGTAGTACACATACTACATGTTGGCCCCCAAGCATACTAAGTGTCGTCGAAATAGTGAACAGCCTGCTGCCTTGAGACAATCCCCAAGTCATATACTTTTGTTGCACTTGTAATAAATCTGCGAGCAAACAAACCAAAGCATTGTCATGTGAGGACGTAATGAGGGCAACAAAATGTGCACGGCTCATACAACGTGCATGTATATGAAAGTTACAGCACCATAGTGTGAATTAATAAAAGTGTGCATATGTTTGGTGGTAAACCACCGGGCACTACGGCTAAGTATGAGTAAAGAGAACTAATGACCACTAATGAACATGCCCCACGATGGTTCATTTTGTGTTTTGGTATGCACATGCCCTTGGGTGCACAGACGTGCTCAAGTGTTTGTCGGTGCCTGTCACTGCGTTGCTGTTATTCTTAGATAAGCTCCACACTTCACATTTGAAAGCACATGTCATAATGCTGCATCCCTACAAGCTTCCATCACGCAATAAAAAGGCAACAGAAGCTAGAAGAAAGGTAAGATGAAAGATGGCTTGTCTTTGCATGTGTACTTGGACAAGACAAGATGAGGTACTTACTAGAACTTAGAAGTCCGCTGGTAATGAAAGCTGTTGAATGGCTACAACAGCTCGTATGAAGTGCTTGAGGGCATGAGCCTCTGAAGCACCACGGTTGCCGCGTATGATAGCTTTGAAGGTGTCAGACCCTGTATTCTGCAGATGGTAAACATCAAATAGTAGTTTACATTTACCCTCTGCGCCGGGTAGCGCAGACTTCACGCAGTCCAGGAACTCTATGTGTACATCATATTGGTCTTTAATTTGCCTTCTACTATCCTCCATGAGTATAATATCTTTTTCCTCTTCATCTACATACTTTGTCATCAAAGTTTTCTTGGCGTACAACTCGTCTAGTCGTTCCTGACCTTGTCCAAAGTGGGGCACGAGGTCTATATTCATGTCCACGTCGTATATTTTGGTATACAAACGCTCTCTTTGTTCATTAAGAAGTTCCATGTGTTAATCCCAAGAACGGTAATTCGCGTCAGTGGCCTCTTTGATGGAGTCGTACAAGTGCGCAATATCTACGTACGCAAGTTGAAGGGGTGGAGAGTTGAGGGTTGCCGTGAGTATATGCGTAGACATTTACTACACTTCAGTTGTGCAGACTCTTTGGGTTTCATGAGTGCTCTCGATTGTGTGAAGGGGGGGTAGTCCAGCGGTAACAATCCGTAGTGTAAACTTGGAGAACACTTGAGTAGGTGCAGACGGTGCATTTTGTTCGCAAATTCTCTGAAATAATTTAAGAACGACCCCAATAGTGGCATGTGTGTACTACTACTTGCGAACGAGGATTTGTCGTTTTGTACAACAAAGAGTGTCCGTAATGTGCATTGTGTAGCTTTTGTATGCTCTCGGGTCCATAGCTTTTTCACTTCCACATTGTGTATCACTTTTTTTTTGTCTGAAATGTCGCAAAAGCAAATAACTTCAATGTGAGGGGTTGAACTTTACGTATCACTTGGTAGGCCCCCTTTTCTGGACAGTTCCTTATCGCCTCATGAAATGTCCATAAGATATGGGTGTTAGAAGCGATACAAATCTTACTCCACGTACTTGTGCCGTTGTATTGCTATTGTAGAGTGTATCAATGTTGTGATGTATTAATTATGTGCTTCAACCTTAAGCACTTGATTCTTACTCTTTGAATTGAAGCATTGATTTACAAATATTTGATGTTGCAAAGTCTTCAACCTTACCCCCCTTCACACCAATAACAGTGCCAACTGAGAACAATCACACTTATGTAGGCACAAGATGCAAGGTGAGGTCAACAATACACGGGCAGGACAGGTGTCGCAAGGACCTACTGGAGTTGCCCGACACGGTGCAACGCCTGAGGCCCGAGGGCCAGCAGCTGGAGAGCCTGGACAAACTCACCTGCCAGTCCTGCAAGGTGCGCGCGAGCGCGTCTATGACCCCCCCCTCCCCCTCCCCCCCTCTCACACACCCCGCCTGGGCCCCAGTCCGTGCNCCCCCCTCCCTCCCTCTCACACACCCTGCTTGGGCCCTAGTGCGTGCATGCTGGCGGGTAGATGGGCATGCCAACGGGCATGCGGGCCCGTGCATGTGCATGTGTGGGTTTGCAGGCAGGCAAGCACGTGCAGCGCCCGCGTGATATTTGTAGAGGCAGGCTCGGCGTAGGTGCGATCTCAGGTTTGGGTCCAGGGCCCAGACTTGGTGAAAGGCAGTGAGCAAGGTGGGGAGGAGGCTGGAGAGGCTGCGTGCGATGGATTTGACGGGTCTGACATGCTTGCCCCTCGCAGCACTCGACCCCCTACCAGGCCTTGTGCAAGCGCGCGCTTGTGTGCAAAGCATACAAGCATTGCATGCATGCCTGGGGATTTTTTGCGAGGGCTTGGAGGTGGGGCGCCTCAACTTGGAGTGGGCGCTACTGGGATTGCAAGCATTTGCAGGGCAAGAGGAAGAGTGGCGAGGAGAGGATCTTGCTTTTTTGCTCGAAGCTAGCTTTGGCCTCCCCAAGAGTTTGAGTTGAGAGCATGTCGGCTACCAGAAGTAGACGACAGGCATGGGAAGGGGGGAGGGGAAAATGGAGGTGCAGGAGGAAGAAGAGAGGAAAGGAGAGGGAGAGAGAGAGGGAGGGGGCGAAAAACATGTGAGGGGAACAGGAGCTCGAGTACAACTCATGGGCTCCTGCCAGGCGATGTACCCCCCACCTGTCAGCCGTAGGCCACCTAGTCTGTGGCGTGCACATGTGCGTACATAAGACTCACAATGTGCTCCCCCCCACCTTCCCCCCCTCTCTCTTTGTGTGTATGCGATTGTGTTTGCCTGTATGTGTGTCTCTGAGTGTGCGTGTGTGTCTGTGTGCGTGTGCGTGTGTGTGTGTATGTGTGTCTGTGTGTGCATGTGTGTGCGTGCATGAGCGCGTGCGCGTGAGGACAAACAGTGACCAGCTTGCAACTGAAAGGGGAAGGTCCAGCATTCAGAAGCAGACGGGCGCTGAAGGTTGAAGGTAAACAGATGCCTCAAGTTCAATAGTTGAGAGAATTGTTTACATACACACAAAGCAGAGGGCAGGAGTGAGGCAGAGTAGGAGACTTAATCTGAAGTAAAAAATAGTCCATGTCATGCATGATGCCCGCATATAATCATGAAGAGGCAAACATGTGGACAACATTCTTTGGAAAAGCAAAGTAGTTATGAGTATACCATGAGCTTACAGTGATCAGCCAGCAAGTTGAACCTGCAATGAAGCAGAAGTCTGTTGAAATGGAGTAAATGACCTATTTGCTTTAACTACGACTAAAACTACAATTTTAACTGCAAGTTTCACCACATTACTGCTTCAACACCCACTGCTTCTGAGAAAATACTGGTAAGCATGACTAGAGTGCGATAAATGCAGTTGTATGCATGAACAAAATATATTCTCCCAAACTTGTCGGCATCCTACTCCATGAGATGCCTGAATAGTGCATCCCTCAGGACATGCCCAGCTGCGACGTCTTCGACTTTGAGAGGCTCACCATCTGCTGGAGGGCCATATTGCTCAACAGGATCAACGGCGTCGGGGAGAGCCTGCTGGAGCACATGAGGGTTCTCATTCTGAAGAATGAGCAAGTTCTGCAGGACACAGCAGGCACAAATCTGCGCCTCCACACGGCCTGGCACATTAGGCTGGTTGATCTTGCCGCCAAGCATACGCCACACTTGCTTGAGCAACCCAAACGATCGCTCAACAACCATGCGCGTGGCAGAAAGAGCTGTATTGAACTGCTTCTGTTGTGGAGTGAGAGGTGTGCGTAGGCTAGCACGATACGGCACTACTACCCAGTGGTCTACCTGGTAGCCCCCATCAGCAATGATATAAGGGGGAATACTAGTCCCGTCTACTAGTACAGCAGGTCCTTGGAAGAAGCGATTGTGCCCCACATTCTTACTCCAGAGCCACGAGCGTCGCAGGATACGCTGGTCATGCATTGACCCAACACACCCAACATAAACGTCATAGAATTGGCCATTCTGGCCGACTACAGCTTGCACACATATGCTGTAATTTTTGTTTCTATCAAAGTAGGCCTTTGAATCTCCATGTTTCGGCAGCTGAAGCTGAATGTGGGTGACATCCATAGGCCCCACACAATTAGGGAATACTTTGGCTCTAAAATTTCCATCTATATCGTCTTGAAGAGCCTGCTCCTCACGAGGCATACTCAAGTGGTGACCAAGGTCACTTGACACAGAATCGCAGAACTTGGACACAATCCTGATGACTGTGGACTTGCCATAGCCAAAGCACGCCGAGAGAACAAAATACGACATCTCGGTCCCAAGTTTTAGAAGTGCAACAAAAGTCATGGTAGGGATATCTATTACCCTATTCTCTATTCCCTGAAAACACTCGGGCGTGTTGGAGGCAAGACTAGGGTGCAACGCTGGCATAAATAACGCCAGAAAGGAACAGTAACCCGGAAGTGATCTACCCACTGCCTAGGATCCTGGTAAGCTACCACACGCTTCATGTGCAGACACCAATGTGTACTGATATACCAGTCACTATTCGTAGCTGAGCGAAACAAGTTTTCAATGAGGGAGTCCAGGATAAGTGCGTCAAAGTCTCCAGCAGTTCGCATGAATAGAAGGGTACTCGTCACTGATATCGTGAATGCCGCTGTTGCCTGAAGCACCCGCTGGGAAGGCGGCAGCGACTCAATTTCTACATCAGAATCCGAATCACTGTCGGCATCCGAGTCGGAATCCAACAGGTCCATGAGAGTCTGCCACCCATAAACGATAGGTATGATAGCGTCTTCGACTATGGAATCACGCAAATTGGGATGAGGGAGGTCGTCAGACATGGCTGTAACAATGAAGAATGAAGATTTCGGGCATAATATGAACGGCTTATTGAGGGGAGGGAAAGAAGGGTCTCGTTGGGGTCATTTGGAACTTCCGAAATATGTGTTGCGCGGGAGAAGCCAAAAGTTAAATTATTCGTGCTGACCAGGTGCTGTTTTCTGTAACTTTTGAATGTGATCAAACATGTCGGCGGTACCGAGCAATAAGGGTGGACGAGGGTGGCATCCATTGGAAGAAAAATCGATCCTGTTGAGGCCTATGTCGCGTTTCCACACTTTGTTGCCGAAGCGTGCTGACGCAACAAAACTGATTTTTTGCCCTTTAACCTACTTAGGCCACCGAGGAGGCTCCAATGGGACCGTACCCTCATTAGTGTTGTGCCTAACAGTGTCGGTCCCTCGGCACGTGCGTAGCCTTCCAGCACGTGTGCCTTCGACCTGGTCGAGGTGTCGGTGGCCCTCCTCACGTGTGGGCAAACATGGCCGATCGACCTTCGCACGTGTGTCGGCGACAAGCCTTACCAGGGTTAACCCATCCCTGGGCTCCTGAACTTGCGCCATGCAACCATGACCAACACTCAGAGCAACGTCCTCCTTCACCCAGCTCTCACCATCTGCTTATCCTAAGACATAGCAGAAAATTTTAAAAATACTTGCCTTGCCTTAATTCCTCTTACAAGGACGGAAGTCTCTTACTTCCACATAGGCTTTATGTCTTAAGGTTCTTGGGTTCACAGGCGAGCAAATTGTAGTTTGCAGAAATCACACTCTAAGCAGCTTGACATACAACGTCAGATTCAGAGAAAATCGCCCTTCGGGCTTTCGCTTAACTTTGACAAAGTCACATCTTACAAAACTCTGAAACTACACATCTATGCTGGCCTGGGTCAAGCTCTTCACTTAACACCGCACCTTAACAGCTCTTCACTGCCAGGCTAGGCTCACTCAGTTCTTCACTGAGAGCTTTATCTGTCAATACTACTCTCTCTCTTCGAGATGCGAATGCGATTTCTGAGAACTTGGAGACTAACACACAACTCACCATTTTAAGGCTGCTTCACACACACTTGTGGCGTTTGGCCGAATCTGTGCTAATTTCCTAGCATATTCTATTCTGCGGTTCTCCTACTTTCAACAATGAGATTCCCTCTTGGGAACTCCTACAATCCTAACTTATCTATGATACACTGAGAAGAATCTTCAGCGGCGGCAGAAGCGTGGGGCTTCGGTTCTTCAATGGCCTTGGGAACTCCTTCTTCTTCTTCGCGCCCTTCTTCTCCTTTCTTCTGCTCTTTCTGCTCCTTGGCGAAGGTGCGTGAGAATGAATGACATGTCTCAGGCAAGATTCGTGCCTTTCGCAGGCACCACACAGCGTCATCTTCCGAGAATGCCATGCTTAGTCACAAAGCTCAGCTGCATGTCGCTTCTGCCTAGCCATGCTCAACTCAAACTCGTAGTCACTCAGCATGCATGCACACCTCGTGACTGTCGCGCGTGGCTGCTTAGCTTCTCAGCTGGCAGTCACGCCTAATTGGCTCATGGCTAAGAACTCCCGAGCGGCGTGTACAAGGAAATGCCACTTGCTCAAGATTCCCAACCGGGCGGCCGTAACCTATCTTGGCATTGCGGCCATGACCTGGCTTATTCTGCCAGTCACGCAGTACCTGACTTGGTACCTGCTTGGTGGCTCGTCACTGATCCCTAGCTTCTAGCCTCGCGGCTGTCTATGCTGTCAAAACCTCCCCCACTCCTGGGTGTGGGGCACATTGCCATTGACCCCTTGCCAGTGGTCTTGACGCTGACATAACTGCTGACTGCGACGTAATCAGTCAAGTGGTCGGTGACTCAACGTTGACTTTCCGTACCTGGGTGGCCGTAGCTTGCGCTGCGCGTGTGACACCGTCAAACGGATAGTAGTCGCAACATTAGTACACTTGACTTGACAAGGGTTGCATGAAAGTAGGCAAGAGTCTCTAAGAGGAGTGGAACACAGTTTTCCCGTTTTCGTACCTTTCCGCCCCTTTCTACGTAGAAGGTACGAAAAAGGGGATAGCAGGGGGTAGAAAAGGAGGATAGCAGGGTGCATACGAAAAGGGGGTAACAGGGTTGCGAAAAGGGGGAGTGCTGGGGAGTGAAGCCGATATACGGAAACGTTGCCGAAAAGGAGGAGTGTAGGCGGTACAAAAAAGGGGATAGCAGGGTTGGAAAAAGGGGTGCAGGCGGTACGAGAAAAGGGATAGCAGGCCGGGTTGCGAAAAGGGGGAGTGCAGGCGGGTAAGATGAAAGGGAGTGCGAGGTTGCGAAAAAGGGGAGAGCAGGCGGTACGAAAAGAGGGATAGCGGGGTTGCAAAAGAAGGGTATGCAGGCGGTACGGAAAGGGGGATAGCAGGATGGTTGCGAAAATAAGGGATTGCAGGCGGTACGAAAAAAGGGATAGCGGGGTTGTGAAAAGGTGCAGGCGGTACGAAAAAGGGATTGCGAGGTTGCGAAATAGGGGAGTGCAGGCGGTACGAAAAAAGGGATAGCAGGGTGAACACGAAAAAGGGATATAGCAGGGTTTCGAAAAGGGGGAGTGAAGGCGGTACGAGAAAGGGATAGCGGGCTTGCGAAAATGGGTGTATACCTCGAGGCTCGGTCCCTATAAAAACCCCACGGCTTCCTCTTTCCGTACCCTTGCTTACAGAGGGTGCCTTCTGCTACAGTCTGGTACTTTCTTACACCCCCGAGGTAACATCGGCAAACGCCCGCGAAGGCAGCGAGAAGGCCTCCTCTCAGCGTTCATTCAAATATGCCCGGGGAATCCTTCGCGGTTTGTCCAACCGGGTCCGACGTTGTCCAGCCCAGGTGGCTCGACGTGGCTCCTCATTGCTGAGCCCTCCGATCACTTTGGATGCGCTCACATGTTTCTCGTTCAATCTGACCTCCTCGCTCTCCTTCAGCCAGATTTTCTCCATAACCCACCATACCCTGATCATCTTGGAAAAGGTTAGCCATAGCATTCTTCGCTACACGTTTTGTAAGACCGCTCAAGACTCGGAAAGTGTATCCCAAATATCCTTTCTTGTTCCCGTTTTTGTTACCTTCATCTCATTCCCTTGAATGTTTATGGGATGACAACATTAAGAGATCGTAATTTGTTCGTAGGATCAGTAGGGATTGCTCGTCCTCTACCAGCATATTCCGCTTATGGCCCTTCTGTCCATGGTTCAGCTGAGCACACCAGACCCTTCGCTTTTCCAGCTGGTCAAGTCATCAACAGTCGAGCTGCTATGGTACCTTCTTTGTATCCCCCAGGAGTGGGCTTTGTCTCGCCTGGTCAAGGTATCGTAAAAAAGAAAAGCTTTAGACCTGTCAGACGACCAGTAGCCCCTTCTTCCAAAGCCACAGGCTCGGTTCAAAATAAAACTTCAATGCAAATCGCCGGAGGCCAGATAAAGAAGAACAGGTATAAACCTCACTATCAGAAAAAGAAAAAGTCTGACAGGCAGGTTACTAAGGTTGAAGATGGCGAATTCCGCCCCCCGAGGTTGCAAGATTTGAAGCGGAGAAATAGGGCAAGAACAAGGAAGTTCTTTCCTAAGCTTGGTGCTCAGGTTATGCCGGATGCTCCTAGGAATACCACATCTTTCATTATGCGTGCAAGCAAGCTAGGTCCTTCTGCAACCGGCGCTTCTCCTGCAACGCCTGCTGTTGTTCCCACCCCTCTAGTTTCTCCTGCACCTGGTGCCAGGCAGGTGGTTGAGGAGGCCAAAGAGTTACAAGTAGACCCGTACGGGTCTATGAATGGCTGCATCAGGTTAAAGACACCAGAGTTGGAGGAGTCAGATGAGACTGATGGTGGTGTGGACAAGTGTGAATCAAGTGGTGAGGCTGAGGCTTCATCTGGTAGCATGGGTAATGCGGAGTTAGGCAATCATGCTGGCACTTCAGGCAGGAGCATGCATCATCTCTATCACAGTATGGATCATAGTCTTCAGAGATTTGAGATGATGTATTCTTTGGATGGTCCTGATGCGCCTGATGTAGAGAAAAATGGAGACCGGTTTCTAAGAGCAAGAATCGAGGAGCAGGAGAACCAAATTGCGCATCTCGAAGATGAAAATTTGACGCTTCGAGAGGTATTGTAGTCTTATCCAGCGCACACCTTATGAGCTGCATATTTAATCCACATGGTCCCATCCTTCGATGTGCTTTTTAATGTGTTCAGGAGTCCATGTCCCTCCTCGTGGTTCTGCATGTCATAGTGTTCCTGCTCTAAACTTTGGCTGCTGATTTCAATCTTCGGTTTTGAGTCGCTGATATGGCTCCTTTTTGTCCTGTGTGGTTGCAGAGGTTATATGTAGCCGAGCAGGAGATCAGGGAGATGAAGCGCCGTGCAAGAGAGGGTTCAGACGAGTTCGATGAGGCTGAAGGTTTTGACATGGGTGGAGAGGAAGCATCATGTGCTGCTGAAGCCTCTTGTGGCGGCTCTCAAGCAGGATGCTGATGTCTACGCCTCTTGTGGCCTCTTTGTCTTGGCAATCCTTCTGTGATGTGCCTGCCTCAGCTCTGTCTACTTGCTGCATCACATGTCAGCACCACGTCGGTGGGAGGTCTATCCTCCTCTTGCTAGAACCTTGCTGGTGGCCACTGTGACAAATCTCATGTGAATTGGCTTCACCTGAGAGCACTTGAGAACCAGTGGCAGCGACGTGTGCCTGATGTTGGCAAGTTAGGTTCTGTGGGTCTGATCCAGTCCTCTGACCGGGTTGGCATGTTGTGTTCACATCTCACGTGGGCCCAACGCGTACTCGGTCATTGGTTGGGGCGTGTGGAGGACTTTATCGCGACCTTTCAGCGCTGTGGCATCAACCAAATTTTATCTCCGCTTGGTCTGAGTGCCTCTGCACCTGACAAGTGACTCAGCTTCACAGTATGTACAGATCATGTCACCTCTATTCCACTGCTATTTTGGAGCAGCAGGCATAAAGAGTTGTTTTCTTTAAATAGGCCTCTGTTTACGAGGTTCAAGATTAGTTGGTATCTTAAACTCGACACGAGTGCAGCCAGCAAATGATGGCTCTTCATGTCTCTTTGTTCCAGTAGGGCTGGCGGGGCTGCTCAAACCCTTTCATGTGTCTCCAAGGCCTTGGAGTTGTCAGGGAGACAATCAAAGGTGAGAGTACGGTTGGGTTGCTTGGGTACCCAGCCACACCTTGGACGACCACTTGCGGAAGTTCTTATACTGGATTCTGTATGTAGACAAATCATTCTAGTAGCAATCATTCCATTTAAGCATCGGTCCACCCTGTTGCTTGCTGCCATAGGTAGCGGGTTCTTGCATACCTGGGTCAGGGCGTGTGCACGACTCTTCCAGTTGGGCTCTGTGCTTCCTCTGTGGTTGCACCTGCATATCTAGTAGTGTGTTGAAGGCTTATACATTTGTGCGGGGTGGTATATGCAGTCAAATTTTGAGCTGCCATTGTTAGTTGCTTGGGTTCCTCAATCTTTCTGGGTACTACCAGCTTGAGTGATCCTGTTGACATGGAGTGACAACGTTACTGTGAAATGTTCAGGCTCTTCTTTGTCATGTTTGTCTGCTCGTGTTATTTGTATGGTAGCACAGTGGCGTTTGTTGGATGGTCCAGAACATTATGGAAGATGTTGCGATTGAAGCTTTATACAATCGTTTTATATTGCGCTTTTGCCTATGGTTGCTGAGGTTATGTACTACATGTTCTGACAGGGCCTTTCCAAGCTCAAACTCAGCAAGAGAAGCTTCGTGGGAAGGCTCTCAAGTGTTCTTGACTTCTGGCCTACTCCCTAATTTTCTGAAGGTGAGGCTTGGTTAAGTGATCATGTTGTGGTTTTTGGTTGTCGGTACTTGTTTGGCAATTTGTGGATGTTGATGGCCGTTGTAGAAGCTCATATCTTTGAGTGATATAGGATGGATAGCTTTAGTATGGTATTCTCATCTCCCTTCTGCAGTGTAGTCATGATTTGTTCAGCTTGTGCATATTATCATGCCTTCTTTCTACTGGGTTCAGGCAAAGTTCTTATGATTATGCATCCACCTTTGTGGCAAGTCTGAAGTGTTTGTAACTCCATTATTATTTTTCAGGTTTGGGGACTTATGCTATTTTAAGAAATCACAGATCTTGCGACAGGAGGATTGTGTTCTGGTTGCTTATATGGTGTCAGTTGTTCTATGAGTCTATGGTTTTTCTTGAAGCCTAAGGTTTTCGTCAACCACTTGTGATTGCTGAGAGTTGATTAATTGTTGATTGAAAAGGAGGTTGCTGGCGGTCATGAACACAGCGTCACATACTTGTTGTCTACCTTCCTTGTATAAAAGAACGTGAAATCTAAGGGGAAGGGGTATCAATACATGCTTTTGACAGTTCTCAAGATCCTGTGCTTTCTGGCAGTAAGTGTCCCTGATTGTATGCCTGTCTTGTCAGCAAAATTAGCTACTCCATTCGCTGTTATTCTTGCTCAGATGAAACTGGCACTTAATTTTTGTGGCTCCATGGAAACAGCCAAAGACATCATATTGAGTTGTAGCCTCGACACTTCAGCTTATAAGATTCAAAAAATGTCTTCCACAATTCACTTGGAGCGGCTAAATATCTATACATTTATTCTTTGTGCTGGCTGTCTGTCGTGCTTATAATCAATATGTGAGGCCCAGCAATAAGGCAGCCACAGCTGCTGACGTTGGTACTTTCTCATCAATCCTAATAAACTGTACTGGTTGTGTTCTGATAATAGTTGTGCATATGCAAAATAATTGAATGTAGTTTGGTGCCCTTACAAAATTGCAACTATGGCTGACCCTGTTGGACAGTTTCCTTAAGTTATCAGCTATGGCTTTCATTCCGTGTACTCAATATGAAACTGTTTGTTACTTGGCTCTGCTGGGCCAAAGGAGTAAAGTTATAGACTCGGCTATGGCTTCCACCCCGTGTACTCAATGCGAAACTGTTGTCCTACTCTGCTCTGCTGGGCCAAAGAAAGTAAAGTTATACGACAAGGGGGAGGTTTGCATATATAAGTTTATTGTCCATAAGAGAAAAGGTGCCCAAGTTGTTTTCATGCACAAACACCTGGCGAAGTACATTCACCTTCATATAAATTCCTTCACATACTTGGTTTCAAAGAACCCACTGCACTTAACTTGAAGGCATACATTTTGCCCTCACAGCATTTTATGTGGAATACACTCCAGCGCAAAATTGACCACATGTTGGAAGCTTACATGTGAGCATTGTAAGGAAATTTGTGAACATTTGCGACACACCATCTCGAATGCAGGGCACTCCTTCATGTTGCCTTCAGAGACACTTGAAGTACTCATGGTAATTGAGGGCAGCTCATAGTTGCTAAAATAATGTCAATAAAACTGGACAGTTCAATTCCTTCATTCTTGCAACTACATTGGCCAGTCATCGGTCAGAATGATGGGTTACAATTGTGGAGGTCCTAAACATATAAAATGGAGTGGATCACAATATCTTGGTTATTGAATATCCTTCCAGAAATCAATCCTGCTGTCCAGCAAGACTCAAATTGTATTGATTGTTTGCTTGTGACATACTCTCCAACTATGCGATCCATTGAGGTTTACTTTTTACCAGATTGTTTTGTCAAATGTCGCTTTTGGTCAACTCAATGTCGGTGGCTCCAAAAAAATAATTTTAATGCCGTCATCTATGTGTTGGAATTTCATTGGCCTTGAAAATAACTGGAGTACCTCCATGCAGTTTATGGAACATTTTTGAAGATTGGGCCTTGATTATCCTGCAATTGGCTCGATTAGAAAGTAGATCACTTTCCACGTCCTTATACCTGACAACAATTATGAATGCAATTGGCAAGTTCAACAACAATTATTTGCACTCTTGATACAAGATGTGTGATGTTTAAAAAACACCTGAAGGCAGGCCACTTCAGTTGTTTCTTGATGTAAATTGGCTCGATTATGTAACTACTGTCTAGTGCCTCTAATTATCTTGGAATGTAATTAATTCCAAAAGTAGCGAATTTGCAATTGACAAAGAAATATTTGTTTGTGAAGTAAAGTTGTCATTAATTGCTCATTTTGACCTACTCACAGTGCGCTTGATCTGAAGTTCTTTTCAACTTCCATGCATTACATCTTTTTATGAGGAAATAAATTAGAAACCTTGTCATGCATTTATTTATTTGTTTCACCATGTCAGTGATTCCCGCCTAGGAGTGCTTTCCGAACAGAAGCTGGCATGGCCTGAAGAGAAATAATTGCTAGGTAATCCTTACATATATATTGTGCCATGAAGTTGGCATCATGAGCTCAGCATACACACCATCATTGTTGCATCTTGCAAGTTGCAAACTTTTTCACCGACAATGCATGCACATGCACACATACCAAAGACCACAAATGCGCACAGAGACTGAATAGATTATTAAAGTCACTCAATGCTGGAACATGCTCCACACGCTCTTGACACGGAGCCCCCCCCAAAAAAGCAATCTAAAGTAGATATAGTCACCTACACCCATGGCCTAGTGAGACAGCGCCAGCACACCTTTGCCCTGGCTATATTTACAGCTGGAGGCTCTACAGGAACGAGCGCCCCCCAGGATTACTGGACCCGAACCGCGACGAGAGTCCTCCGGCCATGTTGTCCTTGTCGAGCTTCATGGCTTTGGGCCCAGCAGAGAGGTCCTTGTCGCGATCCCACGGTCGCCACGGGTGGTTTGCTTCCCACTCTTTCGACGCCTCGCCCGGGCCTCCGACGCCTCCCCCCTTGGCCGCTGCTCCCCTGGACGCCCCCGCCCCCTTCTTGCCCAGCTTGGCAAAGGCAGCCTCCTCCTTCTCCTTCCTGCGCCTCTTCTTGGCGCCCTCCGCGAGAGCCTCCTGGTGCTTCTCGAGGAGGGTCTTGGCGCGCTTGTTCTCGTTGTACTGGTCCATCAGGAGCGCGGCCTTGCTCGCCTTCGCCTGCTCGAACAGCGCCACCGTCTCCTGCGAGGGGCCGGGGAGCATGGCCTGCTGGTACGCATCAAGGTACCTGCGGGGGTGCGCAAATGGCGATGGCAAAGGACAGGCATCAGTGCTGCCAGTTGTCCGATATAGACTACCCATCAACGGGCACCACTGGCGCCGGTATCCCTACGCAGACTGCCTATCTGACTATGGACGATGGCGAGAAGGAGCAAGCTGCAGGGTCATTATTGGGCGCTGGCAAGGTTGAGCTGATGGTTATGTACAGGTCTGATTGGGGGTCCCTGCTATGCTTCTAACTTGGTACCCCCAAAGGGGGCAAGAAGAATAGGCACATCTAGTCTCCTGTATGCCCCGCTTTTCTCTCAGCATCCTGTCGCCCTACACCTGGCGGTGGCACCTGCAGCATCAAGGAGAGGAGTCACCAAGGAGAGGCAACGAGGCAGCTAGAGCAAGCAGCGCTTGACACAAACATGGGCAGGCTGTGGGAGAGCACGGGTGACACGCACAGCTGCTTGGCCTTCTCGGCCTTCTGCTGGGGCGTGTCGGTCCACGCGCTGGCGTCACCGCGGCCGCGCTTCTCCTCGCGACTGAAGAACGTGTTGGTCTGCGGCGCCACCGCTGCCGCCTGCACCACAGGATTGTCACCACCGTCAGCATCAGCGCCACAATCTCCTCTGTCATCATATCGTCTTTATCGCACATCCACAGGCTCGTTGACAAGCTCAGGTTTCACTCACCATGCGCACGCACACACACACGCGCACGCAAACACACACACACGCACACACACACACAGAGAGAGAGAGAGAGAGAGAGAGAGAGAGAGAGAGAGAGAGAGAGAGAGCAATGCCCAGCTTGGCAGGCTTGACCAAAAAAGAAGTGCTGCGCTAGATGCTTCTGGGGCCTACATATTCAAAGACATTTATGTTACGGGTCAGCGAGATAACAACCAACGCACTCAAACGCACATACCGAGCGCTCTGGAGGAAGCTCCGTCATCCAGGTGTCACGCGCTGGCTCTCTGCCAGCTGTCCCGTCCAGAAGCTCTGCATCCCCCTCCTCCGCCTCCTCTTCTGGGGACCAGACAAAGCAAAGGGAGCAGATTGAGGGTGGGATGTCGTGAACCTCCCTCCTGGAAGAGTGCCTTTCCCCGTGACCCTCCACGCACACACCTTCCCCCCCATGCAAAAACTGCTTCAAAGCTCTACATTACAGACAATTGAGACAAAGAGATGACCACGTTGGCAGCCTGCATGAACGAGCACATACACACACACACACAGACAGGGAGAGAGAGAGAAAGAGAGAGAGGGAGCGAGAGAGAGAGAGACTTCGGATGCGGCGCCACTCGGCGGCCTCTCGGCGCGCCTTCAATTCCGCCTGCCATTACCCCCCACCCCCCCCCCCAACACGAACATGAACGAGGTGCTCAGGCTCTCCACCCGGGTGGAGAGCCGTGCGAAGCAGAATGAAGTAGCAGAGAGGGAGTGATGGTTCTTGATGAAGCTTGCGATACCTACGATTTTTGCAGCGAGCCTGCGTGCGAGGCTACGGGCTGAAGGGATAGAGATAGCTGCCTATGCGAGGGCAAGAGTGCCCTCATCGGTATTAGATGGTTGAATTTCCGAACAGGCTGGAGCTGCAAGCTTTCCATAAGCTTGGCACAAAAGTATGGGTTGCATGGGTCTTTGCCAGGAAGAAGAGGCACAAGCTGCAGCATAAGGCAGAGAGGTGTGCGTAATTGCAGGCCATGGTGTAACTGCAGAGGCTGCAAGTTGCTGCACGTTCTGCAATCGAGCTTGCCACCAACCATCACACCACAGAAAGCCGATTGGGCCTAAAGGTGCACCGGTGGACAGGTGCACACACAGGGGGCCGCACGCAAGGAAAGGACACACACACACACACACACAAAGAGAAAGAAAGAGGAAGAGAGAGAGAGAGACACATGCACGCACACCTCGTACTCTTTGCGGGCCTGTTTGGCCTCCAGCTGGCCGTCCACCACCGCCCTCTGTTGCGCCCCCCCC
>WELA01013857.1:112522-154647 GCA_009602735.1 Mesotaenium endlicherianum | reverse complement strand
CCCGGCCCTCCCCTTTTCCCCCTAAATGTTTCCATGAAATTGTTCCTTACTGCAGAAACCTGCTGGGCTAGGCTGGAAGCAGACCCAGTTTCATCGGGCATGCATGATTTGGCCGTGCCACTTTTCCGTCCAATAATCACCATCTGTTCCGGCAGCAGTCTGGCAAGGGACCGTCGGGGGCAAATTGAATGCACGGGCGCTGGCGCTGTGTCATTCTGCTCGTGGTCAATGCTCCGCCACAGTCTTGAATCTTATGAGGTGCTCTGGCGGGAGGGTGGCGGCGGGCCAGGAGGAGGGCGTGGACGTGCCGACGGCCAGGATCTTCTCGAATCCTGCGGGTGACTACGGGTCCATGGTGAACGAGCGCGTGGGAGCGGCTGACTGGTGAGTGCGAAGCTGTGGCCAGCCAGGCAGGGACTGCTAGCCTGCCAATCTTGCTTCTGCATTGCGGCCACAATCGCCTGTGAGCATCAGTCCTCATGTAAGTGCTCTCTCTCTCTCTCTCTCTCTCTCTCTCNCTCTCTCTCTCTCTCTCTCTCTCTCTCTCTCTCTCTCTCTCTCTCTCTCTCTCTCTCTCTCTCTCTCTGTGTATATGTGTGTGTGTGGTATGTGTGTTTGTGTGTGTCCTGAGGGGCGCAGGGAGAGTGGAACGGAGCTCGGGGAAACGTGGCAGTCTCGAAACTCCTTCAGCTATGGCCGTGGAGAGAGCGGGGTGGCGCGCCCGGAGGTATGCACTCAGCTTTGATCAGAGCCCGGAGTCCATCCAAAGCTAATAGGATCTTCAAGCTCTCACTCCCTTCTGCGCTCGTGGAGCGTGCTAGTAACGCCACCTGCTGCGCACGATCTCCTACACTTGGGACCACTCACATGCTTGCTCTGCTGCTGGCCACGATTGTTCTCGCCCACAGGGGCAGGGCCATTGAGCCCGGCTGAGAAGAGAACGGGGCGTCGAAGCTGAGCAACATGTGAGGCTGTCTGACTGTCTGGCTATCTGGCTTTTTGGCTGACTGGCTGATTGGCTGTCTGTCTGGCTGGCTGGCTGGCGTGGCGGATGCACAGGTGCTGCAGAAGCTGCTGCGCACCACCGACCGCATCGTGCAAGAGATTGACTCCGTCGAGTACGGCCTCACGGACATCCAGGTGCGCCCGCTCCCGGAGCACTTGGAGGAAAAGTACCTAGAAAATTTTTGGTGCATGTGCGTGTGTGTATGTGAGATTGAGGATTGGGGATGTTTGTTCGTTGGCAGTTACGCCACAGAAGGTGCGCATAGGTGGTTGATGAGTGCATTTTCAGGCCGTACTCACTGCACGCTTGCAATATGATCAGTCGAGCGTCTCACAACCTATGACTGCCTGGCCGGCCACGTGCAGGAATACTACGCCAACACGGGGGCCATGCAGAACGCAGCGCAGTCCGCCAGAGATGGCAAGAAGGTCAGCTTGCTCTCCAGCTGCCCACTCTGCAGAGCAGGGCCGGTCCATAAAGGCCATGCATGCGGCATGTATGGCCTGCTGTAGTGCTGCTGCCGCTCCTAGTGCTGCCCTTGCTCCTGCTCCTGCTCCTGCTCCTGCTCCTTCTGCTACTGCTGCTGCTGCTGCTACTGCTGCCGCACGCTCTTCTTTAAGACCTCATAAAGTTTGTGCCTCCTGGAGACCCCACTTGGTGCCCCTGCACTCTCGACAATACTCAGCACAGCAAGGTTACTCCAGAATATGCTGCACCCCCGCCTGTCGGCTCGCAAACTCCAATGAAGAGCGCTCGTTGGGGGCCCTCGCTGAGGGAGATGACGGGCGCGTGTGACGTGCGTGGGGGAGCAGGTGGCGTGCAGCGTGATCGAGACGTACGGCAAGGACCTCACCCCGCGCGACCTGGAGGCCACCCTGCGCCTCGAGTACCGCTCCAAGGTGCTGCGCTGCTTCGTCACGCATTGCGGGATAAATCCACGTTTTGTTGTTCCCATGTCGACGGCTTGTTGACGCTTTGTAGCGCCCTCCTTCTGGGCCTGCTCCTGCCTGCTGTTTGTGTGCATGCACAGCAGACGCTGCGCACTTCACTGGTCAGTACGACCACAATTCTGTTGTGTTTCTGTTTCTCCGTGCCTATCAATATCTGTTACGGATGAGACTGGAGCTGCACATTGAGAGCGAGGTGTGCCTGGGACCGGGGCCGAGAACTAGGCTGGAGGAGCTTGACATGCTTGTAACTTAGAGGGTGATTGCTGGCGCGTGTTATGTGCAGCTGTTAAATCCTAAGTGGGCCGAGAAGATGGCAGCTCAAGGCTCTGGCGGGGCTTACGAGATCTCTCAGGTGCGTCTTGTGCATCATTGTGTGGCTTTCTTGATCAGCTTTCGGCTTAATGTTAGCCACACATTTTCAATGCAGAGAGTTGTCTCTTTCATCTGCGAATTGTGCATAGTGCTTCGTACTTGTCAACAATGATTGTGCCACCGTAAAAAAGTATGTGCGTGCTTATTGACCCATATGACCTGCCAATTGACTAAAGTGAATGTGCTTTTCTTGTCATTTGCAGCGCATGACGGCACTTGTAGGGTGGGGAGGAACCGCGGGCTTTCAAGAGGATTGGGTGTACGATCAAGCTGCCGAGACTTACGCGCTAGACGAGGGAATGGCTGCACTTTTGCGGAAGAACAACCCTCAGGCACGTCCGTACTGCACTCTCACGCTTGCTCTGTGGTCATGTGAAACTCGCGTTGCTAACTGTTGAGCTTTAAAGGTGCACCATGATATACATCTACTAGTATATGTTTCGGATATAAATCTACTAATATATGTTTCGGATATACATCTACTGATATGTCTTTCGGTTTGTGACAACAGGCCTTTCAGAACATTGTGAAGCGGATGTTGGAGGCAGCTGGGAGGGGAATGTGGAAGGCGGATCCAGATCTTCTAAGCAAGCTCCGAGATATATATGGTGAGCTCGACGATGAGCTAGAAGGTGTAAAGAAGCCTTTGTGAGTACAGTGCACATCAGGCGTGTAGGAAGGGGGTGCATTGTTTGGACTACTTATTTTTACTTGTGATATAAACTGTACTTATACGTAATAGAGTATCAAGACACGATTAATTTGGCTCTTTCTGACACCGTAGTACACTGTCAACCGCATAAACATGTACAATCATGAAGAGTTTTGAGACAAGTTGGCGTGAAGAGTTAGCAACTCAACGTTGCTCATCAACTAGTACGATAGTGTACCCTACCAAGACTCATCACAAATTGCCATATCACGATGTAAGTACTTATGTTGGCAACATAAGATAGAGGGAATGTGCTGAATGGAAGTTTATTTGATGAAGAGCAATGAACATGGGAGATCATGTCGTACATCCCGCCCTAAAAACCCACAACATAGAAAGTGTCGCCTTTGTTGCACTAAAAATAAAATGTGCACCTTACTGTATCCTTTTCTGGCAGTACCTAATGAGGTTGTTTACTATCTTGCTTAATTCCTTGAGAACAAAGCATCATTTCTATTTCTAGCCCCACCAAATTCAGCATACAATCCATGTTGTTAGCAACTTTACGTGTACCAGCAAAAGAACCATTTAAGTTCGAAGTTGCAAATGTTTTGAAATCTTTCTTCAAAAATCAGGGAGATAGGTGCACATAAGCGGTGTACGTTTACTTGTAGCATAATCTCCACTGTCTTAGATAGACTAAATTTCCCCTCATTTGAGGTACTTTTTGCTGTACTTTTGTACCTCTCATACGTGTGAAAATACGCAAGAAAAATAAGTGATTTTTCATGTGTACAAAAGTGTGTCTTAAACTTTGGCATATGACCTCAAAATATTTCTTATCATTGCCTCTTGGTTTCCCTACCTCAAGCACTTTGAATCGTATTCATTGACTTGCAAACAGTTTTATTGATCAAGCACAACGATTGTGGCGCAAATTAAATGATGTAAAATGACACATTGATGAACTTACATACTGCATTTTCCAACTCAATATTGATTCAAATTTGGTGATTTCAGGATCAATATGAAGGTTGCATGGAGAAGCAAATTGCCAAGATCTTGTTATGCCAAGATAATTTTGTACATTATAGTAAATTAATATTGATAAAAATGTCTTGCAAGTTTGTTTGTTAAGTACAATGTACGTTCTATTTGGCCATCGGAGATACGAATGAAGGTCAAAGGAGATCAAATGAGTTTCATACATATACATGGATCTTATGTCAACCATAGAGCGTATACCATGCAATTCTATAGCTATAATGATTAGTAAGACATGATGTTTTTTTTTATGTTCGACTGCTGAGGACATTGGGTATCGCACTAGGTGTCACAAATTTTTACTCAATTATTGGTGTAAGGCAAACTCAATGTTCCCCTCCTCTACACTCTTGACCTCATTTTTGAACGTAAACACACCATTTCAAAGTGATTCTTGAGAGAAAAAACCTTCATATAAAAGGGGTCCATTATGAAGCCATATGTGGATCTAGATTTATATGTGGTTCTGTAGTACACCAAGTGGTAAGATTTGACTCTCGATCAATATGTTATTTGCTTATTTCCTAATCCATTTGTGACATGAAGTGTCTTCTAATTATTAACCTCATCACTCACGATTGTCATAATACGACCTTCAAAAAGGTGGCCCGTTTTACAACTTCTTTTCAAATAAGAATACTGTGTACATAATATTGCCCAAAGAAGAAGACATACAAAAGTTGTCCATAAGGTGCCTATAAGAGATTATCATATTAGCAGATATACTACTTTGTTTAACTTCATCACTTTATTAGATCCGTCATGCAGAAGTTTACTTCAAATCTGTAAAATAACTTGGCCGGTTGCGATAGGTTGAAGTCTATTAAGTCTGTCCGCTGTCACATTCTTTGGCAACCAATTGACCACATTAAGCGAAACAAGCCAATAGCCTAATAATGGATCTAGTATAACATGCGAAAAATGAATGACCAAATGACAGCCTACGTGGATGGCAATGCGGAATGAAAGAGATGGCTCCGCATTGGAATAACTAAGGACTTTCTTATTACTATTTTTTGACGCCAACTCCTTGTTTGAATTGTGAGGATGACTATAATTGTTAGCACCATGCATCATGCACGCCGTGATCAAGAAATTTTGTGAGATACAATTGGGTGTATAAAGGGACTCTGGTGTATTAGGAAATTGAAGACCTACTGAAAGGCATAAAAATTATGCAACACAATATAACTAAAACGCAACATACATGTGTTATGATGACTCATCATCACAAATTTGCTCAAAGTACAAGGCACATCACCCCCACAGAAATGACATACTTGCTCGTCATGACACCAGACAAAGGCCACCTTACCTCTCTCTATTCATGATTTACTTGGACATACTTATCAAACTCAACAAAAAAGTTTACCACTTCTGTCCCACATTTTTTGGAATAGGAGAAAATTGGCGGTCATTTGCATGGAGAAGCACTTATCTCACACTCTAATTATAGGAGTATAAAGAGCTTCGAGCCATAGGGAAAAAACTTGCAAATGTTTTGCAGGACCTTTGGTTTTTTCCCGAATTTCATTGAATACTTGGTCTGATTGCGTAACTTTTTTTTCTCAATTGCTTAAATCTCTTATTGATAAATCTGTTACTTTGACTAGACTTTGATAGTCTGCTCAACATAAAGATATGATTTTTTGCGTGACTTCTCCGAATAGATTGTTTTCGCCCGTATCGCGACTGCTATCCACTTGACGGTGCCGCACGCGCAGCGCAAGTCACGGCCGCCCAGGTACGGGAAGTCAGCATTGACTCACCGACCAGAGGACTGAGTCGCGGTCATGTTGAAGTCATTATCATTGTCAAAGTGATCACGACACGTCACACCCACACCCAGGACGGGATGAGGATGTGGACCGAGTGGTTAGCCGAAAGGCTAGGGGCATGGAACCAGCAATGAGTCAGCCTAGCGAGTGCCAAGAAATGATAGGTAATGATAAATCGGCTGTCCAAGCCAAGAACAGCGGGGATGTTGCAAAGGGCGTTGTGTGCCGCCTCGGCTAGGCCCCAGGTGGCTGGTCACGGCCTGAGCGTTTACCCTAAACGCTGCCAGCCAGCCACATAGGCGTGATTGTCAGCTGGAAGGCTAAGTGGTCACGCGCAACAATGCATGCATGCATGCTGAATGACAACTTATAAGCGGTGCGAGAGCTGCTGGGTAAGGACGATATGCAAGCTAAGCGCTGTGACTAAGCACTGGTATTCTCGAAAGAGGATAATGTGTGGTGCTTGTGAAAGGCACAAGTCGTGCCTGAAGCTGCCTCATCCTTGCTCGCATTGTTGTCAAAGGAAGCCGAAGAAGCAGAAAGAGTGCAAAGAAGAAGGAGTTCCCAAGGCCATAGAAGGGCCGAGGTGCCACGCTTCTGCCGACGCTGGAAGATTTCTTCTTAAGTGTATCATAGAAAGGTTAAGCCTCAGGAGTTCCCAAGAGAGGATCTCGCTGGTGGAAAGTAGAGAGCTGCAGAATAGAATCTGTCAGGAGATTAGTACAGATTGAGGTTAAACGCCGCAAGCGTGCGAAGGTCACTTAAGTTGGTGAGTGCTGTGTTAGTCTCCAAGTTCTCAGAAGTCTCTATTGTCGAATTGCTGATAGCAAGAGTAGTATTAACAAGTAAAGCTCTCAGTGAAGAACTGAGTGAGCCCAGCCAAGCAGTGAAAAGTTGTTAAGGCGCGGTGTTGAGCGAAGAGCTCAAACCGGGCCAGCATAGATGTGCGTTTCAGAGTTTTGTAAGCTGTGACTCGTGGAAGTTAAGCAAAAGCCTTGAAGGGCAATTTTCTCTGAACTTGACATTGCTTGTTAAGTTGCTCAGACTTGATTTCTGCAAACTACAAACTTGTTCATTCTGTAAATCCTCAACTTGGGCAAAAGCCTGTGTGGAAGTAAGACGCTTCTGTCCTACTTTTGAGAACTTGGTTGATTGGTTCAGGTGAGCAAGAATTTCCAAGTTAGTCGGGGATTGAGGCCTGTGAAGCCTGCCGGTGTTCAACCTGGAAGGGGACCCGGAGAAATTCAACTGTATATGCGGTTGAGAAGTGGAAGACTCTACCACTCTGTGGAGCCTGCAGAAGGTTCTGATTCTAGCCAGAGTCCACGAGAAAGTGAGACGTCTGAGCATACTGACAACCAGTGGAGTGAGCAACCGTCGAGAGACGAGTCTCGTCATAAGTCCGCAAGCGGTGAGAACCCAGATAATACACGAGCCTTTGTACTTGATTTGGGCAGAGAGCAAGACGTGTGGGGAAGAGTCAATGAGTCCTGTTCACCGTTCAAAATGGCTGGTGATGATCGGGATGAAAATCCTAAGTTTAAGCTGTCTGCAAAGTGTTTTAGCGAACGAACCAGCGGAAATGGTCTCACTTTCGAAGAGTTTGATGAGATCTATTGGGGAGAATTCTTTGAGAAGATTCGAAAGCATTTTTCTAATACACAATCTGTCGCATTTATAGGCTTGGTTCAGTACTTGGACAAGGATGCCCTGCTGTTATATCGCCAATTCCGGAAGGATGAGGATCTCACCCAGGAATGGACGTTTGGAGAACAGAAAAGGGCTAGGGATTTAAAAATTCAGAAAGAGGCTGCGAAAGCCCGAATGTCCGCTTTATCTTTAAGAAGAATACTGACAACTGCACCTGTTGAGAGCATAGACTTAGCTGCACTAACACAAGAATTAACAGAGGCCATGAGGCAACTCACTGAGGGCCAGCAAAGTGCTGCTACTGAGAATGATGATGCCGACTTTGTCGCAGAGTTGCGAAAGGTGTGTGCAGAATTGTCTGAAAAGATTGCTAATACTGAGGAACGTGTAACGCGCAGAGCTGCACATTTTAATGGTCAACAAGGCAATAGCGCCACGACAGAGGCAAGCCATGCGCAAGCATTGGCTAGCTGTCGTAAGGATATGGAGGCTGGGGATGACCAGCTAGACTCCACGCATTGCCGGCGTCGTTTCTTCAAGCTGCTTGAAGCACGATTCTCAGAGGATCGCAGTCTTAAGGTGCACCATTATGTGCATTTTGTACGTCAGAAGGACGAGACAATCATGGAGGTCAAATCCAGATTGGTAATCCTCGCCAAAAGGCAAAAATATACGAGCCCAGAATAGTGGCTGACAAGTTTCTGTTGTGCTTGGGCAAGGAAACAGATCGTGAAGTCAGGCCACATCTGTCCGGAAAGCACGGGATTGACTGGGACATCGACGAGGCGGTTGAAATAGCACGTAATGTCGAAGAAGGTGAAGTGTGGTATAAAAAGGCTTCCAGGACGCTTATGGCTCCTGAAAGGAGAGAGGAATTCTCTTCGCCTAAGGCCAACAGCTCTAATTTTCAATTTAAGAAAAAGAGCGGGTCTTTCAATAAATTTGCTAAGCACGCCAACACTGCTGAAACAGTAGAGAGTTGTTGGAATTGCGGGAAATCAGGACATCAGAAGAGAGATTGTCCGTACCCAGATGCTAAGCAACTATCCGCTAGCAAAGCGCAGATATGCGCACATTGCGGTAAGAAGGGACACTCGGAAGATGAGTGCTGGTCTAAGAACCCAAATCTAAGGCCGCCCTGGGCAAATGCTGCCACGAAAGAGGCAGACAAAGAGAAAAAGAAGAAAAGGGTGGCTCTGGTAACCAAAAGGGTGGCTCTGGTAACCGCAAGGGTAACCAGAAGTATGAAGCTATGAGTGCAGACATTGCTGAGGTGAAAGCACAATTTGCAAAACTAAATGCGCCCAATGTCTATTATGATGCAGATATTGCAAAAAAGACCCTCTGCAAAGGCGAGAAGCGGCTGCCTGAAAAGGCTGTGGATGCAACGGCTGCCGAGCAAGCAAATCACAACCGTCTGGTGCCAAGGAATGCTGGGAAGCTTCCTCAGACTTCTCGGATCACTTTGGATGAAAACGAGATCTCGCAGCTACGACAAACCAGGCCCGGGTCGCGCAAGACTTAGTTTTTTACTGGAAAAGCTGAAGGCCCTGGTGGAACACCGGACCCAGCATGCTCCTTTGCTTTCTCTCGCTGATTTGCATATCACTTACCCATTCACGGTTGAAGAGGTCGGACATCAGCTGGATATAGCTGAGGAAGGTGCAAATAGCGCCTCATTGCCCACCAATTTTAGCACCGTGAGAGTGCAAAATAAGGATAGTGCATTGATCTTCAACAACTGGGCAGCTCCCAACATTCTGTTGGATACAGGCGCACAGCCAGTCATTTTGGGAAAACGAGTTGTGAAAGCTCTAGGTTTGACGACAAGAGACCTGAAAGAGAGTCCTTTTCAGTTGAGAACTGCCTCAGGACAAGTCTCAAAGTCTTGTGGAATTACCCGCAAGCCTGTGAAAATCACAATAAATCTAGGGAAACCTGAAGAGGCGTCACTATTCATGGAGTGCACAGTGACGGAAGCTGAGAACTACGATGTTCTCTTGGGAACAGAAGCATTGATTTCCTTCGGTATGGTCATTGATCTGCGGAAACAGAGAGTGACTTACCAGTCAACAGATAGGCAGCCGGCAAGAGAAATTCCTGTGAAAATGGTTTGCATAGGAGAAGCAAACTACGGACTGCTAGACTGCTACGTGAATGACAGGTACCCAGAAGCCAGTGACAACCTCATGAAGCAAGAAGAGGAAGGCTATACAAGCATCAACATGCCAACACCCTTGGTATGGCAATCCCGGATCATGAAGCAGCTGGAAACTGTGAGTAATAGGGACCACGGCCCGCAAGAGCTGCTGCCAGTACCCTACCCAGTTACCTCCTTTGCAAATCTGATGCCTGGAGTGGAGCCGCTGCCGCACGGCATTGTCAGGATGGAAGATCCTTTCCGCATAAGGGGAGTGGTGGTGTTGGAATTATTCGCCGGACTTGGCTTTGGGACCATAGCATTGATCCAGCGAGAAATACAGGTGGCCAAAGTCCTGTATGTGGACAACGATGACCACGCTTTTTTAGCATTCCAAGAGGTCATGAATCAGATGCGGCAAATGCATCATTTTAAAGGGTTGGCGCCTGCATATAGCAATGTCGAGCGCATTGCCGGAGGCAACATTATGAACGTGAAACCTGAATACCTGTATGGTTACAGGATTGATTGGATCTTTGCTGGATTCCCTTGTCAACCATTTTCTCAAGCTGGAAACAGGAGGGGATTCAGTGACCCACGAGCACAACACTGGGGATGGATGGTGAAAATCATCAGCATGCTGCAGGAACGTCAGCACTATCACCCACCTGTGTTTGTGATTGAGAACGTACATCCAGGAATGGACTACAAGCAGATGAAGCCGGGAGAACCATGGCTGGTATTCGACTCCACTTTGGGCCATCATGTGCTAATCAACGACGCTAAGCACGGAGGATTATCCCATAAGACCAGGATATTTTGGACCAACGGCATGTCTATCGAGGTTCTGAGAGAAATGGAGGACATTACACGGCGATCACCAACAGCATTGACAGTGGAAAAGGCACTGGCGGTGCATACCAAACCAGTGACCTGGAGGGATTCCTATCCACAGTGTGTCATCAATGAACCAGGTCAGCCAAGAGTGGTACTGCCTACCTTTACATCATATCCAGGCTCCCGAGCCTTCAGAGGAGGTGGACCAGGAATGGTCAAAGACATGTATAACAGAGATGCCGTGTGGAGAGAGCCCACCGCGGTGGAAAAGGGCAAATGCCTTGGAATACCCGACACCATAGCTCGGCATATAGCCGGTGCTGTAGGATCAGATGAAGCTGCAAAAAAATTTGGCAACATGATCGGGCAGCACTCTATGACTTGGTTGGTGGAAACAATCATGACATGGCAACAGTTGACCTTCACTGACAAGCCTATGCCAAGACCAAGACCAGCTGAACTTCTGCATGCAATGTCCTCTTTTCATCTGGAACAGGTTGAAGGTTTACTTCCAAATTTCAAAAAAATAGAAGTTGTCAAGTGAAGAGGTTGGACGTGAGGGGTGAGGTCAACACTCTTTTGTTTTAGTAGATCATCTGTGACATCGAACGATCTCTCAGATGTGCCATAATGATTGCCAATTTACCATGCTGTTTTCTAGTTTCTTTAGTCTTGTCTGGCTTGCTTTTGGGATCAATGTGGTGCCAACATCTGATCAGAGGGCTATCAGAACGGCACATCAGCAACAAGAAGAATACTGGGTGCAAAGAGATGCAGCGGAAGCCGCTGTAGACAGAGCATACAGGGGAGGTAGGGTGGCAGAACCGATGAGATGTCAGGATCTATTGGACCGGATTGATAATCGGACCAATGAATTACAAGCACCTCTGGAAAGAGAGGATACACCCATGAGGAATCAGGCGCCTGAGCAAGCAACACCACTACCGGGAGTGGAAGACGATACGCATGGCACCCCATCATCTGTGAGAAACGCCACTCACATCCAGATGTTTGGGAGCTCAACTCCCGGAGCAACGACATCAATACGTGAAGAGACCCCAGAAGAGGCCAGGTCAGGGTATGATACCCCCTTCAGTCCAAGAGCAGCTGGGCGCGGAGACTATTGGCAAGAAAGCTCAAGTAGCTGGGAAGCCAACCAAAAGTGTCTATCGGCTTCACCAGAGCGAGCATCGTTGCAAGACATGTCAGAAGAATCTGAGAAGAAGGCTCCTGAGCCTACAGCTGAAAATACGATATACTGCCTAACCCAAGAACTAAGGCAAGAACGCCAGTGCAATCTTGGTGAATGGGCCGAAGAGAGTAGCAAGAACTCAGGAGATTTTGGTGCAAAGACCATATGTCTCGAAGTGATATTCGAAGAACGCCAAGAGGAGTTGGACAAGAAACTGTCTACAATACCTGCCTTGATAAGCCCAGAGCCGCAGGCTAAGGGGCAACAACAGGGTTCAGCCAGTCAAACAGCTGAATCCATTGCAAGACAAATCATGGCGCAGCTGCTGGATGCAGACGCTCGACAACACAAGAAAAGGGAAGTGGCTAAGGCGGCAAGCACTCTGCAATCAGCCATCGTCAACTTGGCAAAGCTCAACACAGATAATGAAGAAGAACCGCCACCACCTGGAGCGGAGAAATCAGTTGAAGATGAGACAGAGATGCCAGACCTTCCAGGGTTTGACCTGCCGTCAGTCACCAATGAAGAGGAGATTCAGGAAGCAATTCCACGTTTTCCTACCCCAGAGCTGGACCTGTTGGAGCTGCAAGAACTCAGAACGGATGACTGGGTGAACGACCAATTGATGATGGAAGGACCCAGCCCGGCCGATCTTTCCAACGATCTAAGGTTGCCTACATCTAGCACTCCAACCGCCAGTTTGCCAGCACCAGAAGCCACCCCACATCAGCTACAACAGCCGCAGGAAGTGGCTGCCTGCACCGCTGAGGTGGAACCAACACAAGGAAATCCTCACGGTCGCACAAGCAGACCAAGAAAAGTTGCCCAGGAAGGGAATGCACCTTTCAGGCGGATGCTGATGCGTTATTTCAAGTACAGGGGAACAGCTCAGAGAGAAGGGGTTCCAAAAGGAACCACGGCTCCTCCTCCGCAACCTATCCTAGAGATTCTACAGAGAGAGGGAGAGGATGGCTTAATTCGCAAAGCCATGACATTGGGAATTCACATTCCCATGGTGCGCCCCTCATCCACTGGAACATGGGAGAAGGACAGTTCAGCTCCTAGGACACCTGTAGTGTCCGAAAGAGAATTGGTAGAGCTGAGAAGCACCATAACCCGCTTGACAGCAGAAAATGCTGTATACGCACAACTAGCTGCGGCTCAAAGATCGCAAACTATGACACAAACATGGACGATTACGCCACCAGCCAGGGAGGAGTTTGGCACAACCGTTGCGAGCATAGCTACCATTGAGCGCGAATGGGGTTGGACAATCAACCCCAGAGCAGATCTAGCAGGGTGGCCTTTGCCAAACCCACCTCCACCACGTGAAGGAGGAACAGGAACCAGCTGGACTGCGGCCGATGAAGAAAGATTCTTGAGGCAGCCCATCCGGAGGCGTCTAACCTACACCACGCAACCAGAAAGGCGACGATCTATCGAAAAAGGTAAGAGGCCTAAGAAGCAGGCCACGGAGCCTGAGACAGCGAAGGAGCAAGCTGCAAAGCCTGCTACTCCACCGCCTAACAATCAGGCAGAAAATCCTGAAGGCCAGGATGAGGGCGGAAAGCCCCCACCTGGACCCAAAGAGTAGCAACTACTGGATGCCTGTGTTGGGGAAAAGCAGCCAGCAACTGAGGTTTTCACCATTGGAAACATGGTCTCAGCCCAACAGAGAGCACAAGTAGAAAGGCTGCTGAAAAAGCACCGCAAGGTGTTTGCTTTTACCAAGGAGGAAATTGGTAGAACCACTGCCAGTGTGTGTGAGATCACACTAACTATTGATAACCCAGTCAGACTTGGGCCGCATAAGCTCAGTCAGACCGAATGGGACTGTGTGGAGAAAACTTGCCAGGAGCTGCACAAGCTCGGCATGATCAAGAAATCAACCTCCATACATGGAGCTCCCACGGTAGTAGTTGCCAAAAAGGACGAGGATGGCAATTATACAGCTACTCGTATGTGTGGAGATTACAGACGACTGAATCTTCACACGGAGCCAGACAGCTATGTGATGCCTACACAAGAGCGGATCTTTGCGATTGCTACCACCGGGAAGGTGTTCAGCATCATCAATCTACGCCAAGGCTTCAACCAGATCCCTGTGAAAACAAAAGATCGAGGTAAGACCGCTTTCTGGGCCCAAAGGGAACTTTGGCAATGGACGGTAATGCTGTTTGGGCTGAAAAATGCCCCAGCCATCTTTCAGAGGACTATGGATAAAGTGCTGGAGGGGCTGGATTTTGCAAAACTATACATTGATGACGTAGTGGTGTTCAGCAAGTCCATAGAGGAGCACCTCGAGCACTTGGAACAAGTGTTCCAGCGCCTGGAGAAATTCCATATGACGCTGCACCACTGAAATGAATCGACTTACCAAATAGGCGATTAACAATTAATAAAGATCTTTATATCAGCAAGTACTCTTTATGGATTTTCCGTTAACTGATTAAACGGCAAAAGGACAACACACTAGCAGTGAACAACACTCGTAAGTCAAATGCGAGTAAAACTAGCATCAATAATGCAATCAATAAAACTCATGCATAAGCAAGGTTAGAAGACAGTGCGTATGAATGGCTTCTCGCCTTGGATTCAGATCTCTCTCAGTAAGCTGTACAAGAGAGTTGGCCTCGTTTCCGAATGCCAAACTCGAGAGCAATGCCTAGCATATGTACATGGAATGAGTTTACTGTTCAACGGCCAGTGCGATGGCACCGCCTACCCGGGAGTTAACCACGTTGGTAGGACCTCGGTTAACCAAATCCACCGCCATCTCCCATCATCCCGAATCGCCATCCATCATAGGGATGTCATCTGGCCATTCATCTAGCCTATCACACTTAGATGCATATCGAGGCAGTTCCTTGCTACCGAGTACGGAAGTCAGCTGACTGCCAAAGAATGTGTCGGCAAGCTGACTTAAGTTGACTTCAGCCTGCTGCTTCCGGTTGAGTCATTAAACTGCTATAAAATATAAAGTTCAGCAGACTGATTATTAATTAGAGTTCAGCAGGCTGAACTTATTTATCTATATTATTTAAATGAATATTATATCTACTAATATATTGATTCATTACAATCCCTCCAACTTAACTTGTTGTCGCCTCGACAACATTAAACTGCAGAAGTCTGAAATAAGGGAACTGACCCTGACCAGCCTCCCTCACTGACTGCCCTTTAGCCTTTAGGGGGTTGTTCCTGGGGCTCCAGAATCAGGAGATTGAGATCTGGACCTAGATCTGGACACCCCTCTAGGTCTGTCAGCTGGCCTTCTAAAGAACCCCGTTTGTTCTAAAGTTGGACCTCAAGGAGAACGAAGGATGGTAGCCTGCTCTTCACCCACTTGGGTGTTGATCCCCACATAGACAGGCATTCCAGTAGGATGCTGAAATACATTGGCAAGAGGTACATGTCCTTGAGCGAAGGGGGAGGCCGGCATACCTCTGGCCACCCCGCGTGGCCCTCTTCTGAAACCCCTGTCCTCTGGGGATTTCTGCCTGTGTCTGCTGCCAAGTACAGTCAGATCAGCTTCTTCCCCTGCTTGGGCAGGTGGGCTGGGGGAGCGAGTGCGGGGTCCAGTTGCCTCCATGACCAGGATCACGTTCCATATACCTGATCTTGGTTCCTTAGGAAGTGCCCCTGCCTGCTCCTGAGTCTCCTGAGTACCAGCTCCTGATGCTTCTCCTCTGCCTTGTTCTTCTTCCTCATCCCCCTCATCCTCCTCCTCTGAGAGAGTAGGAGTCTCGTCAACTAAGTTGTCTTGCTCTCTGGTAGACATGGAGTAGTCTATTGATCTCCCTTTCTTAGGGCGCTCTATAGGTTGCTTGGCCGTTTGCCTGCTCATATCTATCCGGCCTGCATTCTTCGCCCATTTGACGAAAGCATGCTTAGAAAAGTAGTCTCTTCCCCTCCTCCGGTACTGTTTGGTCTCTGCATTCATATTGCTGAGGCTACCATTCAGCCTGGGATCCCAAGGGGCAATGTGAGGCGGTAGGATGAGGCAGCCGTCTAGGCCATAGTGGAAATCGTCGAGTTGAGCTCGGTCACACTCCTGCTTTCTGTTTGTGACGGTCATCCACCTCCAGTCTGTGGGCTGCTGGTAGTACTGGGGTCCATGCTCAGCTTTTCTCAGTTTACATGGGAACCAGTAGGGAGAGAACATCTGCTGTCCTGCTTCCCTGGCCAAGTACTCCCAGCTCCTTCTCTCAACTTCATTGTAAGCTGGCAATAGTGTGAGATAGAATACCGTATCCTTAAAACTATCGGGCCGCATGCTCACCATCTTGATGAGTCTCTGATCTCCCACTATTTTCGGTATTGACTGGCTTGTTCTCTGAATCATCGGCAAGGTACCGGGCCTGCTCTGCTATATAGCCCACCATCTTGGCATAATCCTCGTAGAGGACCACACCAGTGTGTGTCTCAATGTACCTATCCAGTGCTGCAGCTCCTTCCCCCTGTAGCAGTGTTGTCTGTTCCAGCTTGTTGATCTCCTGGACTGCCAGCAATTCTTCCTTCGGGTTATCAAAGTTTTGGCCACCCACCACAGTATACCTGTAAGTGGCCAAGCTCTTCTGCCTGTCCGCTTCAACCTTTTTCCTTCTCTCCTCCTCTGCCGCTGCCGCTTCTTCTTGTTGTTTCTTGTAATGAATCAATATATTGGTTGACACAATATTCATTTAAATAATATAGTTAAATAAGTTCAGCCTGCTGAACTCTAGTTAATGATCAGTCTGCTGGACTTTATATTTAATATCAGTTTAATGACTCGGCCCGAAGTAGCAGGCTGAGGTCATTTTAAGTCAGCTTGCTGACACATTCTTTGACAACCAGCTGACTTCCGTACTCGGTAGCAGCGAACTGCCTCGATATGCATCTAGGTGTGGTATGCTAGATGAATGGCCAGATGACATCCCTATGATGGATGGCGATTCGGGATGATGGGNATTCGGGATGATGGGAGATGGTGGTGGATTTGGTTAACCGAGGTCCTACCAACGTGGTTAACTCCCGGGTAGGCGGTGCCATCGCACTGACCGTTGAACAGTAAACTCAATCCATGTACATATGCTAGGCATTGCTCTCGAGTTCGGCATTCGGAAACGAGGCCAACTCTCTTGTACAGCTTACTGAGAGAGACCTGAATCCAAGGCGAGAAGCCATTGATACGCACTGTCTTCTAACCTTGCTTATGTATGAGTTTACTGATTTGCATTATTGATGCTAGTTTACTCGCATTTGACTGCCGAGTATTATTTACTGCTAGTGTGTTGTCTTTTGCCGTTAAACCAGTTAACGGAAAATCCATAAAGATTACTTGCAGATATAAAGATTTTTATTAACTGTTAATTGCCTATTTGGTAAGTCGATTCATTTCAGTGGTATCGGAGCAGTTATCACAGTCTTCTTTGTATGGTAAGGACAAGGTCTCAAACAAGCAACTCCCGAGACGTGGAGAACCAGGATAACGAGAAAGTCGAAAACCAGGCGGAAAGCCATGTAGCGGGAACCCGTACCTATTCTGAAGCAGTCGCAGATACTGCAGCTAGAGAGGCTGCAGATGAGGCAGCTGCTATTGTCGCAGTCGCAGCACAGCAAGCTGAGGAGGAGAGAGCCAGATTAAAAGCTGAACAAGTAGCAAAGGCCGCTGAAGATACAGAAAGGAGGGAAGGACAGCCAGCTGACGAGCGCACGGTTGAAGAACTTATGGCATCAAGGGCCAATGTTCTGAACCCACCTCCTGCTGTACAACTCAATGTACCTCTAGGTCAAATACGTGACCGGCTGAATGCGGCAGGAAATGCTGCTGCAGGAGCGAGAGGGACTGTTGAGGACACTACTCAGAGAGTAGAGGCCAATGCTGCTGCTGCATTTGCTAATCTACCACCCCAGAGTGTAGACTTGGGAGCATTGTTCGTTCAGATGCAGTCGCAAATGGCGACCATGTATCAGTCCCAACAGGAGGACAAAAGAATCATAATGTCCCTACTGCGGGACAGAGACCAACTGGGGTCTCACACCACTAGTGGTGGTGGCCGAGGGCCTAGTAAGCCCAAGCCGAAACCTCCCCAGGACTATGATCCTGAGGGAAACAGAAAATATTACCTGATCAAGTTTCTCGCGGATGTTGAGCAGTGGCTGGAGAACTACCCAGAACTGCAAGATTACGAGAAGGTCAGGCACACCGGTGCGCTACTGAAAGGCAGTGCCGCAGACTGGTGGCTTTACTGGAAGGAAGAGCGTAAGGCTCGGCAACTCGGTGACCCTACGTGGGTAGAGTTTGTCGAGAAGTTGCATGAGAAGTTTGATGTCATCAACCAGCAGGAGAAAGCTATCTATGCGATGATCTCCCTGACACTGAAGCAGACCACTTCAGTTGCTGAGTTTGCTCAAAAGTTCCAAGAGAACATGATGAAGCAGCCTGATTTGCCAGAACGGTATAGGATAGCATACTTCAGGTATGGCTTGAAATCCGAGGTCTCTGGTCATTTTGCTGAGAAAAAGTATGAGAAACTGGCTGACTTGATCCAGGATGCTGATGCCTGGGATCAGCAGCAGTTCAATCACAAGCGCCAGAGTAACGCTTTGGTGTCTAAGATTGTCAAGAAGCCCCACGGTTCCTACAATGCAATTGAAGGAGACCAGGCTGAGGATAATCAGGGTGATGAATATGAGTATGAGTACAATGCTATTCAGTCTAGAGGTAGAGGTGGTTCCTCTCGAGGTGTATATGGAAGGGGTGGTGGTAGGACTAAGCCGAGACCAGCCTCAGCAAAATCCACTTGCTACCATTGTCAGAAGAAAGGCCACTACAGAGAACAGTGTCCAGTCAAGCACCTGCCCAAGGTCGAGAGAAAAGACCAGCCTTTAAAAGACAGCAACAGTCAGTAATCCAGTCTACTGACTGTGAGGATGCTAGAGATAGTGAGTCGTCACTAGCTGCCCTTGTAGCAGGTATTATGGGTCCTGCTGAACTGGATTCAATATACATGCCTGACAACCAGATAAAGGAGACCATCAGCAATATAGACGTCCAAAGAGTGCACACTCTGGATGCTCTTGTTCCACTTGATGTCCAACATTTCTTTGCTAAGTCAGGAGAACAATGCGAAAGTCAGGAAAAGACAGTCCCCCCTATCCTACTGCATTGCATGATTGCAGGTAGGAAGGTGAGGGCATTTGTTGACGGAGGGGCGTCACATACCTTTATCCACAAGGACTTAGTTAAGCGGCTAAGGCTGCCTACTGTCACCCAAGGGAATAGAAAAATATTCCTTGGAGATGCCTCAAGTATCCCGGGAGGAGTTATAACCAAGCCTATTGAGGTCCAGTTAGGTTCTGGCATTGCAGTTCTAACTGAAACGCTTACGTTTGAGGTACTCAACACTGGCTTTTATGATCTCGTGCTAGGCAGGTCCTCGCTTAATAGACATCAAGCTGAAGTGTGTTGGAGCAGAGGTACAGTTAAAGTGAGAGGAGCCAGTGATGGGCAGACTGACTTGGCACCCACCAGTGCTCTTCCTCTTGTCCTGTGTGGATGGCAAATGAAGGAAAAGAAGAGGCTTCCAGAAGGATGCAAGTTGCTGAATGCAATGGAGTTCGTCAAAAGCTGGAACCAGAAGGAAGACAGAATGTTCTGTCTGCTGCTAAGAGAGGTACCTCCTCAACCTGAAGAAGTGGTTGAGAAAAAGGTAAGCCCTCCGGAGCACCCTACTGCTCCAAAAATTGTTGCTCAGTACACGGATGTATTTAATATGCCTCCAGGACTACCCCCTAAGAGGGAAGTAGATCATAGGATTGATTTATTACTTGGTAGTCAGCCACCCTGGCAACGCACGTATGGCTAATCTTATGTGGAGAGCGAGGAGTTAAAGACACAGATTGCTGAGCTGGAGGAAAATGGTTATATTTCTCCCAGTTTATCACCGTACGGCGCACCCATCCTATTTGTTAAGAAAAAGGATGGCAGTATGCGAATGTGTGTGGATTACAGAGCCCTGAACAGAATTACAGTAAAGAACAAGTACGCTTTATCCAGAATCGAGAACTTGCTTGATACCCTGTCTGGTGCTAAGGTGTTCAGTAAGATAGATCTCAAGAGTGGTTATCATCAAATCAGAATTGCTGAGGGGGATGAACACAAGACTGCCTTCCGCACACGTTATGGACACTATGAGTCCAACGTGATGCCATTTGGACTGACTAATGCTCTTGCTACCTTCATGGGTGCTATCAATGACATTTTCAGACCTTATTTGGATAAGTTTGGGCAAGTTTTCCTGGATGATATTTTAATTTTCTCTAAAGATGAAGCTCAGCACACTGAACACTTAAAGACAGTCCTGGACACTCTGCGGAAAAATCACTTGTATGCTGAAATGAGCAAGTGTGATTTCTTTAAGGAAAGTATTGAATTCTTAGGCCACGTTGTCAGTGAAGAGGGCATCAGTGTGGATCCTAAGAAAGTCCAGACCATAAGGGACTGGCCAGTACCACAGTCTGTCTCTGAAGTTAGATCCTTCTCGGGTTAGCTAACTACTATAGGAGATTTATTGAGAATTATTCCACAAAGGCCAGTAAACTGACTGACCTTACTAAGAAAGACATCGGGTATGTGTGGGGGGAAGAGCAGCAGGCTGCCTTCCAGACCCTTAAAGATGCCCTTTGTTCTGCCCCAGTGCTAGCCGTGTATGACCCCAGCAAACCGGTGCAGGTGGTTACTGATGCCTCTGACTTTGCCATGGGTGCTATTATGTTGCAGCCTGCTGACAAGACCACAAAGGATGGTAAGGTACGGCAGGAGTGGCATCCTGTGTTGTATGAGTATGAAATTTAATCCAGCGGAGATTACTCAGTGCATGATAAAGAGCTGCTAGCTATCATTCATGCACTCAAACAGTGGAGAGCATACTTACATGGTGAAGCTTTTAAGGTGATTACAGATCATCTAGCTCTGACTCACTTCCAGAAGAAGTCCAAGCTGTCGAGGAGGGAGAACCGCTGGAGCCAGATGCTGGAGCAGATCCAAGTCCAGATCGACTACAAACCCGGGAAGTTGAATCCTGCTGCTGCACTTTCTAGAAGACCTGACTTGCAAGAAAGGAACTTTAGTCAGCATGCTGTAGATAAAGTCCTGTGTGCACTCACTTCACTAAAGGTGAAAAAGTCCTTCCTAGAACAACTTAGGAAAGCCTACCTTTCTGACCCAACATTTGAGCCCAGCCCCACTACTGGTGTGTCGCGTGCTACTGCACTCGGGTATAAGCTTAAGGGAGGGGTCTGGGTGAATGAAACCGCTTCAGGCAGGCTGAAGCTGGTCATTCCTAACGACTTGGAAATAAGGTCTCTCTTACTGAGTCAAGCTCATGACAGTCTCTTGGGTGGACATTTGGGGCAGGCCAAAACTGTTGGCAAACTGGCAAAACTTTATCATTGGGAGGGGTTACCCCGGGAGGTCTTGAAATATGTCAAGTCCTGTGACCAGTGTCAGAGAAATAAGTCTCGGCACACACCACCCGGAGGTCTCTTGCAACCGCTACCCATCCCAGCTGGACGCTGGGAAACTATATCCATGGACTGGGTGGTCTCACTACCAAGAACTGCCAACGGGCATGATTCAATACTGGTAGTCGTGGATAAACTGACAAAAATGGTCATTTTTATCCCCACAACTGTCAAAGTGACTGCACTCGAAACAGCGAGACAGTTCTACAACCATGTAGTATGCCAACATGGGCTCCCTTCTAATATCATCTCAGACAGAGACTCAAAATTCACCTCTAAGTTCTGGAGAGCTTCAATGGGGTTAATGGGAGTCAAACAGATGCTCAGCACAGCAAACCACCCTCAGACTGATGGGCAGACTAAAAGAACTAACCGAGTTCTGCAGGAGGTGCTCAGAGCATATATTAACCAGAAACAAGATAATTGGGATGACCTGTTACCTCAAATCCAGTTTGCGGTCAACAGTGCGTTGCACACGTCAACGGGCAAGACTCCTTTTGAACTCAGCCTGGGTAGAGTTCCTAAGTCTCCTTTAGATGTACTGGGGGAGTCTTTAACTTGCCCTCAAGGGATTTACAACCCGGTCTCCCTCCAGTTAACTCAGGAGTTTGCTGACACCCTGTCAGAAGTCCAACAAAACCTGCACAAGGCCCAAGAAAACCAATAAAATACGCTGATCAACACCGTCGAGAACTGACATTTTCCAAGGGGGATTTAGTCAAACTGCATTCTCAGCACCTGTACCTCCCTGGTGTAGTCAAGAAAAAGCTTGGCCCTGTCTGGGTCGGTCCATATTCGGTGGTCCGTCGTGTCGGTCAGAATGCTTACAAACTGAACATGTCAGCTGAATACAAGGGGCACCCGGTCTTTAATGTCTCCTTCCTGGAACCGTACATCAAAGGTGATACACTGTTCACAGGTCGGTTCCCTGTCCAACCGGGACCGGTCCCCGCTGTCCGGGACGGCGACCCTGAGGAATATGAGGTCGATGAGATTTTAGACGCTCGCTCGGTCCGTCGATCGTCTAAATATGTCATGAAATACCTCATCCGATGAAAGGGTTACGATGCCTCTGGGGACACTTGGGAATTTAAAGACCAGCTGACCAATGCCAAAGAGGCGTTGAAACGGTTCCACCTTCGGGCGGCTGGGGCACCGCCCTAATTGTCCCTTCAGTAAACATGGGAAGGTGACAGGAGGTCCTGTCTCCATATAAGTTGGAGGAGGATGTGACAGTTAGTGACAGTTGTGACAGGCAGCCCACCTTTAAATTTAAGTTGGAGGGAGTGGTAGTCTTTGATCACCATATTACACACTCAACCTGCGCTCACACTCACTTGCTCGCTAACTCAATTTTTCCTTACATTCACTCACACCAGGTATTCCACTCTAGGAACTCTCCCGATCGCGTCCCTCTTCATCAAGGGCACTCAGTAGCGGCAAAATATCATGACTTCACTAATTGCATTGTGTTTATGATTGAGCAGGATGACTCAAAAGTCGGAACTCAAGAGGAAGAGAAGGGCGGAAGAGGCACATGCAGAATACTTGCAATTCCGTGGAGACATCGAATCATCTTCCATCTCCGCTCGGGAATCACAACGACTCCAACAACAGCGGGAGGCACAGAAGAAGAAGGAGGAGGAGGAACAGGCCAGACTGAGGCAGGAAGAAATGGACAGAAAAGCTGCAGAGGAGGCCAAGAAAGCAGAGGAGGAGAGGCAAGCTGAGGAGAAGCGAAAGCAGCAGGCTGAAGAAGAAGAACAGAGGAGAATCAGCACCTACCGCTACACAGTGCTGGGCAAGGGCTTTGATCTACTAGAGGAAGCCTTCAAGTATGCCCAGAGAAGTCGCAGTGAGTCGCAGAAGGAAATCCTCCAGAAGGAAGGGGAGACATCCGAAAACTTTGACAAGTATATAGAGGTCAGCACAGGGCTCCTCCTCTACCACGATTACGCCAGGATGGTAGGATATACAATCGGAGAGGCCAAGGCAATGGCCCAGGTGAACGAAGCAGGAGCTGTCTCAATTCCTGGTATCTGGGGGGCAGATAGGGTCATCAAGATGATCCCCATGGACGCGGACAGCTTCAAGGACTCAACACCCCATAACAGGTTCAAGGCCATGTACAACGAGGTGGAGAGGAGGAGCTGGGAATTCGTGGCCAGGGAAACCAGTCAGCTGGACTTTGCAGGGCACTGGTACCCTTGTACTCTTAAAAGGACAGACCCTGCCTTCTTCCAAAAGCCCACCGATTGGCGGTGGATGACCATCAACATGAGGGACCAGCAGAATGACAGGGCGACGGATGAGGATTTCCTGACAGACCTAAAGGGGAACATAGTATTGCCCCCTCACATTGCGGCTTGGGACCCAAGATTGGATGGAGTCAGAGACTGCATGAGCCAGGAGATGCAGGGGGACAGAAGCAGGGCCCGAGAGTCATTCTCCAAAGGGAAGCACGCTAATGCCAAATGGGCAAGTAAGCAGGGGGAAAAGGACCTCTATGCGGTCCGGGCTCAGCAGCCCCCACCAGCACCCAAATGGGGAAGGTCAGTAGGATATTCTTTTTCTCGGGAAGAGCTGGAGCAGCTGACATAAGAGATCCCAGAAGTCTCAGAGGAACCCGGGGACGGAGAGGAGGAGGAGTCAGAGGAAGACGAGGAGGAAGGCGAGGAGGAGGACACTAGCCCCGCCGTGATCCTGACGCCTGCCACATCCCCTATAAGGGAGAAGACGGGGTTGGCCATGCAGCAACTTGCTGAAGAGGAGGATATCACTTGGCTGCGGACTGCCAGAGGACAAACCTCATCTCCAGGCAAGGAGACCCAGTCAGACAGAGCAGACAGGAGGGCTGCTTGGGAGATAGCCAGAGGCCTGTTAGCATCTCCCTCGCAGAAAGGGCATGTACCCTTGGCTCATGTCATGCAACATCCTTCTTGGTAGCCGGTATACGTACCTGTCAGTTTGAGGGCTGCCCAGGAGAAGGCTGCCTCCCTCCAGATTGTGCAGGAGGAAACAACCCAGTTACTGCGTTCTCCACGGGGTCCTTACACAGAATCTCCCTCTCTGACAGGCTTCAGAAGACCCCAAGACAGGAGGAGGTCTGGCTCCCCTGAGTATAGAGCCTCAGGGACATCTCCCTTCTAATGACAGCAGGATGGGGATGGAAGGGACAACACGCTGTTAATTGTGTAGTGTTGTCGAGGCGACAACATGATAAGTTGGAGGGATTGCAATGAATCAGTATGTTGGTTGACATGATATTCATTTAAATATCATCTAAATATATGATATCATTTAAATATCATTTAAATAATATAGTTAAATAAGTTCAGCCTGTTGAACTCTAATTAATGATCAGCCTGCTGGACTTTATATTTAATATCAGTTTAATGACTCGGCCCGAAGTAGCAGGCTGAAANGCAGCAGGCTGAAATCACCTTAAGTCAGCTTGCTGACACATTCTTTGACAGCCAACTGACTTCCGTACTCGGTAGCAGCGAACTGCCTCGATATGCATCTAAGTGTGGTATGCTAGATGAATGGCCAGATGACATCTTTATGATGGATGGCGATTCGGGATGATGGGAGATGGCGGTGGATTTGGTTAACCGAGGTCCTACCAACGTGGTTAACTCCCGGGTAGGCGGTGCCATCGCACTGACCGTTGAACAGTAAACTCATTCCATGTACATATGCTAGGCATTGCTCTCGAGTTCGGCATTCGGAAACGAGGCCAACTCTCTTGTACAGCTTACTGAGAGAGATCTGAATCCAAGGCGAGAAGCCATTCATACGCACTGTCTTCTAACCTTGCTTATGTATGAGTTTACTGATTTGCATTATTGATGCTAGTTTACTCGCATTTGACTGACGAGTATTATTCTCTGCTAGTGTGTTGTCCTTTGCCGTTAAACCAGTTAACGGAAAATACCATAAAGATTACTTGCTGATATAAAGATCTTTATTAATGGTTAATCGCCTATTTGGTAAGTCGATTCATTTCATTTCTTCTGTCTCTCATCCTCAGCTTTCCTGAGGTTTTCCGCTTCCTGATCCTTCTTCCTCTGTGCTTCTTCTGCCGCCTCTTGTTGTTTGCGAACCCTTTCTTGTTCTCTCCTGGTAAGGGACGTCGCCGCCAGCTCCTTCTAGTATTGCTCCATTGTCCTCCTGGCTTCTTCTGCCTTGCGCTTCCTACCCTCCTTTTGTGTGGTGGGAGCCATTCTGCACATGTAACCAGGGCACAAGTTAGTAGGATGTTGACCTTTGTCCTAGAAGTTGCAGGAAGGGAGTAAGTTTGTATTAGTATGGTGTATTCGTTCCTGTTTACCTTACAGGGTGCTTGCTAGGAGTTGACGTAGTTGCGGTGCGCTAGACATAAACATATGAATGTGGTTATAGGTGTGTTAAGTGATGTATGGCTGTGTGAGGCCCTTTGTCCTTTCGCTCAAGGTGCTTTATGTGGGCCAGGCTGTCCCCTCTGTCACTATGCTGACACTTAGGGTTCACATAACTGTCCCTAACTGTCCCTTTCTCGCTCTCGCACACTAACTGTCATATACTTTCCCCTCCAACTTAAATGGAGACAAGACCTCCTGTCACCTGCCCGTGTCAACTGAAATGACTGTTAGGGAGGTGCTTCAGCCGCCCGAAGGTGGAATCGTTTCAATGCCCCTTTGGCATTAGTCAAATGGTTTTAAAATTCCCAAGTGTCCCTAGAGGCATCGTAACCCTTCCATCGAATGAGGTACTTCATGACCTATTTAGACGATCGACGAACCGAGCGCGCGTCTAAAATCTCCTCGACCTCATATTCCTCAGGGTCGTCGTCCCGGACAGCGGGGACCGGTCCCAATTGAACAGGTTACCGACCTGTGAATAGTGTATCACCTTTGATGTAGGGTTCCAGGAAGGAGACATTAAAGAACGGATGACCCTTGTATTCGGCTGACATGTTCAGTTTGTAAGCGTTCTGACCGACACAACGCACCACCGAATATGGACCGACCCAGACAGGGCCAAGCTTTTTCTTGACCACACCAGGGAGGTACAGGTGCTGAGAATGTAGTTTGACCAAATCGCCTTTAGAAAAGGTCAGTTCGCGACGGTGCTGATTAGCGTACTTTTGTTGGTTTGCTTGGGCTCTGTGCAGGTTTTGCTGGACTTCTAACAGGGTGTCAGCAAAATCCTGAGTTAACTGGAGGGAGACCGGATTGTCAATCCCTTCAGGGTGAGTTAAAGACTCCCCTAGGAGATCTAAAGGAGACTTAGGGACTCTACCCAAGCTTAGTTCAAAAGGAGTCTTGCCCGTTGACGCGTGCACCGCACTGTTGACCGCAAACTGGATTTGAGGCAACAGGTCATCCCAATTTTCTTGTTTTTGGTTAATATAGGCTCTCAGTACCTCTTGCAAAACTCGGTTAGTTCCCTCAGTCTGCTCATCAGTCTGAGGGTGGTTTGCTGTGCTGAGCAGCTGTGTGACTCCCATTAACCCCATTAAAGCCCTCCAGAACTTAGAGGTAAATTTTGAGTCTCTGCCTGAGATTATATTAGAGGGTAGCCCATGTTGGCATACTACATGATTGTAGAACAGTCTCGCTGTTTCGAGTGCAGTCACTTTGACAGTTGTGGGGATGAAAATGACCATTTTTGTCAATTTATCCACGACTACCAGTATCGAATCATGCCCATTGGCAGTTCGTGGCAGTGTAACCACCCAGTCCATGGATATTGTTTCCCAGCGGCCAGCTGGGATGGGCAGCGGTTGTAAGAGGCCCCCCGGTGGTGTGTGCCTAGACTTATTCTTTTGACACGAGTCACAGGACTTAACGTATTTCAAGACCTTCCGAGGAAATCCCTCCCAATGATAATATTTTGCCAATTTGCCAACAATTTTGGCCTGCCCCAAATGCCCACCCAGTAAACTATCATGTGCTTGACTCAATGAAAGGGACCTTATTTCCACGTTATTAGGAATGACCAGCTTCAGCCTGCCTGAAGTGGTTTCATTCACCCAGACCCCTCCCTTAAGCTTATACCCGAGTGAAGTAGCACGACACATACCAGTAGTGGGGCTGGGCTCAAATGTTGGGTCAGAAAGGTAGGCTTTCCTAAGTTGTTCAAGGAAGGACATTTTCACCTTTAGTGAAGTGAGTGCACACAGGACTTTATCTACAGCATGCTGACTAAAGTTCCTTTCTTGCAAGTCAGGTCTTCTAGAGAGTGCATCAGCAAGATTCAACTTCCCTGGTTTGAAGTCGATCTGGACTTGAAATTGCTCCAGCATCTGGCACCAGCGGTTCTCCCTCCTCGACAGCTTGGACTTCTTCTGAAAGTGAGTCAGAGCTAGATGATCTGTAATCACCTTAAAAGCTTTACCATGTAAGTATGCTCTCCACTGTTTGAGCACATGAATGATAGCTAGCAGCTCTTTATCATGCACTGAGTAATTAACCTCCGCTGGATTAAATTTCATAGATTCGTACAACACAGGATGCCACTCTCGCCGTACCTTACCATCTTTTGTGGTTTTGTCAGCAGGCTGCAACAAAATAGCACCCATGGCAAAGTCAGAGGCATCAGTAACCACCTGCACCGGTTTGCTGGGGTCATACACGGCTAGCACTGGGGCAGAACAAAGAGCATCTTTAAGGGTCTGGAAGGCAGCCTGCTGCTCTTTCCCCCACACATACCCTATGTCTTTCTTAGTAAGGTCAGTCAGTTTACTGGCCTTTGTAGAATAATTCTCAATAAAATCTTCTATAGTTGTTAGCCAACCCGAGGAAGGATCTAACTTCAGAGACAGACTATGATACTGGCCAGTCCCTTATGGTCTGGACTTTCTTAGGATCCACACTGATGCCTTCTTTACTGACTACGTGGCCTAAGAATTCAATATTTTCTTTAAAGAAATCACACTTGCTCATTTTAGCATATAAGTGATTTTTCCGCAGAGTGTCCAGGACTGTCTTTAAGTGTTCAGCGTGCTGAGCTTTATCTTTAGAGAAAATTAAAATATCATCCAGGAAAACTTGCACAAACTTATCCAAATAAGGTCTGAAAATGTCATTCATAGCACCCATGAAGGTCGCAGGAGCATTAGTCAAATGGACATCACGTTGAACTCATAGTGTCCATCACGTTTGCGGAAGGCAGTTTTGTGTTCATCCCCCTCAGCAATTCTGATTTGATGGTAACCACTCTTGAGATCTATCTTACTGAACACCTTAGCACCAGACCGGGTATCAAGCAAGTCCTCAATTCTGGGTAAGGCATACTTGTTCTTTACTGTAATTCTGTTCAGAGCTCTGTAATCCACACACATCCGCATATTGCCATCCTTTTTCTTAACAAATAGGATGGGTGCGCCGTAAGGTGATTTACCGAGAGAAATTAACCATTTTCCTCAAACTCTGCGATCTGTGTTTACAACTCCTCGCTCTTCACATAAGACAAGTCATAAGTGCGTTGCCAAGGTGTTTGACTCCCAGGTAATAAATCAATCCTATGATCTACTTCCCTCTTAGGGGGTAGTCCTGGAGGCATATTAATTACATCCGTGTACTGAGCAACAATTTTCGCAACAGTGGGGTGCTCCGGAGGGCTTACCTTTTTCTCAACCACTTCTTCAGGTTGAGGAGGTTCCTCTCTCANGAGGTACCTCTCTCAGCAGCAGACAGAACATTCTGTCTTCCTTCTGGTTCCAGCTTTTGACGAACTCCATTGCATTCAGCAACTTGCATCCTTCTGGAAGCCTCTTCTTTTCCTTTATTTGCCATCCACACTGGACGAGAGGAAGAGCACTGGTGGGTGCCAAGTCAATTTGCCCATCACTGGCTCCTCTCACTTTAACTGTACCGCTGCTCCAACACACTTCAGCTTGATGTCTGTTAAGCCAGGACCTGCCTAGCACGAGATCATAAAAGCCAATGTTGAGTACCTCAAACGTAAGCGGTTAGAACTGCAATGCCAGAACCTAACTGGACCTCAATATTTTTCTATTCCCTTGGGTGACAGTAGGCAGCCTTAGCCGCTTACCTAAGTCCTTGTGGATGAAAGTATGTGACGCCCCTCCGTCAACAAATGCCCTCACCTTCCTACCTGCAATCATGCAATGCAGTAGGATAGGGGGGACTGTCTTTTCCTGACTTTCGCATTGTTCTCCTGACTTAGCAAAGAAATGTTGGACATCAAGTGGAACAAGAGCATCCAGAGTGTGCACTCTTTGGACGTCTATATTAATGATGGTCTCCTTTATCTGGTTGTCAGGCATGCATAGTGAATCCAGTTCAGCAGGACCCATAATACCTGCTACGAGGGCAGCTAGTGACGACTCACTATCTCTAGCATCCTCACAGTCAGTAGACTGGATTACTGACTGTTGCTGTCTTTTAAAGGCTGGTCTTTTCTCTCGACCTTAGGCAGGTGCTTGACCGGACACTGTTCTCTGTAGTGGCCTTTCTGCTGACAATGGTAGCAAGTAGATTTTGCTGAGGCTGGTCTCGGCTTAGTCCTACCACCACCCCTTCCATAGCCACCTCGAGAGGGACCACCTCTACCTCTAGACTGAATAGCATTGTACTCATACTCATATTCATCACCCTGATTATCCTCAGCCTGGTCTCCTTCAACTGCATTGTAGGAACCGTGGGGCTTTTTGACAATCTTAGACACCAAAGCGTTACTCTGGCGCTTGTGATTGAACTGCTGCTGATCCCAGGCGTCAGCATCCTGGATCAAGTCAGCCAGTTTCTCATACTTTTTCTCAGCAAAATGACCAGAGACCTCGGATTTCAAGCCATACCTGAAGTATGCTATCCTATACCGTTCTGGCAAATCTGGCTGCTTCATCATGTTCTCTTGGAACTTTTGAGCAAACTCAGCAACTGAAGTGGTCTGCTTCAGTGTCAGGGAGATCATCGCATAGATAGCTTTCTCCTGCTGGTTGATGACATCAAACTTCTCATGCAACTTCTCGACAAACTCTACCCACGTAGGGTCACCGAGTTGCCGAGCCTTACGCTCTCCTTTCCAGTAAAGCCACCAGTCTGCGGCACTGCCTTTCAGTAGCGCACCGGTGTGCCTGACCTTCTCGTAATCTTGCAGTTCTGGGTAGTTCTCCAGCCACTGCTCAACATCCGCGAGAAACTTGATCAGGTAATATTTTCTGTTTCCCTCAGGATCATAGTCTTGGGGAGGTTTCGGCTTGGGCTTACTAGGCCCTCGGCCACCACCACCAGTGGTTTGAGACCCCAGTTGGTCTCTGTCTCGCAGTAGAGACATTATGGTTCTTTTGTCCTCCTGTTGGGACTGATACATGGTCGCCATTTGCGACTGCATTTGAACAAACAATGCTCCCAAGTCTACACTCTGGGGTGGTAGTCTAGCAAATGCAGCAGCAGCATTGGCATCTACTCGCTGAGTAGTGTCGTCAACAGTCCCTCTCGCTCCTACAGCAGCAATTCCCGCCGCATTCAGCCGGCCACGTATTTGACCTAGGGGTACATTGAGTTGTACAGCAGGAGGTGGGTTCAGAACATTGGCCCTGGATGCCATAAGTTCTTCAACCGTACGCTCGTCAGCGGGCTTTCCTTCCCTCCTTTCTGTATCCTCAGCAGCCTTTGCTAATTGTTCAGCTAATCTGGCTCTCTCCTCCTCAGCTTGCTGTGTTGCGACTGCGGCAATAGCAGTTGCTTCATCTGCAGCCTCTCTAGCTGCAGTTTCTGCCACTGCTTCAGAGTAGGTACGGGTTCCCGCTACATGGCTTTCCGCCTGGTTTTCGACATTCTCGTTATCCTGGTTCTCCATGTCTCGGGAGTTGCTTGTTTGAGACCTTGTCCTTACCATACAAAGAAGACTGTGATAACTGCTCCGATACCACTGAAATGAATCGACTTACCAAATAGGCAATTAACAGTTAATAAAAATCTTTATATCTGCAAGTAATCTTTATGGTATTTCCGTTAACTAGTTAAACGGCAAAGGACAATACACTAGCAGGGAATAATACTCGTAAGTCAAATGCGAGTAAACTAGCATCAATGATGCAAATCAGTAAACTCATACATAAGCAAGGTTAGAAGACAGTGCGTATCAATGGCTTCTCGCCTTGGATTCAGATCTCTCTCAGTAAGCTGTACAAGAGAGTTTGCCTCCTTTCCTAATGCCGAACTCGAGAGCAATGCCTAGCATATGTACATGGATTGAGTTTACTGTTCAACGGCCAGTGCGATGGCACCGCCTACCCGGGAGTTAACCACGTTGGTAGGACCTCGGTTAACCAAATCCACCACCATCTCCCATCATCCCGAATCGCCATCCATCATAGGGATGTCATCTGGCCATTCATCTAGCATACCACACCTAGATGCATATCGAGGCAGTTCGCTGCTACCGAGTACGGAAGTCAGCTGGCTGTCAAAGAATGTGTCGGCAAGCTGACTTAAGTTGACTTCAGCCTGCTGCTTCCGGCTGAGTCATTAAACTGATTTTGAATATGAAGTCCAGCAGACTGATTATTAACTAGAGTTCAGCAGGCTGAACTTGATTAACTATTATATTTAGATGAATATTATATTAACCAATATATTGATTCATTACAACCTTGGAAAGTGCAGATTCTTTGAGGCACATGTGCCTTACTTAGGACATGAGATTGGGAACAATGCTATGTCCCCTCAGGCTGTAAAGACTGAAGCCATTTACAAGATACTTGCACCAGCAAATGTTTCTAAGCTGAAAGTTCTGTTAGGGCTAAGCGGATACTATCGTAAAATTGTGAAGGATTATAGCAAAATTTCTAATCCCTTGATAGATATCCTGAAAAAGGACGTACCTTTTGTGTGGACGGAAGCCCAGGAGAAGGCCATGAACGAGCTCAAGGAGCGGTTGGTAACCGCCCCAATCTTGCGAACACCTGACTACTCCAAGCCGTTCAATCTACACACTGACTGGAGTCGTGTGGGAATTGGCGCAATACTCACTCAGGTCGAAAGTCCTAGAGAGGAGTACGTCATTGCCTATGCCTCGCGCTCTAACAACCGAGCGGAGAGCAACTACTCGTCCTACAAAAGAGAGCTACTGGCAGTGGTTTGGACTGTTGCACATTTCAGAGAGTATCTATGGGGAAGACCTTTCACGTTAATCACAGATCACTCGCCATTGCTCCTGCTGATGAAGAACAAAGACCTCAATGGCAAATTGGCTCGTTGGGCTCTAAAGCTCCAGGAGTACCAGATGACACTGTTACACCAAGCAGGTATACTCAACAACGACGCCGATGGACTCAGCAGGAACCCGGACCCATCCGCAGACGACAGAACAAGAGCTCGAGAAGACGAAGATCCGAGCAGCCCAACAGAATTGGCCGCCTGCCTGGCCGAAAGGGCTAGAATGGTAGCATCAGGAGAAGCTGAGCCCCTACCTCTGTTCAGTCTGAAGATCTGGAAAGATCAAGCCACTATGCATTGGCTAAAGACGGGAGTCCACATAAAAGGATTATCGGCAAAAGAAAAAGACTAGGTGGGCCATCGAGCTAAAAGGTTTTGCTGGAAACGCAATAACCTCTTCAAGATTGAAGAAACTGGTCAGGAGAAGTTAGTGCCAGAACCTACCCAAAGACGAGCTCTGGTGCAGAAAATGCATGAGAATACTGGACACTATGGTGTCAAGAAGACATACAGTCTTCTGGAGCTGTCTTACTGGTGAAGGGGCATGAAGCAGCAATGTGAGGACGTGATCAAGGCCTGTACAAGGTGCGATCGCGTCAAGGCTGGTTTTACGCAGCAACACCCACACTTGCAACCTTTGCCAATCATGGGCCTAGGCTACCGCTGGAGCTGCGATCTCGCAGGTGAGCTACCGCTGTCTAAGCGAGGTAACAAGTACATTATGGTCATGATTGAGCATTTTTCTAAGTGGATAGAGGTGGTGCCTCTAACCACTAAAGAAAGCTTGGGGACCGCGGAAGCGCTCCTCAATGGTGTGATTGTACGTCATGGAGCCCCAGCAGAAGTGCTGACAGACCAAGGGTCTGAGTTCCAAGGATCTTTTCAGAAACTCCTGCACAAATGCTTCATTGACCATCGCACTACGTCTAGAGACCACCCACAAGCAGATGGTCTGGCAGAACGGATGGTGCAAACCATTAAGTATGCTTTACGCAAATTTTGCCTTGAGCATGATAAGCGTGATTGGGATCTGGCCCTGCCATGGCTGGTTATGGGTTACAGATTTAGCACGCAAGCTGCTTTGGCGAATTACTCACCTTATCAGATTTTGTTTGGAAGAAGTCCAATTGTACCTAGCAGCATCAAGCAGGAGATGGAGCAGGTGAAAGACCTGGACCACCCTGATGAACTGTTAACACTAGGTCTCCCAAGGAAAAGACCATATATGGTCCAATAATGCACCCCCTAAGTCACACTATATTGAAATAACCACTGAAGCTATGACTATGTGTGATAGACCATCACAGAGCTTACATCACAAGGTATTGCACTGGCCATGTGGCCCGCAATTTTCGAATAGGTAAGGTGTACTTTCCGTACAAAGTGTGTACGATAACAAGAAACGAGCAAATAGGGCCAACTTTGACTTCACACACTATGAGTTTGGATTTGAACCAGTAGTTGTTGATTTAATCTGGGATAGGCATGTGCCTTACCTATCATATGAAACAGATTTCACTTCATTCTAATTAGTAGCTTTGTGCAGGCACTCTCTGTACTTAGTGGACCATATGGGATCTGGGTATTTTTCGTACTTTTTAGTGTCTCATGCAACAAAGCATCACAGTTAATAATTCATAATTTATTCTTTACACATGCAAATAGTAATCGGTAGAGTGGAGCTTGAAAGTAAGGTCTTACTTTACTCACCAAAAAATATTCATAAACAAAATAATGAATTAAAATGATTAAAAATGAATTATTAGTCGCAAAATATTGCAGAATCGACAGCTTTGCACACATGAAGCTGAACTGTTTATGGAGCACAATGTCTTTCATATATGTTTTTGTTGCAGGTCCTGTGCTCTACAGTCCTACTTGTTAGTGCTACTCAGCCTGTAGGGGCCACTATCTACATGTGCTATGTAGCTGTTGGTATGGTACTCCTCAAAGCAAGGCGCGGGGCAAAGCGCTACTCCACACGTCGCGCACCAATAGCTAGGCCTCACCTTACTCTTCTCATGGCCTAGGTCATACAGCTTGCTCCTGCACACTACACACCCTGGTCTAGAGCCTCCTAGAACGTACTCAGGGAAGTGTCTCCCTAGGAACCTGTCCATTCCAGCCTGCCCCGCACTCCAGCGAAAGCGCCTCCCCTCATGTGGATCATGAAAGTGTGTCATCTCCGCGACAACATCTAACATGAAGGGATACCTATCACTCTCAGGATGGGCCAGGTTGTACAGGATGTAGGCATTGGCCAGGGCAGCATCAAACAGACCCCAATATAGTTCATGCCACCACTTGAAGCTGACAGCAGCACTCTTGACAGAATAGTTATCTCTCATACAAAGTTTGTCGAATTGATCGACAGCATCTTTGTGTTTGTTGTAGTGCACCACAATGTCTGGAGCACTTATGGTCTTCAAACTCCCATCACTCTGCCTCCTCTCAACTTCATTCACCTCAAGACCAGCAGCTATGGACAGAAAGTGCACTAGCATCTTGTCTTGCCAGACCATAGCAATCTGCCCCGGATAATCACACACAAGAGCCATATAGTCTCCCTGAGTTGGTTTTTTCTGACCTCTTGGGATGGGCAATACCAAGGCACTTCCTTTACCATCCGGGGTCTTAGGCATGTCTTTTCTATTTGGCATAACTGTGCCAGTTGCTACATGACCTCTCTCAGCAAGGACTTTCAAGAGTGTCGGCGATGTGAAGCCTTTGTCCAGGACAAAAGAGTAAGTCTGTTTGTCTGGCAGACCCTCAATCAAATCTAAAACAGTAATAATTTGTGACCTGCCACGCTCTTTATCAAACACTGTGAAGTCATAGCAGTAGTAACTTGTACTATCACAGGCCACAAACAACTCTATACCGAACTTATGTGGCTTCTTTGGCATGTACACTCTCACAGAGCAACTTCTATTTCTAAGGGGGATCAACCTCTCGTCTATTGTTATGTCATGCCCAGGATTGTAGTGGGCTTTGAACTTGTGCCTCAACCTATCAATGATAGGCAGACACTGCCACAGCCTGTAGGTCCCAGAGGTCTTAGGAAAGCACTCCCTACCCAAGTTTGACTTGAGGTGAAAATATATTTTTATCTCCTGCCACCTGTTCCTGGACATGAAGGTTCCAAAGGAAGGAAACCTGATAGGTCCACTTGTATCAGACCTCCAATAATAAGGTATTCTAGGCAGAGGATTCAGGGCCATGGCAAGGTAGAGACCATGCCAAACAACCATCTCAGTGAGAGTTACCGGCTTCCAATCTTTGGCCTTGTTCAAGTTTGCATATGCATTTGTCTCATTGACAAGCAGTTCAAACCAATCTATGTCTATGAACAGGCACAGCACAACAAAGGGAGTGTACTTCAGAAATGTCTTAGAATTGACACCTCTCAGTCCAGAGGTTGAAGAGCCACCTGGCTGCTGCCTCCATGGATACTTCTCACCATGAACTGGAGGTCTCCAGTTGTACTCCTCCTCAGTTGTACCTTCTCGAAGGTGCTCCTCCTCCAGGGGATCTCCTTCTTCTTCCAGCTCACCATCAGAGGAATGCAGCTCCTCATCACCGACACCTGCAACCTTCTTATACCTGCTGCTATTCCTCTTCTTCTGACTTAGTTTGGCCTTCCTCCTCCTCTCCCTTTTCTCATTTCTATCTATAGGAACAGTAAGCAGCACCTGCTTACCCTTTCCGGTGTCAGGCCTGCCCTTCTTCCTCATAGTATCCTCGTCCTCCTCCTCCTCCTCCTCCTCCTCCTCCTCCTCCTCATCAGCATCATTAGACCTTGGCTGGGAGTCATCGTTCGGGTCTTGGGAGGAAGAAATCAGACCTTGACTGCCAGCCTCCCTAGAATTTGCAAGTAAAGAGGCCCCTGAGGAAACCGAGCCAAAACGAACTACATGCGGCTCGGAATAAAACCAGGACTCTTCAGGCACAATAGATAGGTAATGCCTGACCTGCCATGCCTCCCATTGCTTCTTTTCTTTGTCATACAACACTTCTATGAGCCATGAGTTCTCCTTTTTAGTCCTCACAACCTCTTTTCTCACAATTCCGACTAAGAAAAACTCTATGTAATACTGTCCAAATATCTTTTTCGCACATGCATCTCCCCAGAAGGTGGCAGGGATGAGTAATTTACCACCCACAACAATTTTTGGCGCATTTGAAGAAGAAGCCATGGCTCTAAGAGCTTTTTAGTGACCTCGGGTATGACATACTTTTCACTTGAAATTTCGTTGTGAACCTGATCTTTGAACCTCACTCTTTTGACTCTAACTTTGTCGTTAATGATCGGAAGACCATTTTGCATTTTTCCGCCTAAGGTTCAAGTCTGTACGGTTCGTTTGAGCCATAGAATGTACCATTTGGTCAATTGTAGTACCCTGGAGGTCAGCGCTGAAAAATGGGAGTTAGCTAGACCATATATGGTCCGATGGGATACCTAGTGTCAAAGGTCATGTTGCGCCGCAAGGTGTTATTTGAGCACATGATGCCAGCTGCCCTGGACAATCTGCAAATTGCACAAAAAAGAGACACACAGTGTTACGCCAGGACGTGAGATGGGAGCTACCGCCTGCAAATGACGCAGATCCAGGAAGGAGACTTCGTCTACCGCAGGCGCCGGACTAAGACGACCATTGATCCTGGTTCAGGTGCAGTGATCTTACACGTAAAACATGCGTGCGATAATGGTGTGTTGGAACTAGAAGGTTCTGATGGTAAGACCATGAGAGATCACGGGCAAAACTGTTCGCTGTGCCATTTGCCAAATATCGATCCTACAGTTAAGACTGTGCCCGAGGAATTGGTGCCAGCCACGCCTTGTGCCAGCTGCAAAGTGCTGGATGATCAAAAAGCAATGGCATAAGTGTGGTGCCCGTTGGCACACCTTCTGCATTGGTGAAGAAGAGATTAAGGCAGGACGATGGGAATGTCTTGACTGCCTTCCCAAAACCTCCAGCCACAGGGCCAGGAAATAAAAGCTTTCAGCAGAAAGGCAGGGACGCCTCAGCTGAAAGGGAGGGGTGTAAGGGAAACTGAAGATAAGCTATCTTTTTGAAAATTTCTGCTAAGTGTTGAATGAGGAACTGGTTGAACATGGGAAGCACTGAGTGTGGGATGCCTCACCGCATGATGCAAGTGCAGGAAGACCAGGAATGGGTCAAACCCCAGCCAGTCTGTCACCGACACACGTGCAAGGGACAATCAACCCGGTCGATCCCCAAGTGCAACGACGCACCGACACGGCAACCAAGTCGAAGGCACACTTGCTGAGAAGCCACGCCCGTGCCAGGGGTCCGACGCTGTTAGGCACGACACCCGTGCTTGGGGCAGCGATTATATAAAATGTGTACTCTCTGAGGTTTGAAATAGCCTCTTATTTAATTTTGCACAAACAGAAGTCCCCCTCGGTCATGCTCCTCGGGAGTACCGCTGCATTTTACTTCTTTTTGGGGTATGGGGAGGGAAAGTTGTGCCGCACAGTGCCGCATCATCATGCACATAAGAGCTTGTCGGTTCCCGAGTCCTGACTTCATCTTGTACACTCATCTGAGAGCCATTATGTGAATTTGCACAAACAAATGATTCCGCTTCATGATGCGATGAAGCTGCGATCAAGTGTTTCATGGTCGAAATCGACAAACGTGTTATAAAACACATTGTTGTCCTCAAGCGCGTCACTAAAACCGAAGTAACTGTGGGACTCTTGCAAAACCGGAAGTGACATGTTGTCAGACTTGGAGGCCGGGGTGTCGTGCGTGGCCTCGGTTGGCCAAAAGTGGGCCATTAGTGTTGACCGACGGGCTATCGGACGAACCCAGATAAATTCGAATGAACCGCGGCGCTGTTTTCATTATCTGTCCGGCTTGTTTCCTACGATGTCCCGACTCCCGACTCCCACTCACCTCACCAAAAGGCCCGTTCGTGACCTCCCATGCTACCGACCGATCCCGCCACTGACAGCATGAGACAGCTGCTATAGAAAGTCTAGGTAAAAATATGCTGTTGATGATTACCCTCTGTGTATGTATTGTGATCAGGGGCGCCCTCACCTTCGCTGCAGCATGTCTTGTGCCGTAGCTGGCTGCTGCTATTCTACGAGGAAATTGCCCTCAGGCTAGACCTCGCTATTTGCATTGTATCGCCTAGGTCGCGTTTCCCAGTTTGTAGTGTTCTCTGGTTTATGTTGTGAACCAAAAGTTACAACTTATCAAGGATAATCTTAGATCCCAAAGCACCGCCATGGCCATAAAATTTATGAGCTTCATACACGTGTTCTTAAGTGCCCTCGTAATTATTCAGAGCGTGCATGCTGCTCCAGGCGGGGATGTATCAGATGGAGTTAAGACTTATAGAAGTACTGAAGCAGCCATAAAGAAGGCCAAAGTCTTCAGCACTTTTCTGAGTCTCATTGACATAGGAGGTGGGCTTAAATCAATCCTTGCAACCAGACGAGTGTTGGGAACTAAAGAGCACTTGTTATGAGGATAACCCAAATATCAGTGATAAATGAGCTCTATTCTATGCACGGGTGGTTTGCGAGTGAGCAGCCCCAGGTCATGAACGTCCATATGTGATAAAGTACGAGAATTCTCGCAAGTTGGCCGGAAGAAGCTTAAAAGTAGACATTGTCATGCTGGCCTCTAATGTTCTGATAACACAACATGTTGCATAGTTCTTTCCGGCAAGATGCTCCGTCATCTGCACTCGTGCTTTGCGGCCCAGGATAATTCCTCAAACTTTCTCTTTGTAGCAGGCCACTGGTCAAGTATTAGTTCCTTATGTCCCACCATGTTTGACTAGGAAATTCGGTGTTAAGCCTTATTGACCGGGTCAGGCTAGGGTCACATTGTGACGAAGAGCTCTTGTTTGATGGTCTATGGCTTTATGGAGACTCTGACCATGCTGCAAAAGACCTGACTTTGCTTGTGTGTATGTGTTCATCCTTCTGCATGTTACTGCCAGGCGTGCCCTGAAGACCCCAAGTCTCCGCCTGCCCTGTGTGTGGCCTATATACACGTGCCCAACTCCAGCTGTTGGCGACATACTGCATCTCTCAACCTTGTCATGCTTCCTTGGCAGGCATGGACTCGTACCTCCAAGCCTACTGCGTAACGCACACCCCGACCCTCTTCCTCCCCACAAACGACGCCATGGCAAAGCTGTCAGCGGCTGCCAAGAAGAAGCTGGCAGATCCGCAGAAGCTGCTCTACCTCACCTCCTTCCACATGCTGAACATCCGCGTGAGCTACAGTCAGCTGCTCGGGTACAAGTCGGGCTCCCAGTTCACCACGCTGCACGGTGCCCCCCTGACCGAGTCCAGGCCCGGCAACACGAACAGGGTTGTGCTGAGCGGGCCAGCTGGCTCTGCTGTAGTCACAGTGCCCAATGTCGTAATAAACGAGGACATTGCTGTCCACGGCCTGGACACCGTTCTGCTTCCTCCCGGGTGGTAAGCAAGGGCAAAGTGCGTGCACAGTTTGGGTCTCCTTTCTAGCTCTTTGTGTATTTAGTTCTCAGTACTTCGCACGACTTGGTGTTCGATCTTCATCTCTTGGACCTACCTGCTCTTTCTCGACGTAGGTGAGGATATGAACGTGGGGACCTAGATAATGCCTTGCAAGAGCAGATGCATCCTCAGGGTAGGATTGCATGTGCTCCGCAGTCATTATCTGGTCCCTGGTACACGTGTGCCCGCCAGAGGACAACCGATATCGGCTGACCTGCTTCTGGCGGATGTCGTAGAGTAGAGGGGGGGGGGGCGTTTTTGTAGAAAGGCCCGCGATGCCATAGTAGGTGCCTCACGCATCATAGGGCATCTTTCAGTTGTTAGGGGCGTTGGGGGCTTTGCTTTGAGGTAGGCTACACATTGTCATAGTCCTATGACTCTCTGCCCGTGATAAGGTAGGCATTGTCCTAGTCACTATGACAGTGTAACACTGTGAGCTGTCTTTCATCGTAGATTTAGGTCAGGTTGGCACAAATGAGTACTTCAGTTGGTGGTTAGCTGGGTGTCAAGTTACCCCGCTGCAATTGGCATACCTTTTGCTCGACGTAGAGATGTAGAAACTTAGAGCATGTGATGGCCTCCTATCAATCAGCTGACATGTGCCGGCGACGAACTGTATTCTGATAAACTTCTTCTTCCTGCCCTGGCACTACTTTGAAAGCAGGAAGTGACTGGCATTACTCATTTGCATTGTCATTCCTCTCGGCTTCATGATGGAGACACCATGATAGCCAGCTTCTGGAGAAACTGGTCATACGTGACTCTGATGCACAATGTGTATTGACTGCAACGGAAACAACAGCGAGGCAGAATGTACTGAGTGTCAAACTGTGCTCATGCTGTGGAGGGGCTCACGTGGTGGCTCAGAAGTGCAGGATTTCAAAGCGGTGGCCTGCAGATGAACAGCATGTGTTTGCCGAAGCAACGGGTTCAGCCATCATTCGCTGCAATTTGCCAGTATAACTTGAAATTCATGCATATGACCGACCAAGAGAGATATATTCGATGCTTGCAGGGCCCACATGGAGATGATTAGTACCTTTTATCACACAGGCAACCACAGCTTCATCAAGAACTCTATGAAACTGGCGAGTTATCGACTCACAAACATCCCAGAATGAAGTCATCATTACCCTGAGGCACTTCTTGGTGGCCGCCACAGTAGAAGGAAGCCACTGTGCTCCAGCTCGATGATTTGGGCAGGGCTACAAGGTGCTATGCAGGGTACTTGACGAAGCACACCTAACTGCAGCACATGTAAATGCCAACGGGCCAAATGTTCACCCCATGCCAGACAGTGACGAGCTTTGACGGTGCGAGACAGTGACGAGCTTTGCCAGGGGGCTCCAAGGCCGACAAACGCAAGCACAGAGGCAGAGACAGGGGCGGCAGGGGAGCCGGCATCATCATTTCTGGCATTGACGTTGTCTGAAGACCATGCCAGCTTCAGGTGAAAGCAGGCGAAGAGCACGTGCGGCAGACGCATCCCTCTGACGCACCCCTCCTACCACTAGCCCAGAGCTTCCTCCGGCCCTTCCTCCTCATGCACTCGCGACGCCTGCCCGCCTGCTTGCTGTTGGCGGTGGAAGGCGGTCAAGCTAGTCCGCGCTATGGGGTGTCCTTTCAGAGAAGCCAGGCTGGAGCCGTAAATCTCCACCTCTGCATAATCCCCCGCCTTCAACATCACCCTCCTGACGGAGGAGCCGCCCCTGGCTACATGCTTGCCATGGGTGCCTGCACCTTCTTCCCGCGTCTGCCCCTGCACCTGAGCGTGAGCCTCAGTCCCCGCGTCACAACGGCCCAGAGCCTCCCCGTGCTTTGTGGCCGCCGCGGCAGTCCAGGCGCCCTCATCGTCCTCCTCCGCGTCCTCCCCAGGCGCCCAACAGCTGTGACCTTCGGCGGCGGCAGCGGCGGCGGCGGCGCCAAGGTGGTCGGCGACAGGCACGTTCGAGAGGAACACCTTGTGGCCCGCATCGTTTTTCCCAATGAGCTCCGCGTCGGGCGCGCGCCGGTTGGGGCCCTGCACGAGCACCAGCTGGCGCCGGCCAATCTGCGCCTCGTAGCGCGGCGCCGTCGTCCGCCGGAACGTCGCGATCATCTCCGCCAGGCGCCGTCGCTTGACGGCCTCGGGCACGTCGTCTGAGTACCGCCGGTGCGCGTGCGTCTTCTCGCGCAGGCTATAGGCGAACATGTAGGCCATGTCGAAGCCCACGGCCTCGATGAGGCTCAGAGTCTCGCAATGCTCCTCCTCCGTCTCCCCGCAGAAGCCTGCTCCTCCTCACACCCCCCCCCCCCCAA
>WELA01013857.1:92179-112325 GCA_009602735.1 Mesotaenium endlicherianum | reverse complement strand
CCCCCCCCCCCCAAAAAAAAACCACATCCAGCCAAATACTCAGCACCAGGCGCAGTTGCACCCCAAGCCGCCGGCAGGGGGCACGCTCGGTGCGGGCGGCCAGGTGGCACGAGCCTTTCGGGGCGGGGTTTTGAGGAAGCACACGACGAGGCTGCCAACCAAGCTCGGACAGCCGTCGACTTCGGCACCCAGATCGAGCAGCAAGGCGTCGCGTTGGCAGAGGGGGTCCTTGATACAGGTTTATAGATTATTCATGTTCACTCAGCGGCATGCAGCATGATAGAAATTATCAACGATGATGGCATCGACACAGGTTTGCCGGAGGGTGCGTTATGACTAGGCGGGTGGGCGGGGGCGGCACCCGTGATGAAGTCGCTGCTGATGGCGACATCTGGCAGGACAGCGCGGACGCGCTCGACCAGCGCCAGGTACGCCTCCCTCGAGTAGCCCCTGCGCATGGCCTCCAGCACGCGCGAGCTGCCGCTCTGCGCTGGCAGGTGGATGCTGCAGCACAGGTTGGGCCGCTCGCGGATCAGCAGCAGCAGCTCGTCGGGAAAGTCTTTGGGGTGCGGCGACGTGAAGCGGAAACGCATCTCCGGGAACGACGCCGACAGCACGTCCAGGAGGTGCGCAAATCTGAGCCCCCCCTGTTTGCTCTTGTATAGCGTTGTGAAGCCCGAGCTCAGGTGGGCCGCTGCTGACAGGGCGCCGGGCCGGGCGGCCGCTGACGAGGCGCTCCCGAGGTGGTCCCCCCCTGCTGACGTGTTGCCGACAGGAGTGCTAGCACTAGCTGCGCCGGAGTCGGAGGCGCCCGAGTGAGAGGGGCAGGAAGGGTCGACAGCGTGTGGTGCAGCTGCTATCCAGCGGGGCTGGGCCACCAGCTCCGCAACTTCTGCCGCCGCCACCACCTTTGCTGCTGCCGCTGCTCCTGCTGATGTTGATAGTGACAACGATGGCGTGGGGCTCGTTTCGGCGGCTTCGGCCTCCACTCCCACGCCGCCAGCTGGCACCGGCGCTTGATCTGGCGCTGATGCTGCAGCCGCTGCCGCTGCTGCTGCTGCTGGCGCTGCTGCTTCGGATGAGGTGTCGCGGTAGCTGTTGACGTTCTGGCCGAGGAGGACGACCTCGCGCACGCCCTGCGTCCACAGCTCGCCCACCTCGCGCGCCACGGAGCGCAGCGGGCGCGAGCGCTCGCGGCCGCGCGTGAAGGGCACGATGCAGTAGGCGCACATGTTGTCGCACCCGCGCATCACCGACACGAACGCCGTCACGGAGTCCGCCGCGATGCGCACGGGCGACACGTCCGCATACGTCTCCTCCAGCGACAGCAGCGTGTTCACGCCTGTCTGCCCTGCGTCCACCTGTCACCCCCGCGCCCATCCTACGGCTGAACGTCCGCCTGTGGCGACCACAGCCATCCAAAGGCCAGTCGACCAGACCGCGCACAAGACAGGCGTGCGCGTTCGTGCGTTGCGGTGGTGGTATAGACCGGACACACGCCAGGGAAACTTCGCACGACAATGAGGGAGCTGGAGCTGGAGCAGGAGCAAGAGCAGGAGCAGGAGCAGGAGCAGAAGCAGCAGGAGCAGAAGCAGCAGGAGCAGCAGCAGGAGGAGCAGGTAGGGAGCTGAATCCCTCGAGTCCTGTACCCCCCGGCACGCACCCTCACCTGGGCCAGCAGGCGAGGAAGGTCGCGGTACGCGTCCGGGCCGCACACGACGTCCACCATCTTGTCGGCATCCACCAGCTTCGTCTTCAGCCTCTCGGCCATGCAGCCCAGCACGGCCACCCGGGGAGGCCCCTTTGGCGGGGGCCTGGCAAACTCCGCCTTCCCCCAGCGCTGCTTGAGGTGCTTAAAGAAGTTGAGGCGGTGCCAGATCTTGCGCTCCGCGTTCTCACGGATGGCGCACGTGTTGATGAGGATCACGTCGGCCTCCGCCGGGTCATCAGTGCGGAGCGTGTACCCGGCCTTCCCCAGGATTGCAAACACGATCTCCAGGTCGTTCACGTTCATCTGGCACCCATAGGTCTCGAAGTAGATCACACCTGGCTTCTTCTGCTCCCGCCCCTCCACTCCGCTCACGCTGCCACTGACGCTGTCGATCACGCTGCTACTCCTGCCTGCAGCAGCAGCTCCATCGTCTGGGTCGGGAAGGAGGTACGGTACGACTGTCTCGGTGATCTGGGAATGGGCGCGCTCGTCCCCCTCGCCTTGTGCGCCTGACGCTAGCTCTGACGCATCTGACGCATCAGCCAGGTGCACGTTCCTCATGAAGTCTGTGAAGCTCGGGCCCTCGGGGAGCTTGGACGCAGGGGTGGGGCGAGGACAGGACGCCATGTGGCGAGCCTGCTGCCCGCTAGTCTGCTCCCCGTGGCTTGATGAGGAACCAGAGGTCCTGGGCATGAATTCTGTGCGATATTGGGGGAATGACTCTGAGCAGAAGTGTTTGTTGTTAGCATGGGGCAACTTCCCTAGCTCATTCCAGCTCCTGAATTGCTCGTGAGCTGTCCTGCTGGCGACGGTGGGGTGGCTGCTGAGCAGCCAGCCACTACGCACCACAGCTTCCAGCTGGGCCATTCTGGACTTCATCGCTTTTGAGCGGATACTTCCAGCCATATCACCCTATTGATGCTTCACAAGAAAGAGCCACTTAGTTGCTGCACCATCTCAAGAGAGCTGGTTATGTCCGGTTCTTGTGACGCACTCCCAGTACTGTGGACCATCTCTTGGTGCGATAGTGAACGTCACAGAATAGTCAGCCAAAGCGCTTCTGACCTGAACTTCGTAGCTCACTCACCTTCGCCTAAAGGAATCATCTCAATATCGTAAAAGGGCGACTTATCTGACGCCGTATGTGTGTTGGACGTAGAGTATAGCCCAGCAGTCTGTGCGAGTAGCGCGGCCTTCATCATGCAGCCCTTACAACTCAATGGGTGAAAGCGCATCCCACTCTTGGTTTGTCCACTACGTTGCGACAGTTAAGATAGTAACATCTATATCTTCTACTCCGTGAACATCTACTCTACGACATCTCTAGCCACGATATGATTGCGATGCAGCAACACTGACACCCATACCCACAATGTTGCTTCTGAGCAAACTACAGGACAGCTTGCTTCCGCGCGACTCATTATTCTGATTACCGCGCGTCACTCTGAAAATGAACAAACGATCACTGGACAAGCTCTATTTTTTCGTTCAATGTTTTTGCCTTCCAGACTGACGAGAAGAACAGAGCATATGACATGCATAAGGTGTGACTGCTACAACTATGTGGCAACATCTCCTTTAGGATGGGATGATCAGACACTTTCGCTTTAGAATTTAATTTAGTATTGGCTTGACCTTCGTGTCAGCAGGCTGCCTCTTCCCACTCTCTTCTGGTGAAGTAAAGAAGAGTTCGGATCAAATTGTGCATCATCGTGGACTTTATTGCATAATGGTAGGCGCAGTCGCCTTCCCGATTGCACACGGTATTTTGCATGGACAGTCCAGTGCAGGCAAATATACTGATCAGGGCAGAAGGCGATGCCCCTCCAATAATTGCAGTCTCTTTTCAACTCTGAAGACTAGTAGCGTAACTGCAGCTGTATTTAATACCCCATCCACTATGGTGAGCTCCTTGCGATTTGTACAAGATGTGAGGAAAAGCACTTGCGCTTTTTCGGGCAACGCATCTTTGCTTTCTCAAAAAGGAGGGATGTTCCTGCAGAGCCCGCAGAATAAGTACTGCCGTAGATTGAACGGCAAGAGTGAAGACTTCATAGCGAGGTCAACAATGGGTGATGCAGAGGGCAATCCTCTGGGAGCAGAAGGTTATTGGGATACTCCTGAAGGCAAAGAACAGCTTAAAGAGATTCAGGAGATGAGAGAGCTCAAAATGGAAGTTGGGCGATTGGAGAAGAAGGTGGACGAAGAAGTAGAGGAGGCAAGGAGGCAAGGAGGAGCTGAAGGAAAGAGTGAAGAGGAACTTGCCGAATTAAGGGCTGAGCGATTGCGGGAAGAACTCGCCAGGGTATGCTCAACGATTAAAATTCTGGCAGTCAACTCGTAGAGCTTGACACTTCTTTCTTACTGCGCACTTGCAAGCATGATCACGTTCATCAAAACATAGAATACAGCACAAAACAAGTCTAACATTCAAAACACACTGGAATGGAGTGACGCGCAGGAAGCACGAGAGCAGGCTGAGAGGAGGAGGGAGGCACAAGCACTTTTCAAATACGGCCAGGCAGCCTACGGGCGCGGTGTGTACGACAAAGCAGTGGAGATTTTTGAGGCGGCCTTGAGTAACACACTCAGTAAATCAGAGCTGGGAGGCGAGGTATACTTTTTTTTTGTATGGGGGCCCGGGGGGGGGGGTTGTCCTTCTTTCATGTCAGGTGTGAATCGAAAGGGCTGCATAACATGGTTGCATCTTATGCATTAAATTCAAGAAAGTTTTCCTTGAGAACAGACCTTGGGCTGGCTAGCTCACGCACTGAAATGGACGTCACAAGCAGGGTGAATCTGCATGATAAGCTTCCTTTTATTACAGGACGTTGGCCTGGCATTTCACCTCCTTTGCACGACAAATTTACTCTTGTACCAGACAGTAGATGCAATCTGCAAACGTGGTAAAGGATCTCATGCGACACTGCAGAAAATGCTTTGCTAGCCAATTCTTCCGAGACATTTAGCTTAGACAGTGTCCATCACTAATTTGGTTCTTTGTTGCAAGCAAGGCTGTTTTGTCACGGCCCCTACAGAGCATCATCACCAGGCTATCATTTCCAAACACAAGGTTCCATGACACCTGGTAGAGAGTGTCAGGGGCACAGGCACATGCTCCTATGAGCATCATGTGTACCGATGTTGTTCTGAGCCAGAAGAATGTCCCACGCTGTGCTTGTGTGCACAGATCCAAATCTGGCTGGCCATGGCATATGACGCAAACGGCAGGCACGCAGATTGCATCGCGCTTTACAAGAGGCTGGAGCTCGGGCATCCCAGCTGGGCCATTAAGCGGCAGGCGGCCGACTTGCGCTACATCACAGAAGCCCCCAAGCTAAAGATCTCCCGCGACGAGATGGTGACTGTGCCCATTCTCGACAGAGACAACAACAGGTGTTTGCATCGACAGCCTCTCTCTCTCTCTCTCTCTCCCGCCTTCTTTTGTATGCAGTGGGCATAGGCTGGGATCCGGCCATGGCCGAGTTGGGTTGGGTTGGCAGTTGCGTCCTGCTGAAATGTGTGGAGGGGACTTTTATAATCCATGGAGGAGCAGTTATATGAAAACAACGTGAAACCACTTGAAAGGCTTCAGGCAGTATATTGGCAAAGGAGAGCCTGTAGATTCTTTGCCACCTGCTGTGGTTCCTTGGTTCATACTTAGTGATGGATGGTGGTCTAATTTGACTTTCAGTATTCTTGGGGTATTGCGGTGAGGTATCGCGATCAGGCTGCCACGTAGAGTTCTGCAATGTCCTTGTTGCTAGCTTCATGAGTCACTGAAAATGCTGTGCTCTTGCTACGCAAAATTGGGGTGCAGTAACTTGCGGACATGGAGTCAGATGGTGAGAGAGAAGAAACAGAAAACCAGAGCTTCGAGGGTCAAGGCTGGTCCAAAAGATCCTCTGGATGCGTGGTTGGTCTGGAAACCCCCGCGATGGGAACGCAGCCCTTACTTTTGGATCGCTATCACGCTGTGGCTGACTGCTCTTGGTGTGACCCTTATGTTCCAAGATTAGGAGATGTTTGGCACCTAGTATGCCGAGCCTAGTTTCTGTATGAATAGCGCCTAGAACATATATGACGCAAAATTGATGCTTGCAGTAGGATAGTCACAAGCATGCATCAATGCTTCAGTATCTGTTGAAGAATCAAGGTGTTCACAAGTGTGCGGGAGGGAGTAAATCATTAGTCAGTCTCTTCTGCTGCATCCCTCTTGCTTGCAGTACCTGCTTTCATTTGATGAAGCGGAAGGATAGTAAGAAAGGGCAACCAGACATGATTATGTAGGTGACAGTTGTGTACATAATTTGCCTTTACTTAGAGCAAGCCCGCTGGAGATACTTTGTCGCATTTTTGAGGTGAACAAGTATGATGGTTGGAGCTTCTGTACAAATAGCAGTTACCTACTTGTCTGCTATATTGTAGACGCCTATGGTAAATCAAGCAGAAGCTCTTTCATCGTTTTGGCAGATCAATGTTTTCATAGTTCAACAGCATATTGTGTCCTATCCAATTCTTATAGTACTCATTGTGGATGTCCTTGTGACGCTACATGCATGACTGTACGTGGCGCTATTACCTGCTTGAGTGAATATGAGATGAAAATTCATCATATTGAAGGAGCTAGCTTCTTTTTTCAAATACTAAAGTACAAGGCTAAGATGATACAATGACAACTTAGTATACAAAAGAGAGTTGTAGAACTATGGGATCATGTCACAAGAAGCGCCATTTATCGTATTTTGCCAAATTGATATTGTGTCTACTTCACAATGGATTAGCTGTTGATAGGAATCTTCCGATCGGTCGAATTTACACCCATAAGCACCGCCTCTTGGCCACTTACTCCACATTAAACGCAGAGATTGTGATCGGGGGTTGTAATGTTTCCGTGTTCACCTCCTTTGGCAGCCATCTTCTTTAAGCTGTCGCTCCTTAATACTAATGCATTCATAAGTAAGCTTTTATGAGGAGCACTTGCAACCTAATATATAATAGTGTTTCCTCATGCATAATTTTGGAAACTTTTGAAGAGAAACAAATGCTTTTAGTGATACCACTAATGAAAATGAGCTCCTCCTGAAAATGACTTATAGTGAAGGGAGTCCTGATTTTGATTTCAATTTGCTCTCATACAAGTTTCATAAGTAACCTGATGTGTGCAAGAATACATATCAAGCACCTTTGATAACTTCTAGTCCCTCTCACTGTGTTGTTGCAATCTGAAACTTTTGCAAGACCACCATGACCATTTTTGATGTACTGTGTATGGTGTGACGTTTTCTTGACTCAAGCTTTTGTGATGATGCTTTGCAGCTTACCTCCAGAAGGGTTGACATTTTTTTAGTCATGTTAAGCGCACTTTTCAAGTTATGTAAAGTCTAAGCATACCATTGTTGTGCTTGATTTGTACATATTTTTGCACAAGAAAGGTAAAATTATTATGTTGCTCAATGCTTCTTCTAATAAAGCATGCCATATCTTCTTCCACTGGCTTGTGCTTGCGTCACCTTCCAACGTGTACTCAAATCACATCAATAATCGTCTAGGCCACTTCAAGTCACATTCTTTCTTTCCTCAACCTTCCACTTCTTGAGTTTGGACTAACAGTGATTGTTTACTATCTTTCTTAAGTGCTTATCTTAACTTGCGTCGGTTGTCACTTCATACCATCTTCGTGATGCTTATGCTTAGGAATGTGTGGTCTATCCCCTCTCTCATGCTTGAGTAGATTGATCTCACGCTTGGAAGGTCAACCCTTATGCTTCACCTACCGGCTTGTATGATTTTGGAGGTCATATTCATGCTTAAAGTCGCATGCTATGCTTTACGTGTTAGCTTGTGTGCCTCAAAAGGTCATACTAATGCTTATTGTCGCGCCCTTCTACAAATTATTCTTCACATTGGTGCTTAATGATCCATACTAGGGCCATAATGTTGACCTATGTGCGTCAAAACCTAGACATACGTGATTGGAGTATCGGTATAACAAATACTTATTGAACTTATGCAAATTTTGGAAATACGCGTGTATTTTGGTACGGAAAATTACGTTGCTTTATACGTCGCTCACGGACAAATAAATTCTACAAGGAGGGTCGCACTTGCCGTGACTATCGCTCGTTGACCAAGTGTCGCACACTTGGGACTTCGACGCTCACATAGAATGTTAGTTTATGTTGCCATTTTTGTCAATTAGCTACCCAACTCCCTGCCAAGGTTTATGGCCACGATCCCGTAACAAACTTGTTCATACCTTGTATATTTGCTATGTTCCACTCTCAATCCCTTTCATGAGCTACATGAGCAAGAAGCGTAAGGAAAAAACCAGTATCACATTATATTTGCTAACTAGTGCTCATGACGGGCGACCTCGCCCAAATTGTCTAACGGGATAAACTCATTTGAAGTTAGTTACCAACAACACAAGACAAAGAAGAGTACCAAGGTTTGAAGGAATGCCTTTCTCGCGATCTTTATTCGAGTCAAATTGAGCGTTGAACCACGTGTTGAGCTTCCTCACAATCACTTTCGTTGACAACTAGCAAGCACTTGGCTTAATATATGTGATTTTTTCACATTCAAGGAAAGACAACAAAAAAAGGTCAGTTCAAAAAGACAAATATTCTCTACATACACATTCATAAATTTGTATCAGCTTCCTTCAACTTTATCTTTCAGAGCCCAGCAATCCTAGTTATGGAATACGTTTTTGTCTTATACGTATTACGGATACGTACGCACGTATTTCGTCAACTATGGCCGTATACCTTGCTAAATACGTGTGTCGGCGTACAAATCGACCAATAAACCGATCGCGCGTGCGGTGGACAAGAAATTCACAGAGTTTGACAAAGTGACCAAAAAAAAGGCGATGACAGGTCTAGTCATCGTAGATTACGCGGGAAGTCTCGGGTGAGGCAAAATCTTGTTCCAGCGCGTACAGGTGTCAAATAGGAACTCATTAAGATCGTAGATTTCAACTGCATTGACGTGCCAAATTAGCTAAACCTCAAACGTTACCCACCAAAGCAACTGGTAATTGCAATGATACACCCGGACTCTCCGGGACTACAACTACGATGCGAAGGCATTCAATGATCTATTTCTCGCCTCCACAACTGCCATTGTCCAGTTCATTTCAAGTGCTTAGTGTGTGGTGTTAAGTTAGGACAAATATGGGTGATCCGAAAATCTCTGACTTCGACGACTCCATGGACGATGAAGAACAACCAGTGGAGGAGGCTTCAAGTGCAAGAGATGCCCATAACTCCAAACGTAAACGTAAGCTGTACCAGATGTGCTATTCTTTTTGTTTTCTATGGGAGGTGATTAGGATCTCTTCGACACCAAGTGGGATGATCCAGTGATGCTGTCTGTTTTGTCAGTTTGCCCTGCCTGCTGTCTGCTTTTCAATTTTAGTGTGGCTGCTAGTTGTTTTGCTGGTAGACCCTACATGTCTATTTCCATGTGCTTCAGCACTTCTTTTTTTGTGGATGTTTACTCCACTTCCGTAACCTGCTCTATTGGATGTCAGTGCTTTTGTGCAATACACTATTGTCTGCTATTTTATTTGCTGTTTTACCTGCTCTAGTGTTAGCTGTGTGCTCGATTATTATTCTTAGATGTTTTTGCAACTATCCTCTAATATAATTCTGCTCTATTTTGTGTGCTATAATTTGCTATTTTGTATATTGCTCTGTATCCGCAATTTAAAATGCTTGCTTTTTAATCTACTACAATCTGGTACAATGCACTTATGTAGTTGATGTTATTTTTGTGTCTGCTCTGTTGTGTGCTTATAATTTTTTGACATGCTCTATTTTTTGCTATTTTGTCTACTATGCTCTATTGTTAGCTGTATGCTCCGTTGTCATTCTTAGCTGTTTTTACAGCTTTTCCCTATTGGCTGCTATGCTCTTTCGTCTATGTGTTTTGTCTTCTATTGGCTACTATTCTTGTCTATTGCTCTGATTCTGCTACTTATAAAGACTCCTGTGCAAATTGCTACCGTCTGGTACAATCTGCAGTATGTGCGTGAGGTCATTTTTTTGTCTGCTCTGCTGTGTCTGGCAGGTGCTCTTTGGTGTGCTGTCAGCTTCATTTGAGTCACTTTCATCATGCTTATCAAATTTTGTGTATGCAATTTTTTCAGGTAAACAATCTGCAGCTGCGTTCTTCAATGGAGAACGCTTTGAGTGGCAGTATGTAACCCTTGTACCCGACTCAAAGGATTCCAAGCAAGGCAGAGTCAAGTGCTTGTTCTGTGATTTCGAGACGTCGAAAGCATGCACTAGAATCCACTTGCACTTGTCTCAAATTAGAGATCGAGGAATTGCTATATGTCCCAAGGTGGATGCAGATGTCGCCGAGCACATGGCGAGGGTGGTGCATGAAGATGATGTGAAGAGGATCCAAAAGCAGAAGAATACAGATGAGTTGGCCTACATCAGAATGTTGCGCCACAAATCTGCTATGCTTGATATTGCTACTGCTTCTGGACCATTGAGTCAGGGTGGGAGTCAGACTACCTTAGAGGCCGCTTTTAATATTACCCATAGAGAATTTGCTGATCAGGCCATAGCTAGATTCTTTTATGATAATGCATTGGCGTTCAATGTTGCCAATAGCTTATCGTATTCAAAAGCATTCAGAGCTGTTGTTAAGGCTGGTTCTTGGTACATGCCTCCTCAAGTTGACCGCTTGAGAACTGTTCTGCTAGACAAAGAAGCAGCTGTTACAGAAAAGCAAGTGGCGCAATTCATCGAGAGGGCTGGAATCAACAAGTTCACGGTGACATCGGATGGGTGGACGGACCACACGAAGAGACTCCTCATCAGCTTCATGGCTGCTTCTCCTGAGGGCGAGGTCTTCTTGAAGGCGGTCAACACGGAGAATATGATGAAGAGTGCGGCGTACCTTGCGGTCTTGTTCCGAGAGGTCATTGACCAACTTGGAGCCGACAACATTCTCCAAATCTGCACAGACTCAGCTGCTGTCTGCAAGGCTGCAAGTAATGCATTCAATATTCCTTTATGCATGTAGTTTAGCCATGTAATTGCGGGGGACGTGCTTCATGTGTAAGAGCTGCATTTTTTTTTAAATTGTTGCTTCGTGGTGTCATTTTGTATGAATGTGGGTAGTGATTGTGTTTATTTCTGGCTTTGCTGTGTGCTGTCTGCTTCAAATTGTATTTGCTGTCTGGTGTCTGGTGCTGCTTGTGACTGTAGTCTGTGTGTGCTGCCTGCTTGTAATTGTGTGTGCTGTCGCACATATTTTTGGATGTGCCTTGTGTATGTGTGGGCTGTGCAATATGATATTTGTGTTTTTGTGGTGTGCTTGCTGCCTGCTGGTGTGTGCTCTAGTTTTCTGATTGTGTTGTGTGCTCTTAGCTCTAGACTCTCAGTTTGTGCTGGATGCTAGTGCTTTCATTTTTTGTATGTGATTTTGTGCGTTGTCAGACACTTTATTTGTGTACTTGTGTATGTGTGTGTGCTGTACCATCTGTCATTTTCTATGTTCATATTTGTGCTGTCAGGACTGAGACATATTACATGTGCTGTCTGCTACCGTTTGTATTTTTCCTGCCACTTGCATGCTCTCTGGTGTTGTCAAGCTGCAGCTAGTTTGTATTTTAAAAATTTTTGCTCCCTCATTGTGTTTTTTGCCTTGCTCTCTCATGTGTTTATCAGGTACTTGGTGTGCTTTGTAGTGCGTGTCACGTCGCCTTTACAATTTGCTATTCCAATTTGCTTTTTGTTGTGTGTTTTGTAGTGGTTGTGTTATATCTGAATTTAGTCGTTATTTTAGATAGCTTCGGTAGGCATCATGATGTTGTCTATATGTATTATGGTCTATTGATGTTGTTATTATCTTATTGCAGGCAAACACATAGAAGTGGAGTATCCTCACATGACATGGACGGCTTGCACTGCACACGGTGTCGATCTTCTCTTGGAAGACATGGCCAAAGAAGCCTGGATCAAGGACTTAGTGGACAGAGGTAAGCAAGTGGTTGTGTACATCCGCAACCACCACAAGCCTCTCGCACTTTTTCGCAAAGAGTCATTGTTGGAGCTGAAGATGTGGTGTCAGACTCGATTTCTGACAAGCATCATCATGCTAGGACGCCTTTTTGAGGTACTGCTCTCATCCAGAGTACTTTTATTTCTTTTATGGCTTCTGTTATTAGTGCCGTTGTGGCTGTTTTGTGGCCTGTTTTTACTCCTGATATTGAGAATTCTTATGGTTTATGTTAATGGCTGTTTTTTTGTTGTGCTCTTGGATGTGGTATGACTGTTGTCATGCCTTATGTTAGTGCTACTATGACTCTCTTTTATGATTGTTATTTTGTGTTTTTGTAGTTCTTCTATGGGTCATTCTTAAGGCTGTCTATGTGTCTGTTACTGGTGCTTATATGGGGCTTTATTATGCTTTTTTATGTACCACTAGTGCGTGTGTGAACCTTTCTTATGGCCGTTTTTTTGGTCTGAACATGCTGCAATAAGGCTTTATTATGGCTGTTTCTTTTGTTGTTTTGAGTGCTGCTATAGGGCCTGGTTATGGCCTTTTTGAGATGGCTTTTCATTGGCTGTTTTTCAGCCTGTTATAAGTGCGGCTATATCTCATTCTTATGGCTGTTCATGTGGGTGTTAGTAGACTTTCTATGGGGCTTCATTACAACTGTTGACGTGTGTTACTAGTGCTTATGTGGGGCTTTATTATGACTTTATTTTTGCTTGTGTGGGCCCTTTTTATGGCTATTTGTTTTGCTCTTTTGTGTGCTGCTATAGGGCTTTTTATGGAGTTTCCTTAGCTGTTCTTTCTTCAAATGGATTGATTTTTTTCCTCTTATTAGTGTTGATATAGGGTCTTCTTCTGCCAATATTGTGGCCTTTTGTTAGTGCTATTTTTGGCCTTTTTTTGCCTGTTTTTTGTGTTTCTGTAAGCCTCTATTATGGCTCTTTTTTGTGCTTCTCTGGATGTCTGTTGTGCCTGTATTATGTGCATGTTATTAGTGTTGCCATTGGGCTTTGCTAAGGCTGTTTCTATGCTACTTATTAGTGCTGCTAGTGGATTTGCTATGGCTGTTTGTGGCTGTTGTTTCTGCTGCTATGGGCCTTTTGATTGCTGTTATACTGGCACTTATTTACTTTGTCCTGCTTCTTATGCTCTTTGCAGGTGAAGCAATCTTTGTAGGTCATGTTGCTGCGGGATGCTTGGAAAGAGCATGTGAGAGGCCTTTCTTCTGAAGAAAGACTGTCTTGTAGCAATGGCTGTAGTCGGTGATGAAGACTTCTGGGACAAAGTGGAGGTGCTGTTGAAGGTCACCGAGAGGCTGGTAAAGCTTCTCCGAGGAGTTGATGGGAACCAACCTGCCATGGGTCTAGTGTACAATGCCATGGCTGAGTTACAGGATTTCATCAAGGCGCTAGATGGAAACCTGGAAGAGGAGCAGCTGGACAGGTTGGTAGAGATTGTCAAGGTCAAGTGGGATTTTTCCCATTCACCTTTGCATGCAGCTGGGTACATGCTACACCCTCTCTTCCAAGATCATGAGCAGCATACTAATGAGGAGGTCATGAAGGGGTGGTACTCTACTTTGCACAAGGTAGTCCCTGGTGCTGAGGAGCAGGATATTATTCGAGAGCAGTATGAGCAATACAAGGGGAGGGTGGGTTTCAGTTTTAACAACCCTAAGGCAGACAAGGAAGCGGAGTCTAAGTCTGGAGTCTTTTGGTGGAAGAGTCATGGTTCCAGCACTCCTCAATTGCAAACTTGAGTTCTTGGTTTGGTGTCCTCAGCAAGCTCTTGTGAGAGGAACTGGTCGGAGTATGATTTCATTCACAATAAGAAAAGGAATCGGATGAAACAGTCTCGAGCTGAGAAATTGGTGAAGGTCCACTCTCACCTCAGGCTAAGAAGAAATGGAAAGGGGTGGGGTCAAGAGAACTCCGAGCAGGCACATTGCACCTGTCTTTGAAGAAGAATGAGGATGATGTTGTGTAGGTGGGAGTCGGGATGTTTAGCAGAGCTCCATGAAGCTTGTACTATGTGTACATATTATATATAATATCTGATTGAGTATTCTACACGCCGTTTTTTCATTATGTAGTGCTTACTCTTTGACAATTTGTATGCATGGCTTGAAGTTTGGTTACTCAATGAGGTGCTTGCAAACTGTCCATTGATCTACATTGTACACCTGTTGTCGCTGAAAATTTGAAATTTCAATGAGATGCTCTTAGCTCATTCAGTTACTTGCATAGCTTCATGACATGCACTCCACTTCACACTTAGCATTGTAATCATATGTATTGCTCACCTTGTTAAGAAACCTGTTGTACTTCAATGAATAAGCTACTTCGATAAATTTGATAACGTACTAAGCAAGCTACCAGGCTCCAGCACATTTCATATTCATGGTGTTCCTAGTCACATTGTCCAGTTGTTCACAACTTATTATGCAGTAGGACATGCATCATGTAGGCTGTAGCCTATGCTAGTTCAAGGAAGAATAACAGTGTTAAAATATGAATTGTATATTACGTTGTGCACTCAGATAGGGCTCTTACTAAAATACACTATTTGCAAAAGGTTGGAGATAAACATTTGGAACACAAGTTACAAGTAACAACATGGTGACAACTTGTACATACAACATCGCTGCGACAGCAACTACATTAAAATTTTAAGTGCAGAAACTTGAAGTATAATACATGCAAATGATTCAATGTGGACATGAAAAGTCAAAAATCAGAAAGACTGCACTAATTTTAATTTAAAAAAGCAATGAAGCAAGTGCCATGTAACGGACATTGACTCGTTACACACATTATATTATATCATTTTTCACGCATAATGGCTGTTTGTATTGGTCTTTCTTAATTTGAGGGGGGTCGGGAGTGGTCGAGAAGCCCCTGTAGAGTGTAGAGTCCACAATTCTGTCTATGAGCTGAAGGCTGAAGTTTAGTTTTTGCCACAACCTGCAGGCTGTCATTTAAAAGGGTTACGAATGACTTCAACAGACGAGCGTCGAGTACGTATTGACTTACTGTCCATCACCGAAAAAGGTCATTGCGACGGTTGGATAAAATTAAGTCTCTCACTCGCGCGACTCGATCCAGTTCGATAGCCCGTACGTGCACGAAATGTCGCGTGAGCCCAAACATTTTTGAAATGAATAAATACGAATAGAGCGGCTTGAAGATAATAAAGTCAGTCTCTTTATTTACCAATTGTTTGTATTATACGTATTTTTGAAATACGCCGTAATACGTCGCGTTTTACGGCGGCGGTCGACCAATACGTGCGTATCCTATAACTAGGCCAACAATATGTTACCAACATTTGTAAGAGAGCTAAGAGCGCGTCAATATCACGTGTGGACGTGATGTTGCAGGCAATGAACCGCACGTTGGTCGGCAACCTCTATAGCAGCTTCAATGCCTCCAAGTCGTTGCAACATACATCGTGTTGCGGTTGTAATTTTCAACTTGCCGATCGCGCGTGCAAATCAAATGTGAAGCAGGTCGACGCAGGTGAACCGACGCGCTCTCCACCGTGTGTGTACTTGTAGTGAAACAGAGAGATAAAGTACTTAAGAAAATAGAATACTTCATCATTCCAAGACAAGGATCTTTGAACACAAGTGGTAGCTTTTTGAAAGAGAGTTGGCTTCTTGAAAGTGAATGCATTTTTGGAATTTTGCAAGAGTGATTCTCAAATGCCTTTCAATGTTATAGCTCTTGCTTATATACTTGCTACATAAGGTGCATGGTGATGTCTTGGCACCCAACATATCCCAAAAATTGCCACCACTTTCTAGAATAATGTACACATGTTCTTTTGACCTAAAAATGGCATATTTGACTTTTGCCACATGGAGTTCTTCTAGGTCCTTCCTTTAACTTTGAAAATGCCTTAGAAGGTTCAAGGGACACAAACCAAGTCACTAGAGTATCTATACACACATCCACACAAAATTACTGTAAAAAGATTCAAAAATATTAAAATAAGAACAAACTAATATATTATAACTTATATCACTACAATACTTATCTCTTGAGCGATTGAATTACGACCACTGCAGGTCATCGAAGGCTGCGACTGAGTGCACAGTGGTTGTTAGAAGCTGCAAGAAGTTGGTAAAAGTCGTTATAGTGTTCCAACTGTGGTAAGTTCAGCTCTTTGCACCCTCGAGGGATTCGTGGCAGATTGCTAGACTCTAGAAAAATAATTTGCAAAAGTTAGTGGAAATTTGAGAAAGACTAGTAATGGCAAGGGTCTGCCTCATTGAAAGGTGAGGCTTTTGTGCCTATCCTTAATTTTCAGAGGTAACCTACCGTTAAGCAAAGCTTGTGTGCTACCAACACTCGGATGTGTCGAACGCAAACGCGAGGAAACTCCACAATTAGAGGGAGATGCTTAGGTGTTGACCAGCAAGACTAGCACTAGTCAAAAGTATTTGATGTTTTGAAAACCCTTCATAATTTCCAAAAGAACAGAGATTTTCGCGAAATTATTTCTTTGAACTTTGGAAGCTTTCCTTGCCTTGCATTGTCGCTGATGTGATTATATATATATATATATATATATCTAAATTGCATTGACCCTCCTAGGCCAAGTTGGGCGAGAGTTTGATTGGCTAAAGAACTACTTAGCAGAGCTCATAAGATGCTTGTTGCCTTGTCTTAGGTAGTTATTGCTTATGATGCATGAGTGTTGACGATGACAGCGTTGTGTGAGATGCGTGACTTTTTTAGGCGATGGTAACCATGGCCCTAGGAAGGTAATAGGCAGCTCATTTATGGGAACTGGCCATGGGGGGGAAACTGGGCGCTAATTTTCAGAGATTTTGAATTCGGAGCCTTTAAATTTCTGAATCTTGTCACTAAATTTCCCAGTTTGGTTTTAGGGCGCTATTAATACATATTTTTTTGATTAAAGGTCACTAAATTCACTGTACTAATTTTGACATTTTGATTTCAGGGCGCTAATTTAAAACTTGAATTTTGGGTGCTATTTCACCCGGATTCGCAAAAGGAGTTTCCACCCCATGGAACTGGCGATTTTTTTTTTTTTTTTGTGTGTGAAGGTTGAAGTGCTACGTGTGCGACATGAGTTGGTTGTTTATCGGTAGGCATGGCGCGTGTGAATGGGTCCGACGCGCTTAGGCACAACCAATCGTTTGAAGTATTTTGACATTTTGTATTTGTGAAAAATCGCCTTCATTGTGCAGCCCAGCATTCGTCAGGAGGTTGCCGATATGTCAAACCGTATACGCGGTCTGACTCCGGACGCCGAGGTTGTGGAACGTCGAAACAACGTCGTGCCCACTCTTGGTGTAGGATGCAGGCATGTTGAGTTTAGACAAAGGGGGCCATTGACGATATATTGCATGTTGGGAGCTTTCCATAGCTTGTCCTTGTTTACAACATTGCAACCTTCTCACTGCCCTTCTGCATCTCGAAACTATTATTAAGGAAAGTACTCGGACATCGGTCCACCTGAAATCACGGCGGTTATAGATTGGTCTTGACATATCCCTACTCATCAAAGCAGCAGTTGTCAAGGAGATTCCTTGGAGCGACTTTTAGATTCATCATGGGTTCTCAGGGGCAGCGGCTTACTGTGGCACCTACGGTGACCGTCCTGACCACAGTAAAGGCTCGTTTAGTAGGAGCTACGAAAGGACACCAGCTTCTGAAGAAGAAAAGTGATGCCCTCACCATGCAGTTTCGCCAAATCTTGAAGAAGATCGTGCAAACCAAGCAAGAGATGGGGGATGTTATGAAAAATGCAGCTTTTGCATTGACAGAGGCAAAGTATGCCGCTGGAGATAATATCAAGCACACTGTCTTTGAGAATGTGGAGCAGGCCACTGTGAAAGTCAAAGCAAAGCAGGATAACATCGCAGGTGTTAAGCTGCCGAAGTTTGAACATTTCACTGAGGCCGTGGATACCAAATTGGCTCTAACTGGTCTGGCAAGAGGAGGGCAGCAGATTCAGCTTTGTCGAGCAGCATATGTTAGAGCCATTGAGCTTTTGGTGGAGCTTGCATCTCTGCAAACTTCCTTTCTTACATTGGATGAAGCCATCAAGACCACAAACAGACGCGTGAATGCTTTGGAGAATGTAGTTAAGCCTCGTCTCGAAAACACGGTCTCTTACATTCTTGCTGAGCTTGATGAGCTCGAGAGGGAAGAGTTTTTCCGTCTTAAGAAAGTTCAGTCCTACAAGAAGAGGGAAGCTGAGAAGACGAAGCAGAAACAATCTGAGCACGCGGCAAAGCATGTGGATAGTCTAGCAGGAGTTGAGGAGGAGAAGGATAATGATATCATTTTTTGAGGTTTGGAAGGGCAGAGTGACATACCTGCAGGGTCAAAGTAATAAATGGTGTATCTTAAGGATACCTGCTAAAGAGGGGTAATTACTGTAGGCCTTTGAAGTTGGACAACGTTGCCTGCAAGCAGAATGTAGGATATGTATATAGATAGCTAGCTATAAGGTCACCTTCTGCCTGGACCAAACACTTCAGGTGGGTGCTGTGGAGGCCTGTAGGACAGCTTACATAAGCGCAAATGGGCAGTGCAAGCACTTTAGGTCTGAGGAGCAAGAATTTGTTTAGTTGTTCCTGTCACAGAAGGTTGACTTGCCTTCAGACCTGACACCAGTATTTAAACTGCCAGGTATGTCTGATTCATCTCCAGCCTCTTGGCTTCTAGCTTGATGAGCTATCCTGGGTTGTGCAACTGGGCAAATTTGAGTGCTGAGAATGGAAGTTGCGGAAGTTGTAGCGTTGCAAGTTTTGCTTGTATTACGTACTCGCACTGCAGCCAAGCGCAGTACCATATGGGGAGCTCTTCATTCTGACTGATCACATACCAGCTGTCCTGCTTGAGAAGAAACATGTCTGAAATCTCCGAGAGTAGCCCACTTTCTGTGCATGTTATGTCATTGCAAGGTCTCAATGCTGCACTGGATGAAGAGAAGGACTTTGGATGCCAATACCTCCTTTGAATACAACAGACCCACAGGATGATGTGATGGGTACTTCAATACGTGATAGTGCATCTCATGGCTGGAGATATTTCCATCTTTTAGCTGGGCACCTAGCTAAGTAGTTTGAAAACTTAGCCGTTAAAATCTTGAGAATGTAGCCCACACTTTTTCTCGAAACCACCCTTGACTCTGAAGGCAGGAAGCAGATTTCAAGCTGGCTATAATATTCAAAAGTACCTCTTTGAAACAGTAGGCCATCTAAGCAGCATTCCTGCTGAAGCAATTAACTACTTATCACCATAATACATTCACTCATTAATCAAGGCATATTATTACATTCTCGTTTGGCACAATTCTATGTTCTCTCAAGACGAATGCCACCACCTGAGTGTTCTGCCTACACCTTCCACTATCTAGTTTAGAATACCTCAGCCTCATGTATTGGCTTCTTCCTTGGGCTCTGTGTATTTCCACACATGCCAGTGAGACCCAAAGTATAATGTAGACTGCCCTGCCTTCAACTACCACCAATGGAAAATTCCAAAGGCCTCATCCAAAAAGTTCCGCTTGAAGTGTACATTTATTTGGTCTCAGAATCTGAAGTCTGGGGGCACATCCATAGCCCAGGCAAATTTCGCTAATAGCGACTTGTTGAATATCTGCACCCATACCACCTCATCGTGCACACAGGTCAACACTGAACCACCTTTGCGTTTCCAAAGCTAATCCCCGACGAATTACTGACCGATAGCCAAACTAGGCAGGCACGCGACACCGTGAAACCATACCACAACAAACCTGGCCTGGCTGCAAACTTCAAAACAACGAGACTCTACTCAATACTCCCGAGGAACGACGACGCCCCAACAGAGAACGGACGGGAGATGGGCACTTCATAAAGAAAAAAGTGCACGCACGACGACTAGAGCAAAGGGACCCCCCGGAGGAAGGCAGAACCAAGATCCAGGACAAAGGCTAGCATTCCCTGCATGTACACCTTTTCAATGGGAACGTCGTGCCGCTTGCACCACGATACGGAGATTCTGGGGTCCATGTAGTTGATCTTGGAGGTGCCCAGCGCCACCGTCTTTAGGTCCTCCTTCACCTTCATGTCCAGCTGCATCTTGTCGATCTTCTTCTTCGTCTGCTCCAGCTTCTTCTCCATCCTGCCGCCATAAATCCACGGCCGGCTGTGAGACACCATCGGCAATTTGACTGATGATCTTACGTGACGCACAACTAAAATAGCTCACAAGTCGGGGCAAGAGGCGAGCTCTGAACCATGACACGCACACAGTGCAGCCATTTGACATCAAAACGCATAGCAGCCAAAGCCAATGCAAGAGAATCCTAGTGAGCCCCCCCCTTACACGCGCATCGGCATGCATGCGCAGGGGGGGACAGCGCCCGGGGGGCGGGGGGAGAGGG
>WELA01013857.1:73325-87347 GCA_009602735.1 Mesotaenium endlicherianum | reverse complement strand
CCCTCCCCCCCAACCTTCCCCCAACCCTAAAAGAAACGAAAACAGATACATACATACCCATACAGTCAGCCAGTTTCAGTGGCGGGCATTCACTCGGTCACTCACTTGCGCGTGCAAACGCGCGAGGTGCAGGTGCACGCACGTAGTGGCACCCGGGCTTGTTCCCCAAGTCTTAAAGCGGAATGCCAACATGCTTAAGAACCCAAGACCAGAAACTGCCAGCATGACACCATGAAATGAAGGAGCGCTCTAGACACGTACGCAGAAGCCGACGACAACAGCAGCAGCAGCAGCAGCAGGAGGAGGAGGAGGAGGAGATGGCCAGGAGTGGCGGACCTGTGGCCAGGAAGAGGGCAGGGGGGCTGGGGGGCGTCCTTGCCCACGTTAATGACAATATCCTCGGGCCAAATGCGCTTCTTCAGCTTGCCCATCTGCCCCCCCCACCCAGGCAGGCCTCCAGGGTCAGCCCGACGCATGCCTGACCATCCAGCCCACCCCCTTGCTCCTCCTCACCCGGGGCGCCACTGGCATGCCATACTGACGCAACAGACAGACAGACAGTCAGACGGGCAGACAGACAGGCGGACTGGTGGACAGATAGACAGTTCGGCCCCCGGCTCCCAGCTGCATCGGTGAGGCCGGCTCAGCCCTCAGGGCTCAGCACAAGATGAGACGCGTGCTTTCTCCTGAAGGAGGAGGGGGGAGGAGAGGAGAGGAGAGGAGAGGACAGGGGAGGGGAAGAAGAGAATAGGGGGGTGACTTGCCACAACCGCAGCAGCAGCTAGAGCTAGACACAACCCCGAGCTCTCATTCCACTACCAGAAATCCAGACGGCCCAGAACAGGGGACGACAGCTGGAAGCACATGAAAGGGTTAAGAGTGAGGCGAGCAGTGGTCCTGTTCTCGATTAGACGTTTGAGTTCTGGCTGGGTAACATCCACCCTAGTTGAGGGGAAAAAAAAGAAGGTGGGGGGGGGGAGGGGGCGAGGGAGGCCAGAGAGGGGTGGGAAGGCAAGGGGAGGGCACCTTGGGGTGCTCGCCACGCCCTCTGAAGAGGCCGGGAGGCTCCACTCTGAAGTTCCCCACCTGCCCCACCACACCAGGCAGCATGCCACACACATAATGTTTCACTATGGCACGGCAACACCAGAATGTGTACCCAACTCCCCAGAGTAAGTGTATGCGTAGTAAGTGCATGCTGACGAGGGCATAGAAGACGTCTCCTAGGCTTCAGCTCAAAGCGGGGCTGGGCTCATCCCCCTGGCGGGGAAGTAGATCTGCATGGCGTTGGCGGCTCAGACGAAGGCAGCATGCACGCACGCACGCGTCCCCACCGGTCCGGTCAAGCCTGGTGTGCGAGGGGGAGCGTACCTTCTCCTTTACGCCGTCCACCAGGGCCCACATGTACTTCTCTTCCGTCACCATCTTCTCCTCCTTCAGCCTCTTCTTCTCCTGCAGGTGGCAGGCACAGGTGTAGGAAGCCCAAGGGAATTGACGTCAGGGCCAGGTAAGATGCAGGGGGCCGAGATGCCGAGATGCAGGAAGAGGAGGCAATCTGTATGAGGTGTGGGCCATCGGATGACATGCCTCCATGGCGCGTGGAGAAGGACGGGAGGTGCTCGAGGCAGCAAGCAGAAAAAGAACGACATGATCTCCTCTTGCAGTAGGGTTAATGAAGATAAGGTCATGCATGCATCAGCTCACAGGAGGGCCTTTGTTGACACGAATGGGAGCCGTTTCATCATCACAAGGCGACGAGACGAAGAAAATCCTCCTTCCCACCTGCTTCGGATAGACTCTCTGCTGCGGTGTGAACCTCACACAAAAGAGGGAAAGAGTGCTATATAGGTGTTTCTCTCCTCACGTCCGTCAATTCTTTTCTTTCCCGTCCCACACATTTCCAGTGATCTAGATTACTGCTGGAGGAAAGGGCAAGGGGAGGGGGGACGCACAGTTGGGAAGAGGGGGGGTGAAAGGCATAAGCGACCACAAGAGGAAGTTAGCATGAACAAAGCGAGCCCTCGTCGACCGCCGGCACAACATGCACGCGAGGAGCGCGCGCGCGCGCGCATACACACACACACACACTCTCTCTCTCTTTCTCTCTCTCTCTCTCTCTCTCACACACACATACACACACGCACATACACACACAGGAGAGATCCGGAGGCTCGCCTCGGTGGTCATGGCCTTCTTCTTCTCCTTCTCCTTCATGTGCCAGTCGTAGATGGGCGTGAAGTCGCACTTGTCGAGCTTCTGGATGGTGTGCTTGGGGCCCAGCACCTGCTTCCAGTCGGTCCAGAAGTTCTTGATGAACACCGGCTTCGTCGCGTAGTCGGTATCCTTCATCACCGCAAACATGGTGGCCACCTGGAGAAAGGAGGGGAGAGGCGAGGGGAGGGGAGGGGAGGGAAGGCGAGGAGGTGTGGATGAGCAGAGCGGTTGTTACCCCCACATAAGCACCCCGCATTCACAAGCTGATTAGTGTTGGCTCCTCCGCTGCATGAGGGTTTGCCCCCCGGTAGATAACTGGGAACTGATGGACCCTACACAAGGGCAGAAGCCTGCTTTGCTTGCATATGTTTCTTCATTGCTTTGATTGGTTCTGGCGGAAGAAAGACTGACTGGTTGAGAGTGTGCCGGAGGGGATCAGCAACCGTTCATCAAGTTTACTGAGTAGTTATGACATGCACTTCACAATGACAATCATCACTACTGGTTACGGATCACTATGTTTTCAAAAGGCCAGGAGGTATTTTCCAGTACGAGTGACGGGTGTGCATGTTGCTGCCAGCCCGCTGCTATATAAGCCGAACAAAGTACCCGCTTCCTTCCCTCTGCACCACGATAGCATTCCATAGAATTGCAGACGTGGAATGGCAGTGTGCACCGATTCAGCACGCGAGCTTTACGCATTGGAAGGGGAACCCGCAAAGGCACGCTTACTTCCTCTTGCTCGGGAGTAAGCTGAACCGGCTTCCCATCGTACAGCATTCTGATGCCATGACTCTGGTATGGTGGTGGGAAAATGACGCCGCAGTGCTCCAGAGTTTTCCACTTGACACCCCCGCCGCTGCCAGGCGCACTGCTGCTGCCATTGCTACTACTTCCCTTCTTCTTCTCCACCGTTGTTTTCTTCGTCACAACCACTTTCTTTGTCACCACCTGCTTCTTATCCACTCTCTCCTTTGTGACCCTACTTTGAGAGGCCACGGTTTCTGTTTTCACCACAGCCTGCGCCCTCTGTGCCAGTGGCACATCTTCGTCACTATCGTCCTCTGCTTTCATACTTTGACGAGGAGCTAATTCCTCTCCGTCTCCATCTTTCCTGTCATCCTCCTCCTCTTCCTCCTCCTCCTCAGCTCCAGCCTCCCCCTCGTCATCCTCTTCGTCTGCACCATTAGCCTCATAACTCTCATCGTCATCGCCGTCACCACCTGCAGTGGTGCCTTCGTCTTCGTTGTAGTCCTCCTCCTCGTCGACCTCTTCCTTCATTATTTCCTCTTTGACAGGATCGTCAGCAGGTTTAGTCTTCTTCAATGGACCTGCCTCTTCGGGTAGTTTATCCTCTGCAGGTCTTTTCTTCCCTGCATCAGGAGAAGCTGCTTCTACAGACTCAGGTTTAACTGCCACTGGCGGCACCTTAGCTGCAGGGGGTGGTGCAGGCTTCGCAGGGGGCTTAGGTGCTTCTTTAACAGGAGTCTTCACGACTGGTTTCACCACCTTCTTTTCGGCTGGGGAGGGATTTCTCCTGAATACTAGAGGCGCATCATCATCGGAGTCTGCCATCTTGCAGAAAATGGCCTAGAGATTAGACAGAGCTGCAAGGCGATCTCACACAAGAACAGTGATGATAAACGCGTGTCAGTGTGGCGAACCTTTCAGCATTTCTCTTATTGTAACCAAACTTGACTTTGAAGCTCAGCATATAAAGAGACCCGTCCGCACGGAACATGAAGCATTTCAATGAAAGAGGCACATCAGTCACGCTTCACTTCACGCGATCAAACGAGCTAGACTTTCGAACATAACAAAGATGAAACAAGAAAGCCCCTCCTTTTCATAAATTTTAATTTATGGCTCAATGGCAGTTGTGATAAGGCTGAAACAGGCAAGGATACATTTGGAAACACTTGCCTGGAATATCGCAGCAGATACACTCTTTATAAAGTTCTACTTACTAGGCACGTAAGATGGAAAGTATGTCACATGAGCTCCAGAATTGGTCCAAGTGTTTTCAAGTGCAGCAGTGGAGGGGCTAACGGGCATGCTTCTGCGGCTAAGGCATCGGAGTAGCACTCACAACTGCTCAGTGTCGAAAGAGATGGACAGCAATATTTGCGGCTAAGGCATGGAGCCAGCTTTGACCTACCAGCAGTGTACGTGTCACATGTGCTCTGACCTTTCCGCTCCTTTTCTTTGGAATTGTTTTGAAGGATTATCTGGAAATAACTGCTCTCGGTACGCAGCGGCATACTGTCGCACGCAGTGTACAGAGGTGGACCCGTGACTCTCGGATGTCAACATGCCAAAACATGCCACCTGCAAAATTGGGCAAATGTGTCCGACACTTCAATCCAATCGTAATGTTAACAGGGGCGTACTACATTCAAAGTACGATTAGCTGGCACTGTAGGTGATCGATGGGAAAATGTCATATATGTTACGTTCTTTGGTGGTGTCTGGCATCTATGACCTCGAAATTAGCACGATTGAGCAAGGACACGAGGAGAAAAGTGCAGGGATATGCAGCCATGGCTACATGCATGCTGTACGCGAATAAAGTGGGAGTCGAAATGATGTGTATCTTCTGATACATCACCGCACTGTCCTCCTGTCTGGACTTATTTTAGGACCGAATTGACGTGTCATATATCTCGTGTTTGGTCCAATATGGTGGGTCAAAGCACGTGATTAGAGCATTTAGAGCATATCTCATTGCCCCTCCCTCTATATTTGGACCCGATACATGTATAACAACCGTCTGGATTTCTTAAAAAAGAAGTGTCATGGTGGCCATGGATATCACCGAGCTGTTTAGAAAAGCAGTTCGGTCGGCTGCTATCAGTTCCGGCTATGAAGAGGTAATGCCGATAGAAAGTACTAGGTTGAACCGGCTATTGAAGAACTTGCGCAGATATTCCAAGTAGTCATCTTCATTACGCCTCAGTTTCAGTACCCCTCGTTTATCCGCAATAGGAGCACTCTAATACTATCTGAAGCGTGACTATTGCAGGGCAAGTTATCTAAAGTCAGCGCCGCCCTTATCATGCGCCCTTCAACGTCATATTCACCCTTTCTTATGACTGCTTTCGAGATCGTATGTTTCTTACATGCCCTATTGAGCTCTCCTTTACTTCGTGCATCTATTCTGACGAGGTCTTGCAAGAACTGAGGAGTGTAGACAATGTTCATCTATGAATATGTGCTTCTTGGGAAGAGTCCTTCGTATGTCGGCACGCCTGACTTAGTGTTAGTGTCCCACATGGATGCAGTTCGGAAACATACGCACCATGCAAGCATTCATCCTGCAGCATCAGAAAGACTATCTTGATAGACGAAGGAGCACAGAAAGCGAGAAAGACAATATCGAACACGAGGTGAGAACGACATCCAGTCATTGTAAAGTTGCCAGAGACATTGGTGGCCCTAGAAGGGTTTGCTTGGTGTAAGTTCCATTTTCGTGTGTCTTGTGCTTCCTGCACAAATTGCTGAAGGTACTCATATCATGTGTGCATTGCGTGATGGAACGTGACCTGTCCTTCTCCCTCGCGTATTCATACTTCTTGTGCTTCGTACACACCAAGTTTTTGTACGAATGTAAGCAACATGTCGTTTGCGCATACTCCCTAGTATGTTGCACCAGGATACCAATACTTTGTACAAGATGCCAAAATCTTGTACCAGTATCTCAGTATGTTGTCTGCCTGCTATCGTGCAGGTTGCACTATTTGTCAAAGCGTGCCGGCAGCGAATCGAGGTTCTGAAGGATAGCATAGGGCAAGAAGGAGACAAGGCCGGCGGGGGTTTGCTTACGGGATTCAAGAGGAGCAATGTGCACATGGTTGCCCATCAGCACGGCGTGGTATTCTTCTTCCCTCTGATCTCTCCCTTCCTCTCTCTCTCTCTTGCGTCGTCCGCCTCGCCTCATGTGTTCCTGCAAGCTGTTTCTATTTGGCTTTTTTCTGTGTGGAAACAACGCGTGGGGGGATGGATTTGCTGGAGCGTCGGTAGACTAGGGTCAGACTGAGCGGACTGAGTCTCCTCTCCTCGTGAGCACCCAGTCAGTGGGTGTCGTCTTCTCGAGGCTTCTCCCTTCCTCACGCCAAACCTCAGGGCGAGGCATGGGCTTCCAGTGAGTTTTTCTTATTTGGCGTTGAACATGTGTGTGTGCGTGTATGTGCGTGTGTGTGCGTGTGTGTGTATGTATTTGTGTGTGTATGTGTGTGCGCGTGTGTATGCGTGCCTCTCCAAGACCGTGTGCTTTGGGGCGCCCTCCGGGTGTCATGGCAAGCAGACGGTCCAAATGGGGCACAGAGCACCCGTGGGGGTTTTTGAAGAGGATATGTGCAGGCTTTGTGTTGTCAAAGCCACTCTGCATCTTCTCTCAAGCAGCTTCCAGACATTATATGTTACATGGGCGTTCTTGTGTCGCAAGCAACTCGCATGTCCGTTCTTTGAATCAAGAGGGGCACTTCTGGCGCGACTTGTGGCTTCTGTAGTTGCTGCATGATTCTTTGTTGGTTGGAAATTTGTAAGGGCGGAGCGCTGTGCCGAACTGCCAAGAGATGGAAATTTGCGTCCAATCACTCCGCCTCGTGTGCTTCAAGCCAGCGCGAGTTGCGGTAACGATGAAGCGGTCTTGCGACTGTCATTCCTTAGAATGCCAATCAAAGAATTGCTCGTCATCTCTTGACCCTCTGGCACCTGTGGTACTGGTTGCTCAAACCTGAAGGCCATCGCTTTTCGGGCGAGGTTCTGTTGTAGCTTGCACCTAGTGTGACTCCAAGTTCTTGCTTCATATTACTCGCATCATACTCAAAGTAGAGCTGGAACTAAGACAGCTGCTCCTGATTCCTGGTGAGCTTGTTGCCATTTTTTTCATCAAGCCACCCCCGTCTTGAACCACTCCCCTGAATCCACCTCGTGTCTTCATCAGCCTCTCTGCCAGTGGGCACCTAAGGTCGGTGTTCACACGTAGTAAGGCGCAATTTTGACGACAGCCTCCTCGTCAGTCGATGCAACCCTGCTCAGATCTTCTCGCACCTCTTCCCGCCACTCGCCGCCTGCCGCCCGCCACCCGCCGCCCGAGGGGGGCCCAGCATAGCGAAAGAAGCGCGCAAACACTGACGGGTTGCATCTCCAGGTGCTGATTCTCAGTGAGAGGCTGGCGGGCGTGACGTCCGCCTTCGACGCGATGCGCGGCCTCCGCTTCCAGGAGGTCCTCCAGCGCGCCCAGCCCAAGCGCAGGCGCGGCCTGCACCCTCTCTCGAGCTCCGCCTCGCGCCCGGAAGCTTCCGGCAGTGCCACGAGGCAAGGGGTGGGCCAGACTGGTGCAGCGGCAGAGGCCCAAAGGGGCACTTTGGATGACAAGGCCAGAGGGGGAGGGGCGCCTCTTCAGCAGGAGCTTGTGGACGACGAGACTCGCGCCTTGCAGGTGGGTGTCGTGGCCCCCCTGTCCTCTTGAGTCTCTCGTGCACTCACCTGTAGGGCGTCTTTAAGCATTTGCATTCTTGAGGGCCTGTGCGTTACGATGCACCAGAGCGGTGCCGATTAGGTGTGAATGCGCTGGTGGTTTGGTGCTTTTCCACTGCAGGGCTGCTGCGGCTGGTTGAAATGAAAGTGGTGCAAGAGACCCTAAGCAGGCGGGTCACGCCTGCTTTTGGGAAGAACCGGGTTGTTGGTGCACGAGGTTATTAGTGTGTTTGCCTGGGGAGTCAACGAGTCAGGTCCTAACCTCTTCTGACAATGTCTCGTGGTGTTGGTTGGAATCACCTTAGATTAGTGGAAGCTCCTTACGACGGGCTCTAGTCTGGTGACTAGTTTAAAGGCTCCGTGCACTTTGTTTTTGGTTCTTAGATTTTTCAGCCCTAATGTAACTGTTGTGGGATTTGAAGGTGCATGTGGAAATAGACATTCATCTGGTGTGGTATATGTGGGTGTGGTGTATTCATTGCAGATGGAGCTGACGGAGCTGCTGGAGACCTCAAGAGAGGCCGAGAGTAAGATGCTCGACTTGGCAGCACTCAATCACATGTTTTCCACGCACGTGTTGCAGCAGACGAGGCAGATTGAAGAGCTCTATGTGAAGGTAATGCGTTTCCTGTAACTACTCGGTCGCTTATTAGTGTGCAGGCTACCTGTGCAAACTGTTCCTTTTGCTGTCTTTCTATGCCTTATCCTGCCATGACATCATGTTGTGCATTGCCTCACTTGGAAAAAGACTAGTGCGTTGCAGTACTTTTGCACGTATAGGCTCCTGGAGGTGCATATAGAAGGCTTTTCTTTTCTTTCTTGTTGCAGACGAGGGTACGTCATGGCTGAGCATTTCTTTTGAATTTCCTATCTGCAGGCTGTGGAAGCGACTACCAACATAAGCAAGGGTAATGTGGAGCTTCGGAAGACCGTGGCGGCAAATAGGAGCAATCGCACATTTCTTATTCTCTTCTTCTTTGTTGCCTCTTTTGCCCTTTTGTTCCTGGATTGGTATAAGTAACAATGTGGCACGAAGGCTGTATATATAGAAATAGAATTTAACGTTTACTTTTGAATGTGTAGAGTATTCAGTAGCACATTGCAAGGCATGAAGAAGAGGCAATATATCGTGACACTTCTGTTGATTTTGTTTCTCAAAGGAAGCAAATGACTTGTCCAAATGTCGAGAGACATTCTTGAAAAAGAAATGCCTGTCAAGCACTGCGAGCTATGATGCAGGTTGCTTGGACCTTTTTATTGTTGATGTCTTATGCTTGTTTAACCATGACTATTAGTGGCTAGCTTTTTCTATCTAAATTTGCTATAACACTTGCAGTACAACTATAGGCACTTGTATTCCATCCCATATGGTGCTACCAAGCATGGCTGCTGGCAGTCAAGCAGGGCCGATGTCAGCTATGCAAATCCGACCGGCGATCAGCATGTCGTTGCTTCCCATGCGCCACCGTTCTATCTACTTCATCTCTAGACGAGGCACACAAGCTTTTATAAGACGTCACTTCGACGCCGCTTTAATGCCAATCGTGGTGTGTACCGGAACTCCACGACCGGCAGTTAGTCCCGCACGAAGACCTCGTGATAAGCGAAAGCCTACCGCCGAAAACGAAGACATTAACGATGAGCACGGACATTGTTATTAATAGTGCGTAGATTTCCTTCCCAGCTTGCTTTCTAGCGTCGTCAATTTCAGTCGTCCTCGTTTCGCCTCGCAGAAAAAGTTTACGTACATTTAGTTATCATTTGCAGTCAATTTTAGCATGTTGCCAAATTGAAGTTGTCTTGTGACAAGCTTCGGTGGGGGGATCAATAACAGTTTCAAGGAATAATGACTATATTTCCTAAGGTTGATCTTTTCAGATTGAAGGGTGGTGGTGTATACGCAGCCTTCCTCCTCATCGTTGCAATAAGCACGGGTCTATGCCTCTCCTGGCCAAAATGTTCTATCATTGACACGTCGTCAATAGATCACCTTTCTCCCAATACCGAGAGAGATATTCAAGTTGCTAGCCACACGAAGGTGTTTCTACCAGACTTCCTTCCAGGGGGAAGGAAGACCTCAATGCACATAAGAGTGGGAGAACTTCCTGAATATCAACTAAGAGGAGTTCAGCAGCTTATGAGCTTCCTGAAGGGGCACAGCAGTAGCAGTGAACTAAAGGATATGACATTGCTTGAGAATGGTTGCGACGTGACAGGAAGAGTAGGAAATGTACTCTCGCAGGCGGTAAAAATGTATGTGGGTGTCAACTGTCCCCATGAAAAGCATGATATAGACCACCTGCAATTTACAGCACCAAATGCAATGTACATTAGCACGAATTGCAGAGAGCTACCCTTTGCCAATGGAACTTTCGACATAGTATTTTCAGATAATGTCTTGGAGCATGCCCAGTGGGTGAAACTTTTTATTCACGAAACATATAGAGTACTGAAAAAGGGCGGGCTAGCCTTCATTGCATGGGACCCAGTGTGGACTGGTCCTTTTGGTCATCATGTTCATGAGGATATGGTCCATCGACGTGCAAGCAGGATCAACCTCACAAGCATGTAAGAGCCTTCTACTAGCTACAACATCCACTAATGATACCACAGCACTTGTTTTTGGCCAGCTTCCAATACTTGTACCTTTCTTGATTTTTGGTGAAGATTAGGGGAGTGCCCCTAAGATGTATGACAAGGCAAGATGGAGCAGACCAGCTCAAAGCTTGCAACTTCCACATCCAAAGAGATACAGCAATGGCCAGCTGGTGACTTGATGGACGGCTGGTTGATTTTATATGGGCATGCTCTACAATCTGATGCAGTATCGTATTCTCTTTCTCATGCTTTAATGTCTCCAGACACATTAGTATGCCACAATAATTGAGAGATATAGGCATGGTCAGCACGGAGCAGCAGTAGTACTAACTTCAGTTTCCTTTCTTGTTTCTCCAGGTATGTCAACAATGGCTCCTTCATACCGCCATGGGGACATTTACTGTACAAGAGAGACGAACTTTACCACTTGCTACTACAGAAACAGGGTATGGGATCGGCAGAACTCATATCTGGCATACTAGACTTCGTCTATGACGGCAAGAACATCAACAGAGTTCCATATAGCGTTATAGATAATGCTCTGTCATCCCTACCCTGGGAGAGTTTACCACCAAGCAATGGCTGCCAATCTCACACAAGATCGTGGTCGAGCAGAGATGGAGTGCTGCAAAAGGTGCATCCTGAGGTGACACCTGACCAGCTACTCCGCCTGAGAAAGCTATATCCCGATGAGAAAGACTTTGACAAAGGTCCATGTATATTTGCTGCAAGAAAGAGAGGATAAGCAAAGGTGCGGATGGTCTAAAATTGTGCAAGACATACAGATACCACCTGCAGTTTTTGATGGGAGATGAGTTGCACATATTCGACTTTATTAGATGATAATTAAGGATGTCTCAGATAGTAGTAGAGAGACTGCGTGTCAAGCTTGTACGATCCTTGGCATTATTCTTATGCATCTACAAGCCTTCCTAAGTTTCACTACGGTTGCTAAGCCATCAAGGGTATGGATAGAGTGAGCCTACAACCGGTTCAAAAAGTACCAAAAAAAGAAATCCCAATCTGTACTCCTCTATCATATCCCTTATCCACGAGGTATGGGATCAGAAATACACAACCCCTAATTGAGCCCAACTACAAATCGCATGTATGTCATTTTTCACACAACATATATATAGCGACCGGTCCTGTACAATTACAACGCCTGTAAAGCAGCAGCGAGGGGCGTCATATATATTCTTGAAGCCTACAGAAATATCATATGCGGTACTCCACACGCTTTGTCACAAGAAGCGACCTGGCTACCGTACAAACCACAAGCTGATAAGAAACACTGACAGTCTGGATCACTCGATGACAGTGCGTTGATATCCGCGCTCCTTCACTAGGTTGTCCAAATACTCCAGGACCTGCAATTAACGCAACAACCCATTCAGGATAACAGGACATAATATTCTACGACCTGGAATGGCATCGGCCACAGGCGCTAACCCAAGAGAACACTTTCACAGCTAAGCATTGGGCACAAATAATGGAATGGGCAAACTTTACCTCCATCCCCTCCAGAGCCACTTTAGAATGTGGTCGTGAGATATCAGCATTGGCCTGCCTTATGGACCTAGGCTGAGCTTAGGATTAAAGTTGTCAGTCAAAGAAGGAGACGCCTGCGTCAGTGAGAGGAACACTGAGAGGCGAAGTGGCAATGCCACGCCGCGTCAAGAATGAAACCCCCCCACGCCCTTTTCCCTCTCAAAATCTGTCACAGGAACGAGAAATGCGAAAGCGGCGCAGGTAGAGGGAGCCGCACCATGTCCCGTCTGCTCATCATGTCGTTGATCTCAGCCTCGCTCAGGACGCCGGCAAACTTCTCCGCCACCATGTTCTTGTCGAGGAAGCGCAGGCGCAGGTACGTCTGAGCTGCGACGCACCGCAGGGGGCCCGTCTGGAACGCATTCTCGTGCTCCATGTGCACCACCGCCTCCTGAAGCCAGCAACCAGCAAGTGCCAAAACAAACACACCACTCAACAGGCGGGTCAAAGAGCGGCGCGCACGCTCATGATGCTCGTGCTTGCTGTCACTGTCAGCCGGCACCAGCCACAATCAGAAGGGGGCGAGCGAGTACGTGAGACGGGCCCGGCGCTACTACAGCCTACTCTCCACGGGCCAGCGTGGGAGTAACATGCCTGCGCTGCGTGCGTGCATGCGTGTGTGCGTGCGCGAGGGTGCGGGCGTGCGGGCGCGTACCTTGCGGAAGCCGGCGGCATGGTCGATGAGGATGGGGCGCATGGCGCCGTCGGCCCAGTGCTTGCCGTAGAGGAAGTGGCCGTGGTGGCGGTCGGAGTTGTTGAGCAGCACGTCCAGGATGCGCGTGTCGCTCAGCAGGTGCGCCACGGGGACGCCCCAGCTGGCGGCCGCCACGCGCTTGAGCTCGCGGCTGTTGGGCACCCAGTGGATGAAGGCGCCCTCCTCGTAGTGGTTGAAGTCCACGTCCACACCGCCCCGCCGGTACGCCACCTGGCAGGCGGGCGGGCGGGCGGGCACGAGATGACAATGGAGAAGAGATTGAATTTAGACAATGAAAAGCATCCCATACGACTCAGCCTAGAGCAAGCGCGTGCAGGTTTCGCGCCGAGTGCTGCCGGCCACTGATTGCAGCACACGACTTATCGGCACGCCACCTGGCAGGCCAGGCTGAAGCCAAATCGCATTGCATGCACTGCGCAGCTCTAGCACATGGTGTCCTGCTCTGGCGGCGTCGTGTCGCCTGTCAAGACACACTCTCTTGCTTCCCCCAAAGGGACAGCAGGCAACATGCAGTAGGCAGCAGCAACACGTCCTCCCAACCCCCGGCTGCTCGGAGAGTGTAGCCAAATGAACAAAGCGCAGGAAAACATGCACTTCCTGAGTCAGAAGTTGCGACACTGGTCCTGTCCACCTCTTTCCCCTTTGACTTCAACTTTGACTTTGAATACAGTGGCAGAGCCAAGTGTCGCGTTCCACTTTCACCGTCGTCGACGAATTTCCCTCCAAGAGAGATTGATAGAACCTCAGACCCTGAGCTCCAAGAATACATGCTCCTGTGAATATCTGCAAACAGAGATCGCACTTTCTGCATCCGTGCTGGGTAGGGCGCTGGTGCTGGTGCTGATGCTAATGCTGGTGGTGGCCACACATCCGTCAGGCCTCCCGCAAAAGGCTGGTGTCTCAGGCTCCCCTTTACCCCTCCCCCCCTTCACCCCCTCTCCCATCCTACATCTCCGACCTTCCACCTCCCACCTACCACCTCTGCTCCAGCTACCCAGCCCTCCCCTCCAAGCAGGCCGTCCCTGGGGTGTTTACCAGCATATGCCCTCTCCCTCCTCCGTACGATGAGAGACAGCCCTCCAAATGCGCTAGCCAGAGCAGTGCCCGCTTTTCAGCAGCAGGCGCAGGCGGAGGCGGAGGAACAGGTGCACTTGCAGGAGCAGGGACTGGAGCCAGGGACAGGGGAGCAGAGCACAGGAGCGCGCGCAAGCAGGGACAAGCCCAGGGGCAGGGGCAGGCGCACGCGCAGGGGCAGGAACGGGCCCAGGGGCAGAAGCAGGGCAAAAGCGCATCATTCGTCAGTGTGAGCCACTTCCTACGCCAGAGCACGGGGATGGCACGGCATTGCAAAGCGAGGCCAGGGGAAACAGGGCCAGTGGGACCAGGCAGAGGAGGAGGGCAAGGCTCGGAGAAAGGGGGGAGAGAGAGCCCAAGAAGGCGGGGGGTTTTTTTGGGGGAGGTGG
>WELA01013857.1:60404-71819 GCA_009602735.1 Mesotaenium endlicherianum | reverse complement strand
GAGAGAGAGAGAGAGAGAGAGAGAGAGAGAGAGAGAGAGAGAGAGAGAGTGAGCGTGCGCGCGAGCTAGCGAGGCCCCTCACCCGCTGGCCGGTCTCGCGGTCGAGCAGCTGGATGACGAAGCTCTCGTGCCCAAACCTGCTGGGCGGCTCCATGGGGCGCGACGACACGATCTCGCCGCCCGCCAGGATGGCTGCCAGCGAGTGGTGCCGGCGGTGCACCACAGGGTCCGCGCCCGCCGGCCGCAGGTACCGGCTGCGCAGGAGCTCCCCCGCGGCCACCGTGATGGACTGCAGCGCCAGCGCCACGTAGGCGTCGCCGCCCAGCGCCGTGCTCAGGCAGGCCTCGCCCGCGCACTTGACGGTGGCCTCCATGGTGACGACGGCCGCGAGGCCGCGCGCGTCCTTGCGCACCTGGCTGCGCGTGCAGGCCAGCGCGCCCGGGTGCGAGATGACGCACTCCAGGATGCCCGGCTCCACCACCGCGTCCGGCCCCAGGTCCTGCCCCCCCCCGAATGCAGCGGCTGCACCTGCTCCTGCTCCTGCTGCTGCTGCTGCTGCTGCTGCTGCGGCTGGCGGTGGTGCTGTGGCTGGTGCTGCAGCTGCTGGTGCTGCTGGTGCTGCGGCTGCCGCTGCTGCTGGTGCTGCTGCACTCCCATCGCCCCCACCGGCCTGGTCCTCCTCCTCCTCTTCCTCCTCCTCCTCCTCAGAGACCGTCTCTGAGGCTCCTGCTTCTGCTGCTGGTGCTGCTCCTGCTGCTGCAGCCCCTGCTGCTGCTGCCGCTACTGCTGCGGCCTTTTCTCCTGCTGCTGCTGCTGCTGCTGCTGCTGTAGCCCCCAGTCTGCTGCTGCTCGGAGAAGCTGCTGCTGCTGCTCCATTTCCTGCGGAGGCTTCTAATGCCTCTGAGGGATCAAGCGTTCCTGAAGTGAATACAGTGAAGGGGGCTGATTGCTCCCCCTCGTCTCCGACTAGGGTACCTTTGTTTGATTCATCTCCCTCTCCCGGCTCGTCCAGGGTGGGCCTCGAAACCTCTGCCAAGTCTGCTAAGTCTGCCAATCTGGCCTCCTCCGCAATGCTGGCGGAGATCTGGCTGTTCAGTTCCGCCAGCTCAGCAGCCGCAGCCTCCATCTTCCTCCGAGTCTCCAACTGCTCTGCCCGAAGCTCCTGGAGCTTTCTTTCCTCTAACGCCCTCTGCTCTGTTGCTCTCCGAAGTTCCTCTGCTCTTCTGAGACTCTCAGCCTCCTGCAAGCGGGCAGTTTTCTTCAGGATGGCTGCCTCTAATCTGGCTGCTTGTGCCCTGGAGTCCAAAGCGTCTGCTGTCTCCGACAGCAGCTTCGTGTAGTCTAGTATCTGCTTCATTGTGGCCGCCTTCTGGTTCACTACGGCAGCCGTACTCTTAAGGAGTCTGTCTAAGCCTGCGTCAGCTGTATAGTCAGGCCCTGAATCAATCAGCTTCACCATCTCGTCCGACACGTTGCCATATTGACGGTTGCCTTCAGGAATAATGCTTCCATTCACCTGTTCTTCATCGTCCCTTAGCACGGACATCCCATTTGCTTTTTTATCGAAGATTGCAGGTGTACAGACAGCTCTCTTCAGACTTCTACGCCCAAAGCTTTTACGTCCAAATGACATTCCCAATTCAGCCGGAAGCTGGTCTGACGTCGACAAGGAACCACTACTGGCCGACTGCAGACTCACCCGCGTACCCCGTTGCGAAGCACAATTGAGATGTCTTTGTACCCATGAATCATCCCGTCTGAGCCAAGACCTGGAAGCAGACTCATGAAAACTCAGGACCACCTTGGTCAAGGTAGCCATTGCTTGCAATTTCACGTTCGCTTCACTCACTACCGCGCATTCAAAAGCCACGTTTTGTTTATGCAAAATGCTGAAAGCGTGGTCAACTCGCACTCTTTTCAAAGGGCCGTCGTCCACCCCTCTGATATGCTAGGACGGGCTTCCCTCCTGCATTGCTGGTGGGAACTTCTAGATATCCCGGTTAAGAATCTTGGTTAATACTGTTCCTATCTTTTTCTGCAAGGAGCAGTTAGTGCCAATCAACTTCGAGACCGTGGGGAGGAGGGTCCTTGAAGCCTCACGTCTGTAGCTGCTTCGGCTGCCTCCCTGCCCTGAAAATTGCAAAATGGCCCCGTGAAAAGGACGGGAAAGAGCACCTAGATTCAGCCTAGATTGGTTCAGATCGTGAAAAACCAGGAAAAGCAAGAAAAAGCGTTTGCCTCTGGTGTGCAGGCTTCCGTGTTTTCTTCGAGCTCTGGCCCCTCACTGGCTACCGGCTCCACCGCACTTGGTGATCACGCACTTGCATTCAGGAACCAATTGGAGCACACCGGTGCAAATCATGCACTCGTGAATGTTTTTCGGAAAACCTCTACTTGTCATTTTGACATCTTCAAGATTATATATGTATATAAGGCGAAACTGTACGCAGGCCCTCCTCGACCTTCAACTTGGTGACAAAGCTCTATCAGAAGCCTATATATATATATATATATATATATATATACATAAAATGAGATCGTGCGGTCAAATGCTTCAGTAATTTTGTGTCGTAATATCTCATGTGTTTTAACCTCTTTGGTTTGGCTCTATGCATCGTAAAATAGTCGCACCGCCTTTGATGACGCTATGTGGCAATTTATTGACTATTTTGAAGTGTTTGAAGTGCGTTTCATAAACTTCGCAGATTGTTTTTGGCAGTCGTTAAGTGGTGACCAGCAGGAGCATCATAATAGGCGCTCGTTGGAGGGAGCAACGAAAGCTTTACTGAAACTATATATCTTCAATGTAGTCTTTGACTGTCAGTTCCATGTCAGCTTGGTGTGGCAAGTATACTGCATAAACCAACCCAACCATACAGCTTAAAAATGTCATTTGTATCGTAGGCTTGTAAATAACTAATACTGTTCGACTCCAAGTGCTTACCAGATTATAATAGGGTCCATTTGCGGCAAAAGACTACCGACTGCTATTGTGATAGAGCGATGCGGTTAAAATGGTTGCACATAGACTACTATGGCGAAGCTTCAAAGAGGGCGCAGGAGAAGTACAAGAGATCACTTATTGCAGAACCAGAGTTGCACTTTACTGGGACTCTCGAGCGCTGTACGTCAGATATGAAAATTGCGGATCTTCCTGCAATTTGCTGGTTTAGGACCGTTATAAATGAAGCAGAGAGCGCCGAACTTGAGGGTGTTCGGACTTCTTTGCAGCCCCTCTGCCAGTCAAGATCGGCATATAAACGGCTCCTGGGTTGCCTTGTCCCTTTTAAAGAGGAAATGCAAATTCTTAGAAACAACCAGGATGCTGTATCCATGAAGGCTGCTTTCATTGACGCTGCAACTGGAGCTGGAGGTGTGAATTCGTACAAAACAGTGCGCAAGTTGGAGGTACCACTCGTTGATGATCAACAAATGGTGAGCTGGCCTGGCATCATTAAGCACAATCTTCAGAACGAAATTTCTATGTCAGTATCTCAAATCCTCAAAGCGAAATCATACGTAGCAACGGCATCTCAAATTACTTGGCATGCAGGATGAAGAAACTGGCCTCTTTTCACTGATTGTCTTTGAACATCTTCAAGTCGGCAAGTTGAGCCAACAGGATCACAACGGCCCAAATCTCAGGGTACTTACACTCCCCTCGACAATACTTTTACAATCAAGGTTCACATGTGGTCATAACTCTATTTCATCTGACACGTTAACTGAACATTTGACCTACAACTTGCTGAAATCAAAAGAATTTGGAAAAAGTGTCTGATGATGCATGCAGGTCATGACCTTGCAGGCTAGCATTGGCCTGGAAGTAGAACCTGTTGCACTTCTCCCGCGGTCAGACCCTTACGAATCAGTCTCTATTTACCAAGTTATGGCTGAAGATGCTCCAGATACAGGCCTTCTGTTGGAGACGAAGGGGCAGACAACTTCACCTGTAGCTTGCCTTGAGCCTCACTTTGTAGAGGTATGGTGGGACTTCTGTTGTCGTCAGCCTCCGATGGATCTTAGAATCGCCCTTCTGCATTCTGGGCCTATTGCTTCAGAGCCAGACCCAACAAGGGTTGGTTTTCAAACAGAGCCTGTGCTTGGTAGCATCATCCACAGAACATTCATGCCCCGGGCTGAGTTAACTGACAGTTTCAGGTTGAGTACATCTGGTCCAAAAGAAGGCACAATTGTTGGTAGTGCAGAAGACAGCAGACAAGTGACTCCACTTCTAGACAAGCTTGAGGTGCCTTTATTATTTTCTGGTCCAAATTTGGATAGGATAGCCCCTTATTCCTTCAAGCTCCTCTACGATTGCTCAAGAGGCCAGCAGACTGTGCGCAAAGACTTGCCAAATATACAAGCAGATGGTTTCTTTGAGCGGCTGATAGTTATGCCGGATCTAGCCATTGACTTGGTGGCTTTCAAGTGCCTTCCTGTGCCACTTTTCTCCAACTTACCTCGCGAGGACAAAAAACTTAGCACAAATGTAGTAAAAGCTATGGCTACAGGTGCAGCCATGCTTCCTATTGCAGCGAGCGACTCGCTCTACCTTGATTGGCATCTATCTCAAAGTACATCAGGTTGCCGAAGCGCCAGATGCTCCAACTTGTCATCTGAACTTCAGCTAAAATTTGATCAGCCTAGCACGGTGTTTGTGCAACAGAACGGGGAGAAGATTCTGTCAGACATCGAGCTCTTACAGCTAACACCCGAGGAAACTGTAATTGGGGTAGCAGAATCAGGTGTAAGGGAAGAGAGGCGAGTCGTGCCCTCGTCAATAGTTGATAGTAGCCACCAGCAGGCCCGTCAAGCAGGACCACAAAAGGAGATGCCAGATAAACAGCAGAAAGTGCAACTAGGAATGAAGGCGCCTTCAATGAGCGGAGAGTTGAGCATTTTCATGCAAGCTAGAAAAGGTACTTTGGATAATGAAACTCCAAAGATATGCCCTGAGGCCTCTCCTACAGTTTGCAACGAGAAGAAGTCCACAGTTGGGCTGATGGACTCCAAAAGAGAACAACCTGAGGACAAGACATCCAAAACTTGGATCAAAAGAAAAAGGATTGCTCCTTCTCTAGAAATGCAGCAGCTGGTGGTAGTCTTGGAAAAAGAGTACATCAAGGCCATCCAGGCAGCACGAAAAGAGGGAAGTAATGTAGTTGTTCCTTTTGGGACCGATGAAGAAGGCTGTCTTGCACTTCAAGGCCTGATTAAGGAGCTCGCAGTCAAGCAGCACCTTCAGCGTCAAGGGCTCCTTAGAAAACTTCTCACTCTCTATATCTTAAGGCAAACAGCTTATAATGGGTACGAGTATGGGATAAAAGTGGCACACCTGTATCTTGAGCACAGTCTTCAGACCATGCCCTTTATCAAAGGCGATTTAGTTGATTCATGCAGGGCACTTGCTGCCTATTACAGCAGGGTTGAAGCTGCTGCTTTACAAGACCATCCAAAGTTGTCCGCTCTTTTCACAGTCTTACAAGAAGCGCAGGCTGAGGAGAAGCTAAGAGATACCGAGCTTCCATTCAAGGTCCTTATCATTGCAGACAAAAGGGTGTTCTTTACGATGTACAGACTACTCATATCAGCTGGCCTCAAACCCTACCAAATTGACCGGGAGGGCACTCTCTTAAGCCATGGGCATCTTGACACAAGTGCCATACAGGGCTTTGAGAAGGCACTTGCAGAGGCGCTCCAATTCTCAGACTGCATTCTTGCTGCTCCTGGGTAAGCACGACACTATCGTTGAACAAACAAATACTCCAAGTTTCTGCACGATTTCTTAAACGGCTTAGAAATATCATGCTATTTTCTTATTGCTAGAGCAAGTACTAATCCTGCTACAAATGTTGAGCAGGTACTACTATTACTCCTTCCCAGCCACAAAATTTTCTTTGGCTATCATATACAGTGACGGAATCACCTTCATGCCTTGGCAAGAGATATCCTGCAAGAAAGTCCTCCTGCACATGGAAAGTTCGTCCAAACACCAACAAGAGGAGCAAGTAAGCTATACAGGAACTAAGAAGGACTTTCATGGAGTTCATCTGGGCTGTAAAGACTAGTTGTTGCCTTCCCTCCAACCTGTCCGGCTCTAGACAGGGAAATTACAATCACAGAGCCCACTGACTTTGCACTTGTGCTCCTCTTTGGTGCAGCCTGTGGTAATTGGTCCAAGCCAATCCAGGAGTGGGCTACATGCAGATATTTCTCAGCAAAAAGATGCTGAAGATCAAAGACCTGGAACTTCTCTGCACGCTACATGGCAGACAACTAAACCACAAACTTTGTTTCCTCAACCAACACGTGAAAGCCACCAAGTGGCACACGAGAGTGCTGAGTGCTCAACATTAAACTCTACTGTGGTCATAAATACTGATACTACCTATGGTAGTTCCGTTGCAAGCAACAGATTTTTGTACCAAAACATACTGCAGCTTGAGAGAGAAAGACTGCAGGTGAGTTTCTTTTAGCATCACTAATCACACCTCTAAACAACATGATCAAGCGAAGGTACTAAGTTCATTCTGGGCTCAATCCACTTGTGGGGATCATGGCTTCATACGTTTCTAACATGTCTGTGACCAGGTCATTGAGAGAGAGATGGCTGGAATGGTGGACCTTCTATTGACACCATCAACATGTCTTACAGTTTACACCCTAAAGAAACTTGGGATAGAGAGCTTGGCCCTTCAAAGGGATCCAGAAAACACAATCTCCAACTGCATCGATATTGTCATCGACAGTGGACTGAAGCCTCTCAGTTTTGCTTATCAGCGATGCTTGCTGGTAATCAAAAACCTTGCCTTTGCAGCAACTTTCTTTCTGCATGAACTCCATTTGTACCCCATAGAAAAGAGCTGAGAAATCGTTTGCCCCAGTCATAGACTTTTGCAGCAATATGACACGTCCCAGGGTGCTCCTGCAGGTCTTTCAAGGCCCCCAATATTTCATCACATGGCTTTTAGAATACATGGACGACTTACATGCCGCAGCAGTTGGCCTTGGCATTCAGCTCCAGTGCCTTTACTCCGTGGATACGAGCACCACAGCCAGCATACTGCTTCGCTGTATCCAAGCAACCAGAAAGAAGGCAGGAAAGCAAGTTATTGGCATGAGTGAAACTCAAACAGTTGCCGAGGCCTTCCTCACGTCGTTCCCCTCCATCAACCCCCTGACTGCCCAAGCTATACTACAAGCTGGCGTCCCTTTGCCAGTCTTCATATGCCTCTCACTTGAGCAACAACTGGCTACATTAAAAGACTACGGGGTCGGTGAGCGATCTCTTACACTCTTCCAGGCACAGTGCCAGCACAGAGAGCATGCAGAAGGCCACCCACAAGAGTTGCCTCAGGAACAGACAATGGAAAGGGCCCCTTATGAGGAGGAGTTTGAAATACAGGGGGCAGGACAGAGCAGCATCCCATATGCACGAAATCCACATCCTGGTCCTGAAGCTACTGCATTCATAGATGCTCAGCAAGGGCACCTGCCAGTCTTACAACGTGGAACGCTAGCCTACGAGATGGTTGCACAGCCCCAGCTCGAGCAACAGTGGCAAGGTGCACCGCACCTCCCTTACGAGGAAAGGGCCATTTATCACCCTAATCCATACGCTTTGCCCAACAGAAGAATACCACCAGCTCTGCCAGCCCGCAGTCCCTTATACCAGGAGTACAACTCTGCCCCAGAGCCTTATCCGTCTTACCCGACTTATGGACAATGGCAGCGGAAGCCTCAGACACCAGGCCACCAACAAGCAGCAAGCGAACAATGGCAAGGTCCCCACTCCTCCCTGTATGCTGCTGGTGCACATCAACCCATAGCTCATGAGCAAGACCAATACAGCAGTTACCCCCAGCCAGCTTATACTCTGAGGGAGACAGAGCAGTACAGCAACTACCCACGGAATTACCCTTCCGCAGCCGGGATAGAAAGGGAGAACGAATCATCAGGGTGGAGATTGGAGAGACCTATTGAGCACCCGTATCCATCTGAACCTTGTCATGAAGACGACCCAGGTACGAGTGACTGCCTACTCGCACCCATTTCCTTCCAGTCAGTCTAATATATCATCTACCTCCAAGGAGAAACCTACGCGTGCATTAAGTTTGATGGAACTCACCTTGAAGATTTGCGGGGGTCACGTCCTTGCACTCCTGCCAAGAGTAATGGCTCCACTCTTGCACCTAGCTATTCGATGGACAGCCAAGAATGGTATCCCTTCCTTTTCTGAGCAGCTACTCTACCCCCCTGCTCGTACTTGGCTGCAACACCTCTGACAGTTGTCATGAAATATGTGCTTCTGTGATCGAGCAGGTCCACTTAGTCCCTTGGAACCGTTACAGCTGAGCCTGCCAGAGCCTGACTTGGACGACTCACTCTCCATCAAGGCAACACTGGACAGCTGGATGAAGAACAGAAAGCTCCAGGACACGACCCGAGAAAGCAAAGATGGACTGCTGCCACCACAACGCGTCTCCCATGCTCGACGCTCAAAGAGGCTAAGGTCCACCCATCAGCCCACAGTTATCTCTGGCAGCGATTCTGATGGTGAAGGTGGGGTAGCTGAAGAGATGGCTTTCCACAATCCATCTGAGCAGCATCGTGCCGATAGTAGAGCCCGTGTCAGAAAAGGTGCCAGCCACTTTTCTTGGAGCCCAGAGGCACCACCGAGACCCACTACCAAACCCTCCCTTTTGGACGAGCCTGCAGCCTTCCTCCAAAAGTACAGAAAGGATGTCTGGCAGTCTGCCGGGGCAAGTCAACTTCTTGAGACTAAGAAGGTTCTTGACAAGAACAAGTTGGACAGATTCCGTCACTCGGCACCGCAGGAGCCTAACTTGGTCGCAAGGAAGAAGGGCAGCACGGACACTCCCCGAGCAAGAAAAACTTCATCTGAGACATCTTGCTGGACACCTCTTGATAAGCGAGCCAATCAGGTGAGCAGGATTGACCCTTCTACTTCGTTGCGCAGAGCGAAACAAGCTCACAGAGCTACCTCCTTTGGCCAATGACTGGCTTGCTGCCATTTCACCAAGCACTTAGCAAGTAAGAATGTTGTTCATGCCTTCGCCTAAGACGAATCATACTTAACGTGCTCGCTGTCTGGAACAGACCCTCTCTTATGCGAAGAAGACCGGCAGCCGGGACAAGCAGAGCACGTTGACATGGATGATAACAAACCCTGCTGGCGGCTCAAGAAAGAGAAAATCAGCAACATTTACGATGTAACTGCGCAACATCCTCGCATGGAGGTTAGAACCTCTTTCAAGACTCACGCAGAGTAGCCCATTAAGCTGCACACTTCACTGTCAGTGGAGCATTCACACTCAATAAGACTGCAAGCATACAATTCTGAAGCAGCAAACGCCGTCGACAAAAGGGGGGACAAGACAGAGCTGGCAAAGGTTGCACAGCAACGAATGTGGTTTGTTCACAGTCCTTGTTGTCATGGGGTAAATCAGGGTCGGTACTGGTATCTACATGCATGCAGAACAACAAGATGCTTCTCCCAAGAAAGACAACCCGACATTGTCATACACCACAATGTGTGCAGCTCACATGAGGTGGTGGAATCGGAAGGTCATTTCTTATAAAGAATGTCATAATGACCAGGTCGATAGAGCAGATGGATGTAAGGAACGTTTGGTGCAAGCAGACTGTCGCTAGGGGATTCGGGGAAGAAGTCGTGGTTGTTGACGTCTGAGCTGTCAGAACCTGATGTGCTTCTATCTAGATACACCACTCGGATCGGAACACCTAAAGCATCTGTGAGGGCTGTGATGTGGATGTGGTCGCTCTCCTCTCCCATAGGCTCCACCAAAGTTCGACAGAACTGCAAATACATTAAAGCATGTATGAGGTCTAGAATTACACAGGCAAGCTTGTCAGAGAGGACCGCATTGCTTTCTACTGCTTACTGGTGGAAGAAGAGATGTCGTAGATTTGAAGCCTCGAGGGACCCAAATGAGCCTCTGTACAAATTGACCATTTGCAGAGCATTCGCACAAAAAGTCAAGCTTCACACCTAAGCAGCACGCTGTGCCAAGCTTATTTCCCATCGTTTGCGAAAGATGACATGTCAGTGAGAAAGCTTACCTTGACAACGTCGAGCTCGGTGGTTCCCATGATGAACGGCTCAAAGAAGTCTGCTCGCGTTTGAATCTCACTCGACGTAACAAACCTGAAGAACATCACCACTGCTCAATGCCAAACGAGACGACTGTGAGAAGTCAACGGCAGGGCCGTGAAGTCACTCTTTTCGTGCATCAGATGTGCAAACTCCTGTCAACATTATCTGAGTCAAAGCACTCTAAGCCTGTCGTAGTATGTCACCATACTTCAGCCAACGCTGGAAAAGGGCGCTTTATATTTAGTACCGTTAATTGCCACATACCATAGTTTGAGACATTTGGGTCCCTGCACCGCTCCAGGAGAGTGTCAAGACTGCTCACAGACAGACAAGTGTCACACTCCTCTCAGTGCCATAACACTCCCACCTCTCAGACCCACCTCCAGGCTCCGCCCATTCAAAGAGAAGGGCAAGTTCCAACACTTGGCAATGAAAGAGGGAGCTACCCGTCAAGACCTGCACCTAGATGTCTCCCAGTGCCTAGGGGAAGGCAACTCACCTGATGCGCGCTTTCGAGGTCGGCCGGACGCCCTCTAGCTGCTCCAGGAATATCTGCGCTCACGTGAGAAAAGCGCGGGCAAGTGCAAGCACCACCTCAGCCTGCGGCCCGGGAGCTCCGCCTGCGTGATACTTTCCGCAGCGATTCATGTCACTTATCCACGCAAAAACAAGGAAGGAGAAGGGACCAACCGGCACAAGGGCGAGAAGAGTGAGAACAGCGCCCACAGGGAGCGGTGGACGCTCTTGCACGCTCTTGGACAGCTGGCGCACAGCTTCCAGGGAGAGCAGGACCACTACTACCGCAACAGCCAGGCAGGTCGGCGCAAAAACCGACAGCAATTGTCCCGTCTTCTTCTGATGTCCCGGCATGCATGACGAGCCTTCCACGTCGGAGACAAGCAAGACCTGCGCCTCCTGCTGTGCAAAAGACGTAGTAGGCAAAGGCGGCGGGGGGTGCCCGCAGCACATCAGGCAGAAGCCCCAGCCTGGGCGTGGGAGTGGACGGCCCAGCAGCACGGCAGCTGGCGCGTCAGGAAAAAGCCTCAGCCTGGGTGGGCACGGGGACTGCAGGGGGAGGAGAGGGGGGTGCGGCAGGGGCAGGTGTGTCTCGCTCTCTCTTACGTCGAGAAACTCGTCCCACGTGAACTCCGCGTATCCGATGCCCACCAGCAGCTTCTTGCAGCGGTCCACGCGGCCCATCACGCGCTCCACCTCGCGCTCGTCGCCCGCCTCCAATATCTTCTCCTGCAACAAAAGCCCCCCCCCCCCCCCCC
>WELA01013857.1:42251-54845 GCA_009602735.1 Mesotaenium endlicherianum | reverse complement strand
GGGGGGGTGGGGGGGGAAGGGTGCGAAGGGGCTGGGCTCTATGTTTCTCTGCAGCTGCTGCTGCCTCTTTCTCCTGTGCCGTCGGCTTCCTGAAGGCAGCCTGCTCCCTGCCTGTCTTGTTGTCCACCTGCCTGTCGGTGTGCCTGTCTGTGTCTGCCTGTCTAACTGACTGCTGTCCGACGGTCTCTCTGATTGTTTGTCTGTCTGGCTGACTGCGCACAAGCTACAAGGAACGTCTGGGTGTACCTGTGCATGTGTGTGTGTGTGTGTGAGTGTGTGTGTGTGCCTTTATTAATACAAGTATAGACACACGCACATACAGACATGTAGACATAGCCACTTATGGGTTTGCACGTGCAAACATACGTGGACATGACGCATGTGTGTACGGTGCATGAATGGCCCTTTTTATATCAAGAGCTCGAGCAAATTATTGCCGGTGACACTCCCACCTCGCTCACCTTGCACTTGCATGCATGCACACATGCTCGCACGCTCTCACATGCTGCTGTCGATCAGACATGCAACAGCTGAGCTAGGCTGAGGTGGGGAGCGAGTGGGCTGAAGGCGGTGGGTGTGCGCGTGCGCGTGCGCGTATGTGATCTGCAGACCTGAAGTCGGGCGTGGCAGCAGGCCTGGCGGCTGCCAGCCTCGCCGGCATGCCCTTCTTCCCCCCCACCCACAACAGGCGCCCCGCAGAGCAGCAGCAGGAACAAGCAGCAGCAGCAGCAGCAGCAGCTGGAGGAGGAGGAGCAGCAGCAGGAGCGCCGCGGGGGGAGCAGCAGCTGCGGGTTCTGTGCATAGGCCTGGGCGGCGGCAGCCTGCCCTTGTTCCTGGCCCACCACCTGCAAAGTATCCCTCCCCCCTTGCCCCTCTCTTCCCTTGCCCCTCTCTCCCCTCTTTCTCCTTCCCTATCTTCCCCCCCCCATACTTAGAACAGTCCTCGCTGCCGCCACCGCCACCTTCAATTTTTTTGTTCACTCATTCTTGTATTGCCACCGTGGGAGCTGTGTGTCCAGCCTACTGTTTCTGTCTGAGGGGTGCTCTCATCTCTGCCAGCCAGACATTAGTGACAGCCCACCCACCCCGACTGAGGGGTGCGCGCTCTTCTTGCGGCGCTAGTTGATTTGTGAGACGCAGAGACTCCCTCTTCGTTGCTGGGAGGAGCCATATTCCCTCCCGGTTACTAATTTCTTTTTCCTTAAATATCTCAAGCTCTGCTTTCATATGCTCAAGGTAATTAACGGTGTTTGGCGGGAAGGCTTTAAATAGCCTCACCAACACATGCCATGTCACATGCGCAGCGGGAAAGGAGGAGGCGTATGCGTGCGTATGCCCCGAACGCGCGTGGCTGACTGTGCTGTCCCTTCTCGTTAATCAATGCAGCGTAACTCACTCGCTCACACACACACTCGTGTTTGGAATTTGAACAAGAGTGTGCATCACTGGACCTCAGAGAAGACTCAAAACTCCAGAGGCCGGCTGACTGTGCCACCTCAGCTTGGCTGCTGGCAGCTCTGCCGCTCAGAGCCAGGGAGTGGAGTGCCCAGAAAGGTTGCGCAGCAGCAGGCGTGTAGGAGCGTGCACGTTGCTCGCAACACGCCCTGTCTGTGAGAGTCCCGTCATTCTGGCCTTGATGACGAGAGTGTCGTGCTCTGCGCTGCGCTTCTCTGGGTGGGTGGGCGGGGGTGGGTGCCAGACGCGCACGTGGACGCGGTGGAGATTGATCCCACGGTCATCCAGGCCGCCACGCGCGCCATGGGCTTCCCCGCCTGGGCGGCGCGAGGCGGCGCTGCCAACTGGCAGCACCCCGGCAGCAGCAGGAGCAGCAGCAATGGCAGCAGAAGCAGCAGCAGCAGTAGCAACGGTAGCAGCAACAGCAGCAGCACCAGCAGCGACGGCAGCAGCGGCGGCAGTGAGCGGGATGCGCAGGAGCGTGCGGTGTGGGGGGATGTCTTTGGGCGGCTGGCGGTGTACGAGATGGACGGCGCCTCCTTTGTCTCCCAGAGACTGGCAGCCGCGCTCGACCGCTGGAATGGGGGACTCAACAACAACGCTGGGACCCTGGAAGGAGACGCTCCAGCAGGCGAGGGCCGCCGCGAGGAGGTGGGCACTGGCCATGCCAGGCTTGACGAGGAGGCGGCAGCATCAGCAGCAGCAGCAGCTGCAGCAGGACGAGCAGGAGGAGGAGGTGGAGAAAGTGGAGAAGGCAAACGCTGGCAGCAGCAGGAGCAGCAGCAGGGGCGACCCCAGCAGCTGGGGCAGCAGCAGGGGCAGGGGCAGGGGCAGGGGCAGGGGCAGCGCGGCTGCCGGCAGTATTATGACCTCGTGTATGTGGACGCATTTGACGGCCACGACCAGGTGCCCCCGGAGCTCTGCGCCCCCCGCGGCCCCTTCTTGCGCGCGCTCGACGCGCTCCTGCATCCGGCGCACGGCACTGTCGTGGTGAGTGAGTGAGTGAGACCGAGTGAGCCTTCTTGCGCTGCGAGGCGCCAGCACGCTTTGCTCTTTCCTACTGCCGCACAGGTCTCACATCATCTGTAGGGCGGGTTAGGCTGGGGAGTGTCTGCAGTGGAAATCCAGAATGGCGTGCCAAGCTGTGGGTCAGGAGGCCTCGCTCGTGGAAAGAGCCGGGTGACCTCTCGCTCTCTCCCCTTTTGCCTCCCTTGCACCTGTGACCAGCGGAGACGAGAGATGGGTCGAGAGCTGGGGGGGGGCGTTGTGCGTGCTGGCTGCGTGCGTGCGTGCTTGCTTGGCGATGTAAGAAAGCAGGGGCGAGTCGGGCTCGCCCCGCGCATGATCCTTTCCTGTCAGCTCTGTGGGTTGAGGGCGCAGCTGCACACTTGTTGCAAGGAAGCACACGCCACTCATTCTTGAGTGAATTCCATACGATTCTGATGGTGTTGCCAATACTAGCCAGCCTGATGCCGCCAGTGAGCCAGTCGACGAGCATCAGGCGTTGGACTCGGCACCAGGCACCTGGTTTTGCACAGACTGCTATGGTGAGCCGGGGAGTGGGAGGGACGTCACCGTGGTTGAAAAAAACAAAAGAGGGGGGAGGAGAGAGAGAGAGAGAGGGGTAAAGCTTGGAAGAGCAAATCCGTGGCTGAGATGGAGGCCCATGGCTGGCGTGGCAAGCGAAAGTGTTACATTTTAGGCCGTATATATTGGGGGCAACAGCTGGGGGGGACGCGCTTTGAGCCGTTTCAGGGTCCTACTTGCTTCCACTTGGCACCCTGCCCTTGAGGGCTTGTCCTCAATTAGTACTGTTAGTAGGCTCGCAGGATTAGGTTATACACCTGTCCTCTCAAGGACCGGGGGAGGCGGCGCTGTCCTCCTCCGCCTCCTCCTCTGTCTCCTCCTCCTGGTCCTCCTCCTGGTCCTCCTCCTCGGCCTCCTGGAGTCATGGCTGCCAGCCTCCCGCCGCGCCATCTGGCCGACCACCCTGTGCACGTGCGGGGCGGCGGCGCTGCGCAGGTGAACCTCCACGGGGACATGCCTCCCCCCAACGTGCTGGAGTGCATGCTGGGACGATGCCGCCCGGGGTTCTCGCTCGCCACCCCCCAAGGGCGCCTCGTCCACCGGACCTGCCTGGCCTACAGGTGCTGGTGCTGCTGCTGCTGCTGCTGCTTCTCCATGCCTTCTGCCACCTCCTGCCTTTGCATCCTACTGCCAGGAAGTTGCGCATAGGAGAGCTGCATAGGGAGTGAGTGACACGTGGCGGCGCGGCCACGCCCGTGCCTTCTACCTCCACCAGCAGGCCCCAGCACGTATGCCACTGCAGCCCAAACATTGGGGGGCGACATAAGGAGCCGACCGCACGTGGCCCTGGAAGGGGGAAGCAAAGAAGGCCTGTCCTGCTCCGCTGCCGGCATCGGCATTGCTCTACTAAGATGCATGTACTGCACTAGTAGGCCAGGGGCAAGGCCACATCGCAACGGCCGCGCTCATCCAAAGGTGTGGGGAACCAGCAAAGGGAGAGCCGCGCGTTCTCCTCCTTGCGGCAACCGCAGCAACGCCTGTGGCAGCTTCCGCAGAACGGCCCCACACGCCCCACTCCCCCCTTCCCCCCTCCTCCGCGCGGGTGTTACGCAGAAGCTGGGCGCGCTGGCCAGGCCAGCCAGGCCAGGCAGGGACCTCCCAGCCGGCAAGGCCCCTTTTGACAGTCGCGGCGCGTTGCGCCAGTCGAGAAGTGAGTACTCCGGGATGTCTCCTTGCGCAGGCAAGGCAGATCTAGCCTGCACGAGTGAGGGCAGGCGCGGCCAGCCTTGGGAGCTCACTCACGAGTAGTGCTCATTGCGTCAGAGTCTGGCTTCAGCCTCGTTGTTTCTCACTCCTCCTCCTCCTCCTCCTCCCGCTTTGTGCACGCGTGCAGGGACGCTCTTCTTCCCTCCGCTGCCAGCGAGGAGCCGCCGTCCAGTGGCCGCACCCCGGTGCAAGCTTCTGGCGCTCGCGTGGAGCAGGAGGAGGAGGATAAGTCGGCAGCTCCTGCTGCTGCTGCTGCTGCTGCTGCTGCTGAGATGGAGCCCCAGCGCAGCCCCGGGGTCGCGTTCACTGTGGCCACTCTGCGGCAAGCCAACGTGGCCCTGGTGGTCTCCAGAGGCCTGGCAGCAGGCAAGGAGCCGGGGAGGAGAGGGAACACAAGCAGGACACTCGCAGCCGCCCTCATGTCGGAGGCTGCCTCTGTGGGACGCGGCCTCGGGTTCCCCTTCTCTGCCAAGGACCGGGCTGCCATTGGCTTGCGGATCGTCGACGACGTAGCCGTGGTGGAGTAACTTTCCTTCGGCCGGCTCCCTCTCTCTTTCTCTCTCGAGAAAAGAGAGTGAATCCAAGCTTGTGCCATGAGTCGCAGTCGGCGAGCTGCGTGAGCCACTTAGTGAATTGGGCTGGTCTACTTCCCGGTCAGCACGCACGCATTTGGACTTGAGTGTTAAGGCTTGGACAGTGACTCCTCTGATGTATAGTAGGAGCAATTGTGAGCCAGTACCTTGCCTGCAGCAGAAGATGACCTTTCAAAACCATCAACCTATACTTATGGCATGTGTCTAGGATACAGGGTAGACTAGCCTGACTCCCAGTCTTACATCTATCTTGCACGGTGATTGAGGTCATTTTAACAGCGGTACGTGTACGATTTCGAATGTATCAGGAACCTTTGCAGCGACAACAGGTGGGTTCATCGCGAGTACGTGTTGGGTCTTGAAATGCATCAGCCTCTAGCTCGATCCTAGCTCTTGGAGATGCATGCAGCCAATGTATATACGTATGTATTGGCAGGACCAAGCTGCTCGTGTTACAGATCAGGCTTTCTCTCGTGCAGGTTCTTCGTAACTTGCTGGTTCATACATGCTGCTATACATGATCATTTGTTAGTCAAGCTTGGACCAACAAAGTGTACCTCATTTCTTCACTTAGCAAACATAGGGAGGCATGTGCACTCCTGTGCGAATCGTGGCACTTGCATTCTGGATAAGATTTAGGCTTGGTGTATAGGGACTGCCCACATCTTGCATCTTAACTCGTTCCGGGGGCTTGAAGGCCTCTCAGTACTTGGAAGCTGACTTTGCAATGCGAATGTTTAGTATGAAGCAAACACGTGCAACTTCTAGGCACCATATGAAAGATACTTTGAGAGAAGCTCTGTAGACGGCCTTTACTTACTACGATACATATTTACAGTTTTGTGCTGCTGACAACCTTGGAGACGGGTCTTGCTAGGTGCAATCATATAATAGTGCTTGTGCCCTTCCCCAAACAACAACGCTAGGTTGAGTAAACGGCCCCTCTGACTACTGTTCATGGCAACAAAATTGCTCTTACTACATTGATAGGAGCGCCTAAACAGGTTGCCCTTAAGCTGCAAGTAGAAACTTTCTGATGCGATGAAGGAGCTCTGCTTTCACATTGTCCGGAACCAACGCTGCAGCAAAGCGGGAAAGAAAAGATGAGAGTAGATCAGCAAGGAACTTGGCATACAAACGTTTTCATTTAACCAGCTAACCTGTAGCCGCCACCTGTAGCATTTGTGGCCACTAGGTGCATGCATCCTGTGGCCGGGAACAAAGTGGAGCAGAAGCTGACGAAGGGGGGGGTGTTGTCAATAACCTGAGTTGGGATTGTCATTTGTCACTGAACTGAGTAGGACAACATAGGCATAACATGGAGACCAGACACAAATATGTAGGCTGCGCTGCAGATGCACATCTGTGAAAAAGTAAAGCTGCCACATGGCTGGCACAGGGAGAAAGCTGACGAGGCATTTCTGAGGTCATGCAAGGGGCCCTACCTCTGCCTTTGGGAGTGATAGCTCGTATGAGCTCGTCAACCGTGACACTGCTCCTGCCTCTCTTCCTTGTGACAGCCCTGCCACAGGAGGAGCAATCCATGATAATGACGCCCAAGAAAACACAAACACAGACACAAACTTTCTCTCTCTCTCCCCCCCTCTCTCTCACACACACATACGCACACTTACACGCAAGCACCAGCCCCACTCCTTTGAAAGCCCTTTGCAATAAAACACAAGATATCATGCAAAGCTGTACACGTATTTGCCAGACCTGAGCACTATTCCTGTCAAGAGCCAGCACGAAGCAGAGAACGGGCAGCAGGAGATCAGCACTATAATAGACACTCAAAGCTCCACAGCCAAGCACACAAGCGCCATATAAACAGCACCCACACGCTTCAAGCTTCTGCAACCAATAGACGCTGCCTTCTGAAGTACAGTGTTGGAGGGGAGCTCCAAGGCAGGCGTGGAAAGGGTATGTGTGGCAGGTGGCACCTGCAGTAGCTCTTCATCTCATCTCGCCAGCCAGATTCTATCAGTCGCTCTCGCAGTAGCTCCTTCAGTCGATCCTTTTCACCACTCTCAATCAACTGCGCCACGTAAAGCAGGCCGCAAGAAGTTATTTGCTTGCTGGAGATGCCGTTTCATCATGATGAAAATTTCACCATGTTCCAAGAAGTATGCTCACTCGCACTCTAACCACAAAGTGCATCCTGGGCAGTCAGACGTGCATCTTTCTTAGGCCTCTTTCAAGGACTCGTGCATTGTGTACTGCAGTTTCAAACAAGTGTGCTTCAATCAGGATAAAAGCTTAAATATAGATATTTAGAGACAACAAAAATAGATTCACTGAAGCCAACCTACTCCACCCACCTAATTTTATAATCAGACATGACTTCTATGCTGATGTGGGCATATTAAAGTTACCTTGACGTTCACCATCTCCTGTAGTGTTGGACCAGGTACTTGACCAACCTCGTCATTTTCTGGTGTTGGTGGCCTGTTGATGGAAGACGCTCTGCAGAAAGAAGGGGCATCAACAGGGCGCTTATGACTAAACTGCATGACTGCCACGAGCTCAACTTTCTGACACAACACTCGTACACAGGTGGCCTGGTTTGACCAAGAGTAGCAGAGTCACAGTAGACGCAGTACTAACTGTTAGCAGGCACTAATGTGGACAGCGATCAAAGTTTATGCAAGAGGGGCCCTCAGTCTCTCTGATAATGGCTCCCAGGTCAACAATAGTGGACCTGCAAATAAGAGATTCTCTAATACACATCATTGTAGTGATCATAGCATGCACTTACAATGCCATGAGCTTGCTCTCCGGCTAGATCACGACACTTTTCCTGCGTGGCCAAGGTTTCACCGAACTCTTCAAACACCTGGGCCCTGTGTCCTTCTGAAGCTGCAGAACAGGTCTCGCATGAGTGCTTCGCCCCTCTCAGGCAATTCAGCTTCACGATAGCTAGACTTCGTGACTGTCAACATATGACAAGACAGACTGGCACCAGTATGAGTACGAGTACCCAACAGTTGAATACTGAGAGATGGAGAGGCAAATCATATATGTACACAAGTAAGACTTTTCAACGAGCGCTCTTGCATCAAATCTTCGACAGCACGTCCAGAAACTTGCAACCATGCAGTTCTCCTATCGTTTTCGAGAGCGTCGCGGTTCTTGAAACGTTCCCTTCCGAAGCTTCTGCAGGCGGTCTTAGTAGCATGCCTTCGATCGCCTTCGATGCTGCTCTTATGTTACCATGATCGTTTGCGCTCGCATTGCTTTATCAAAAATCTCATGATGGGGTGGGCTATAGCGCTTACCCAACAGGCTGCTCATATAAACGTGCCGTGTTGGAATAGCATGCAAAGCGAGAGGAGTAGGGCAATCTCTCGACGTACGAGACTAACGGTGAAACAGAATGTAAGAGTTATCCATGACACGAAGACACTTCTACTTATGAAGGACGTCATAGAGCTCAGTCGGTGGACACAGCTGAAAATGCAGTAGGAGCGAGCACTGATGTGATGTGGGTTGAGATGACCATGAGCTGCTGAGAGCGACAGCAAGACTCGATTGTGGTTCTTGCTGTCTTTTAATTTTTGGTCTTGCTCTGCAGGAAAACGGGATCCACTGCTCTTTATCTGTCCAGGCCACTGGATCAGATGAAGCTGGGAGCAAAGGGGTGAGTCTGGGTACCAAGCCAACGCAGCGGAAGGTTATAAAACTTATAGCTACAGATGTGGATGGAACCTTACTTAACAGCAAGCATGAGCTCACCGAACGTACAGAGCAAGCAATTCGTCGGGCCCAGGAGCTGGGAGTTAAGGTCGGCTTCTTTCCAATCATATACGAGATGTAGGCTTGTCAAGACAAAAGTTGCAGCTCAGTGTGTGCAAGGTCGAGGTTTGTCTAGAGTGACGAATATGGTTTTTTCTGCAAGTGTAGGGACCAATTTTTGGTTGTTTGATCTTTCGACCTCCACAAGCCCTGCATGCAGCTGGTGATGGCCAGATGAGCGAGTTGTTGTCAGAAGTCTGAAAAGTAGCAAACCCTCCCTTGTAGACCTCGTTTTGCTGCTCTATCAGTGTAAGGTCAGATAGCAATTGACACGCATAATCTCTATTCCTTCTGGCACCAGTAAAAGATATGGTTGCTTGTGTGTGCATCCACTTGCAAGCCCATCTCGACTTTCTTTCTTATCCATCAGCCAGTTCCTTTTCTAACAATGCAGGTCATGGTGGCTACAGGCAAAGCTAGAGGTCCGTGGACTAAGCACATTCTGCCAAGACTCAACCTTACAACACCAGGGGTATACATGCAGGTATGCTTCTTGTGCCCCCGCCTCCTCCCCCCCACTCCTCTCCAGCCCCCGCGGGGTCCCTTGAATAAAAGCTGCCCTGCATCTCCATAGGTTGCTTCAGCTCTTTATGTGGTTCATTTTTTTGTAGATTGTGCTCTTCTAGTCTATGCTGACCCACCTGCAGACATACACATGAAGGTGCAGTCTCCTGGGCACAAGTTATTCCCTAAATGACGTGCTATGAGCCGACCGGCTTGCATGAAGCTGCAATGTCATGGCTCCCAGTATTGCTCTGAGGTCGTGTCCCACATTCTCAAAGAAGGGCCCCTCTGCTCACAATGTTCTGCCTTCTTTATAATTTTGCAGGGCCTTCTCATCCACAATGCCGACGGAAGCATATTCTACGAGAGGGTCATGGAAGCGAGTGTGGCTCGGAGCGTGATTGAACTTGGCGTCAGGGAAAGGCTCACCATTCTAGCTTACTGCGGTGACAGAATGTGAGTGGGGCCTCTTATGCTTTGACCCCAAGGCTAGGGAGTATGACAGAGGTGAGTGGGTGCAACTGCTTGTTCGGGTTGATTACGTCTTTCTACTGCCCAGTTTCATCCAAGTTTGCATTCATGTGTGTGGCAGATAGGTGCAATCCATTCTTGAGGCTGGAGTACAGCGTTCACTTCATTAGCTGAGGATCATATCATCGTGCAAGTTCCTCATCTTTTCGGGACTTCAAGCTGGTCAGTGCATATACAAATCCTGGTACCATGTTGTCCTGTGGGACAGCCTATGTGAGAGCACCAACGAGCACACGGACAGGATGATCGGTTATGGAGAGCCCGTGCCAGAGGCAGTTGGACCTCTCATCAATGTCCTAGGCAGCACACCCATTCACAAGGTACTGCAAGCATAGCCTGGTCTATTGACATTACGTTAGGAGTCACGCCACCTTGCATTCATTCTCCATGCGTACATCCCAAGTTTACAACCAGAGACAGGAAATCTGTGTGCAGCTTCTCTTCATGGCTGAGGACCAAGAGCTTCAGCGCTTGCGACCCGAAGCAGAGGCCCTACTTGGGGACACAGTCACTGTCACCAAGGCTCTACTAGGCATGCTCGAGATTCTACCTGCTGGAGCATCGAAAGGGCTGGGGCTAGAGAAAGTGCTTCAGGCACTTGACATTGATGCTCAGCATGTGATGGCCATTGGAGATGGTAAGCACTCCATTTGCCCTCCTAATCTTGCTATATATCGATCCTCACTCAACATTGCCCCTCGAATTAGAACCATTAGCACCGGGAATGTTTGCAAGAAATATTTGCTGTCCAGGCTTCACATCATAATATTCCTGCTGACAGCACCTCTCCTACATCCTCACAGCATTTGCAGTTTCTTTGTGACGTCTCTTCGCGCAGGTGAAAATGATAAGGAAATGCTCGAATTGGTCGGTACTTCAGTTGCAATGGGTAACGCAGGTGCTAGAATACAAGCCATTGCTGACCTTGTCACCCGTAGTAATGATGCTGATGGAGTGGCAGTAGCAATAGAGCATCTCGTGCTCTAATAGCTCTCCCTTTTCTTTAAAAGGCCGTGGTTGAACTCATTGGGAAGAACATCACGACGTCCGCGCGTGTGTCTGGTGAGTATCCCCTTTCTTGGTACGTCATAGTCTTATTGTCCAGATTCTAGTCCCTATTGCTTCACTTCTTTCAAAATTCATGCAATTTGACAACAGAAATAATGTCAAGACAAGCCTCTGGGCAATACTACGGAGAGAAAGCTTATCAACCACTTGTGTCCTAAATCGCAGGGCACTTGTTGAACTCCGTTGAAAGCAATTTCCAAGAAAAGCTCTGACAAATCACTGATTCACGTGTCTTCCTGCAAACCAATAAGAATGTCAGCAGATGTTGTGACAACTTGGGCAACTACCATACCTGGGAACGTTGTGAAGTAACTTAGAATCAGTCCACAGTTAATACAGCAGCTTCAGCAAGGGAACATAAATATAAGACTATATAGGTAAACAAGGCAACACCAGCTAGACTTGGACTAGGAAGCAGTAGCAGACAAACACACTACCTCTGACTGCCAACTGCTTCTATGTTCTCATTTTTCAGCTCTCAGCTGAAGAGACGTGACGCCTACACGCACACTGCCTAGACGGAAGCAACTGCAAAGAAGAAACACTATAGGAAGGGAAAAGCAAAGCGAGGACAAGGAGCTCAGCGATAAGGCCCACTGCACTTTCCCCAGAAGCAACCATCAAGTCCGACTACATTCTCCTCCATGTGCATGTGCATGAGGATGACCAGCCACTGCATGCGGATTGCGAGCACCTTTGCTCATCTTGTGAGTCGCGCGGGAGGCCCGGATGAGTCGGCCTACAGTGCGTGTGCGCGACGCTTGGAGGATGTCCACAAACGTAAGACCCAGCCACTTCCTGACAAACCGTCGCCAGGCCACCTGGATGGTGACTGCTGCTCTTGTCCTCCTCGGGTGCGAACACTCGCTGCACAAATATAAGACGACACCCACCCCCCCTCCGGGGTGGTTTCACATCACGCCGTCAAAAAGGAGTCACGTGGAGAGCGAAAGCTAGGAAAAAGCACAGCTAAGGTGGACGCTGAGGCTAAACAGAAGAGCATGCTCCAGAACCGCGACAACTTGCAGACTTTTAAGGACACCAATCGGCAAAAATGGGCGTGAGAGAAAAAAGGCCCGTCGACCCACGGCACACTGGCACATTAGCACATTCCAACATGCCACCACAAGCAGGGTAGACATTCACAGGCATTCAGGAACCCGAGGTCTTTGGAGGCCCCAGCTGCTCCTAGACAGTGACAGGTGGTGTGTTGTGTGAGTGGGGGACCTTCTTCTAGTCTCAAAAGGGAGGGGGGGAGAGGTGGGGGACGTACTTGAGGGCGCGCTGCACCGACGCGCTGTGGAGCTCGCGGGCAAACTGCGCGCACACAAAGTCGAGGTCGTTGGCGTCCAACGAAAAGCCCTCAACGGGGCCCATGCACTCAACGGTGCACTCCGCAATGGGCAGAATGACGTAGTCGGAGGGGGAGCTCTTGGCCTCGGCGGCGGCGGCAGCCGTGTGGCAGCGCTTGCCCTGCCAGTACTTCTCAAGGTAGGCAATGAGGAGCTCCTCGCCGAAGAAGTCGCCCTTCTGCAGGACGGCGCTGCTGACGAAGCCTGTGCGGCCGCGGTGCGTGGCGATACTGAGGAGCTCGCCGCGCAGCACGAAGAACATGCGCGACACGGGGGAGCCCTCTCGGATGACCACGGTGCCCTCGATGAAGAGGCGCTGCCGCAGGCGCTCGCAGATGGCGTCCAGCACCAGGTCCGGCATGCTCCGGAACAGGATCGACTGCTCCCACCAGCCCCCTCCCCCCACCACCAATGATTATGAATAAGTACTGACTACTTATAAATAGAGAAAAAAGGGACAGAAATAGTCGGTATGTCCCAAACACTTACCACCCCCCCCCCCC
>WELA01013857.1:22218-39080 GCA_009602735.1 Mesotaenium endlicherianum | reverse complement strand
GGGGGGGGGTGCAGAGATTTGCGGTGCTACCGCAAGAGCAGGCGAGGGATGGTATACCCACCTGGATGGTGAAGAGGTACCAAATGCAGCCGACGACATGGGAGGACATGAAGTAGAGCAGCAGGTTGAGGGTGAAGCGCGCCCAGGCTGTCTCGAAGATGTGCACGACCGGCATGTCGACGCCGGTGAGCAGGCGGAAGAAGCGGATGAGGCGGGGGAAGTACTGCAGGAGCAGCGACAGGCGCACCAGGCTCTTCCAGTACAGCTGCGAGTTGCCCAGGTGCCACGAGGGGACCACGGCAAACATGACGATCTGCACACACCACCCCTCCAACGCATCACGCAACTGCCCCCATCATTAGCGGCACGCACGCGCTCACTGGCACATATGCAGGGGGGCACGAGTCAAAGGAGGGGGAGTGAGTCACAAAGGGACCTCTGTTGCCAGTGCCAGGTGGCACTAGGTTGTTGGCATGGCAGTGGCATCCGGCTGTTATCACAAAAAGCCACATGCGTAGCGGTATCAACGAGCCTGGACGCAACAACCATCAATATTAAGGGACTGAATGTGGCAACGATTTGGTATATGGTAAAGAACTGCTGCAGAGACGCTGGCGAAGGAAGCATAGGGTGGGTGGCCGACTGGCATAATCACACGACTCCAGTTGGCAACAGGTCCTACAAAGACACCCAGCCAGCCCAGCCGGCCTGTCCGAGACTCCGAGCAAAGGAGAAGAGGAAGGAGGGAGGGAGGGAATGGCCTCTGCGAGCACACACCTGAGGTAAAGGGAGGGCGGCAAGGAAGTCCAGGAGGAAGGTGGTACTCAGGTAGTGATACGCCACAGCCTTGGGGTCATACACGAGCTCGTTAGGGCTGGCCCTGGCCCTCAAAGCATCGCCCTCCTCCACCATCCCAGGCGCGACATACGCAAGCCGGAACTGCAACCAGAAGGAGAGGCAGAGACCCACACCTCGTCAAGGAGCCGGCGCCAATGCAAGAGCACGGCAAGAGCATGGCAGGGATAGCATCATTCTGACGAGGCTCCAGAACAGCATTTCAGATGGGCGGTACAGGGCAAGAGACGGCAAGAAGGCTATGCAGGTGGCTGGTGCTGAAGGGCGAGAAGCGAGGAGCGAAGTGCCAACACACCTGAATAAATATGTGGAGGAAGTAGAAGGCGTCGCAGAAGGTTCGGAGCACAGTCAGAGTGGTGGCAAACGACCAGTTGATGTATAAGCAGAAGTTCGTCTGCGGGTCAAATGGAAGAGATACAAAGTTAGCAGGTCTTAGAGACAAGCCAGCTGCAGAGCTTGGGCCAGACCTTTACTCCGTGACGTCACATCTCCAAAAAGAGCAGGAGTGCGGGAGTGCCGAAGTGCGAAAGTGCAGGAGGACAGAAGCGCTGAGCCTAGAACAGGCAAGCGAGTAAAGAGTAAGCCAAGGATCCAGCGAAAGACTGTGGACAGGGCAGAAACACCGAGGTAGTGGACAATTAGCTGCACTAATTCTCCACCTGTCGAGCCAGCGGCTACAGTAACTAAGAGATCACCAGCAACTCTCAGATTGACTCTCAGATTAAGGACTAAGCCACGGTTGCAACCTATTCCAAGCTCCAAGTAGAGAGGGTGTCGAATTTGTCGTAATTAATGACATACCCTGTCAAGGGTGAAGACGAAGAAGAAGAGGGGGTCGATGGCGAATGAGAAGAGGCACACGCACAGAAAGCACTGGAGCCAGTTCTTCACAAACTTGCTGTGCGGGTTCAGGACCCCCGTCAGGGCCAAGAATGGCCCGAATATGATCCTCACAAGCTGAATAACCCAGCCCTCTCGTCTTCCTCCTGCCTCCTGCGCCCCATTTAACTGTTCACATGTAAACGAAAGCACAAGCTCCAACCAAGTTCAAGCATCCACATGGATGTCACAGCGAAAACACTGAAGTAAGCATGAAGTGTAAGCCAACAGACTGCCAACCATTTGCACACTGGTTCATTGTGATGCAATGCTGCAAGCGCGCCGAAACAAATATGAGTCATATGCCAAGTAGCTCCTTTGATGGGTACAAACAATCAGCAATTCAGGTTTGGACTCGTTACACTATATGACCCCGCCCAAAGATGTAGGTGAACATAGTAGCAGTAACGAATGAATATGAGACAAGGGCACCAAAAAGCCAAGCCTTACTCCAACGCACAAGGCTATCAGAGAGAAGAAACTCTATTCAGGAGATGCTGACCTCCTTTTTGTGGGACTTAACTTCCGATACGACACTAATCTGACAAAGCTGAGCTCTGTATGGGCCTCCATGTGAGTGTCAACAAGCAGGGCTAACAGTACGAGGCAATAGTTAGTTGCAAACATACAGCATGTTGAAGCTGGGACAAGACATCATGACTGGCCCCAGAAATGCATGCAATACTATAAACCCAATGGAATGAGTGCTCTTGAGCAGAACCCATTGTGAATGGGCAACATACTTTGATCCCTCAGGTCCATATCATGAAGACATGTCCAAGACCAATCCCAGGCCTGCTAACAATTTAAATTCAGACACTCACCCGGTTGAAAGCGAAAGGGTTGGAGAAGCAGCCCCAACGACTCCCCTCCTCCTCATCACCGGAAGGAAAAGGACCCTTCTCTTTTTCCACAGCATCCATAAATTTCTTCCGCCGATAAGTATGCATTTCCGGGGGACAGACAGTGCAAGTAGGGTCTGTGCAGTCAATGAAAGAAGCGCTTCTATTTTCAATTAAATCCTTATCTGAGGTAGTACTGTCGATTCCACTATTCCTTGCAAGAAACTTCTGCTCGTGCTCCTTCGCAAGACCTGCCAGATGGTCCAGAGGCATTGACATAAACTGCGGGACTTTCCATGTAGAGGCTGTTCCTGACTGGGACTGATTCTTCTTATGCATAGGTTGTGACATGTAAAGGTTGTGTACATGCCCGGGTGCCCGAGGAGGGAAAGAACTCTTTCCTTGCTTATCCTGATGGGGACTTTCATTAACCTGGTTTCTTTCGAAAGAGCTGTCTCTCCTGGAAGGACCAGAAAATTGACCAGACTGGGAGGCTTTAGGCTGCCCATAATGACCATTAACATCAAAAGTGTCATGTCCTTCCTGAACCTGGAGTTCCTCTCCATCCTCGTCCGCTTCAACATCTTCTGGCACTCTACGTATGGCCTTCGCAGAAAAACCCGGAGGTAGATTCATGACACAAGTGCACTATACGGCCGCAAAAATCACAACATGCATCAGGACATGCTTTGTTTCGGAGAGTCTGAAGTATGCACGGGTGAAGACATGGTCAGGCTGGTAAGGCTTCTAATAGAATCAACAGATGTCTTCGGTCTCGGGTTGTTAACTGACTAACAGCATTCAAAACTCTCAGCACTTTACGAAGGCCGTGAAATACAAGAGTCCGTCATGAGCAGAGCAAATCACAGGGACCTGTCAACGTCGGGGACGCAACACAGGATAAACTAATGGGCAAAACAAGCAAGTTATCCACGTCTTAACTTCGTACGCAACGGACCACCACCTGAAGTCTTCTTCATGCAGGAGGATATCACACGGTTTCCACGGACCCGATAAAACTGGCGAAGACAGGGCGAAGACCTTCGGCGAAACACAGCAAGAAACAATTCAGATTCACGGTGAACCGGTATTTGGTCCGGCCAGGAAACTGCAGTCTCGAGTTGCGGAACCTGGTATACACTTATACCGCCATATATACACTCTCAGAGTGCCTGACAAACATTTCCTAGACCTGTAGGAATAAATATATATTATTTTGACTTGGTGAAAAAGTATATGTCGTTGGCGAGTTCTACCTCGACCTCAGACGCAAAATACTACCCAAAAAGATTGGAGAACAGTTCAGAAATCCTTGGGATTATATATTAGACCCTACCAGCCATTCTTAATCAGCCAGTACGGGGTGCTAGATTTTGCAACTTTCTCCAAATAAATGATTTTCCAAAAAAGCTTGCAACTCGGTCTGCCAAAACTCTACCTTGTAAATAATTTGCGCCATATGAAGAAATTTCCAGCAGGCCATTGCGTACAATTTATTTTTTGCCAACAGTCTGGCACGACAAATTATATTGCGCAACATGTCTGGCCAGCAAGATCGCAAGACAAGAGCAAATCTCCTTTAGTAATTCGCCAGCTTATTAGCACTTTTTTTTCTTTCGCCAAGAGGCCCCTTCCAAATAAAAGAGTTAGCACCCTACGTCAGCCAGGATCGAGCCAAAGCACGGACCAGTTTGGAGCATTTGGACCAATTACCATGCAGCGACAACAGTTGCACGCGGTTGCACGGAGATCTGGTCAACTATTGTCGTTCCATATGTGAATTTCTCCTTGGAAGGGCACAAAGACCGCTCAGTTCGTGATTGGGCTTAAAGGCCTTCACGGCAAACTGCTGTAGGATTCATATCGAGTATTCCAAGTTCACTTGTTCGAAGGCAATTAACGCGCTCTGTAGTATTGAAGTCAACATTTGGTTAAGATCTGGCTATCGACGCGGTAATGGTGATGAATAAAGGTCAAAACCTTGCCAGTAATATTCCGGTTGATTCCGGTCCTCGCTTTGAAATCACATGTAAGCTACCTTGATTGACCTGGAACAGGCCTTCGAGGCTTGAGCCCACTCGAGCCACTTCAGAGAATGGTGTGGAACTCGAGTTTGCTCGGGGGCTCGCGTGTGCTGCGGCCCGCGGGTATACTCGAGGGTGCTCGAGGGCACTCGAGGGCTGCTCGAGGCAGCTCGAGAGCTGTAAACAGCTGTAAAATGTGAATACAGCTGACTCAAAAGTTAGACCACCTTTACGTGGACTAGAGGTGACCGGTTGACCCTTCCGTCATCCTTCTTCTGTTTTGGAAGTGTATTCCAAATTCTGACGTAGAGCTCTAGTGTGCCCCAAAACATCTTTACTACTTCATCGCATGACGTTGACATCGCCTTATGGGGGAGAAAGCTGGCAACGGACGAAAGGCCTCGTGTATCAACTGCAGCTCGACTTAATTGGTAAGCAGTGTACGAAAAGTTGTGTGCCCAAAAAATACTTTTTGAATATACTACCCCCCCTCCTTACACTAAAATATTATCAGCCCGTGTGATTCTTCTTTTGAAATACTTGGAGTTGATGTGACCCCATTGGACTAGATGCGATTGGGGGCGTGCGGAATCTGTGCAAACGGCGTAGATATGTGATTATGGGTGCTAAGTGGCTGCGACTTGTCTAAATCTTTGATTTTATTCGTAAGAATTCCAAGTCGAGCGCAAAGCTTTCCGCTGCGTTGATTCTATTGGCAACCCGTAGGTCTAAAATAGGCTAATAATTTGAGATTTTTAAATTCAAGACGCAATCGAAATATTGTGGCAATGAACGCCCAAATGTCGGAGGGAGCTATCAGCTCATGGATGTGAGCAAAGTTTGTCTTAAGAAGGTTGATTAGAAATTGTCCGAGCTTGTTCGAGTTGGTCGGAGTGGGTCCGAGCCAAACCGAGCCAATCCAAGCAAGTCTTACAGGTAGCAATCGTAGCCAGTCTGACGTGGTCTGAGCGCGTGTGGCAGCAAGATGACTTCACCTTTTTGGGTTGACTCTACAGTGCTCTACAGCACTCTACACCACTCTACACTGCCTACAGTGTCCACGAGTGTCCTCGAGCTGTCCTCGAGGCTTGCTCACTGCCCAGGCCAGCCCAGGCTCGCCGCTCGAGTGCCCTCAGAAAAGGACCTACTCCGCATGAGACCTTCCATCAAACGCGTCACTATCTTTCGCTTGCCGAGTCGCCCTAAAGGCTAATGGACTCCGAAGCCAAAGTCATCATATGCTGTAGCTTCGGTGGGAGAGGGCTTTCAATGTATAGCTAGTGGGCAAACGTTTTGTATATGAGCTTTAGGTTTTGGCATACTCGTCTGCCATTTTTTGAGCTACTATTAACCACGCCTGATAATACTGAGAGCGGAGAGCGACTTGCACAATCGCAAGTTATTTTACCTTCACGGTTATCTGAGGCACCCCCTCGTTCGCATTCTTATAATTATCTCGCCGCGTAATGAATAACAGTGCTTTGATTTTCCTTGACTGCGTTTGACCATTTGCTGATTGCTTCTGATTGCCTCCGTGGTTTTCCCAGGTTTTCAGTGATTTTCCGCAATCTTCCGCACTTTTCCGGCCCAACACCCTTTGCCTTATTATCATACAGTATCGTAAAAAAGTTCTGAGGCTTCTCCGTCGTGCGACCGACCATGTCGAGAACTCGAGTCTCGAGTTTCTACCGACCATAACCGACGCTGATAATGAGAGTTATAAACCATTTGGGAGTCGGGACCTGGTCGGGACCTTTTCGAGAAGTGGCAGAGATTCCGGGCACGCATTAGACTGGCTCGAATGATCCAAAGCACGTCCGAGACCATCTCAGACAATCTCAGACTTGTCCGGGATGGTTCAGAACACGTCTATCCGTCGTCTAGCTGTGGTCAACGAAGGGTGAGCTGTAGGCACTCGTGCTTTTACTTTTTTACCCAAGCTAGACGCGACAGCCCGCCAGACCCAGCCCCAGGGCGCTTTCGTTGGCCGATATATATTCCTCACTCGCCCCAAATAAATCATCCATACACTTCCAGACTTTCAATTTTCCACCTTCATCGTTTGCTTTGAAGTTCCAGCATGACGGTCTCTGGGACGTTGTGCCTCGTCTTTGTGGCCTCTTCTTTAGTAGCCTCAGTCTTGGCCCAGCCCGCTTTTCCAGACGAGAACTCGGGCTTGCCCCACTACCACCTTGTTGCCTCGCAAAGTGTGAAAACTGGCTACAAGAGCCCATACGGAGGAGATGAGGTCTACGGACTAAACGTAGGAAAGAACACCATTGGAGGCGACATCTACGAGTACAATTGGACCGTATCATGGCTGGTCAGTGGGCACGACTGCCTCGATAGCCAAACGCTTATGCTTGAGCTGACATATCTTCCACAGTGCATGCGGAAGGCCTTCAATTTGTTACTAGAGGGATGCTTGCTGCCAGGACGTATGCGTTTGTTCTGATGAAGTTACCTCAAACTTGTTATTAATCATTAGACGATAACAAATGGCCAGCTCGGTCCCGATGTCTCACCGCTTTTCTCCGCGGCAGATTATGTACCCCGACTGCGTCGCCCGCCGCATAGTAGCTGTCAACAAGCAGTATCCCGGTCCTACTGTCCGCATTTCTACTGGGGACTCTGTCCGCATTCACCTGGACAACAAGATGCCCTCCGAGGTACGTTCTATCATATCCACCTGCTAGTTCTTCTGATAGGAGCTAGTAATCAGCTTCCACCTTAGACGACTGAGGCTTAGTACATGACTGCACCGCACATGGCTGGGAAGCCTGTGGAGGAAGGAATCATCTGAATTAAGAGAAGCAGTTTATGAAAGCATTCTCGTGGGGAACCTTCTGACCTGACACTGCAAATACCTTCCCCTGCTCACGCTTTTTTATTTCACCTGTCTCCAGGGTATCACCATGCATTGGCACGGCATCAGGCAGTTGGGCCAGCCATGGCAAGATGGTGCTGCATACATCAATCAGGTAATCATATTTTCCCTTTTGAAATCTGCACCAGTCTTTTTACAGCTGGTGTTTCTCACTGTTTTCTTCGTGCTTGCTTATTCTCCTGCTTGGAGTTTATCACTGTGATGTGCTTCTTGAGGTCGTGATCTATGAAGGTAATTACGAGGATGACATCTGCAACCCGCAGGGGCAAAATTTGAGCAGTATTGACACCTGTTCCTTTTCTTTCTTGTCTCTGGCAGTGCCCCATCCAACCAGAGGCGAGCTACACCTATGAGTTCTCCGTCCCTGAGCAATGGGGTAAGCAAGCGCCTGCAGTCAACAACTGCTAGATTGCCAAGGACGGGTGGTCGCCTGATCCCTGCTGGCTTTGGGTGCTAGAGGCCGTCTGCTGTATTCCTTGAGAAGGGTGTTTGCTTGCCAGTTTGTTAGGAACAGGTGGTTGTCTGATCTCTGGTGACTTCGGATGCTGGACGCTAGCACTCAAGCCTGCAGGAGGGCCTAGCTCGACAATGGTGCTGACTGGTCTACTCTGTTCGTGCTGCAGGAACCTTCTGGTACCACAGCCATCTCGGGCTCGAGAAGGGTGCTGGCTCCCTGGGTCTGTTCATCGTTGACCCTGTTGACCCACCCCCCTTCCAAGTTGGCCAGGACTTGCCTTTCCTCATCTCCGACTGGTAAGGCCGGGAATGACGTTCTCGTGCAGAATTATACTCGCTTGCTGGTGGTGCCTGGTGTTGGGTTTGGTTTGCTTGCCAGTAGGCACGTCATTTTGCCACTCGGCACGTCATCTGAGGCCTGGAGGTGTTTGATGCTCAATTGCCTGCCTCGCCTGTATTGTGCTGCCATGCCAACAGTGTGTGAAGTATTGTCTCTTGTCGGACCTGTCTCACACGTGTGCGTGCATGGCATGACGTGGTCTGTGGCAGGCTCCACATTGATGAGACCTACAACGCTGCCACCCTGGCGCTGTCGGCCAACTCTCTGCTGCTGAATGGAAAGGGCTTCTACCCGTGCAAGGAGGGTGCCAGCAACCTGGACTCCTACACTGACTGCAGGCCCAACAACTATGCTTGCGGCAACACCACCATGCGCGTCAAGGTGAGCCACTCATTGCCAGCTGCTGGCAGCTGCTGCCAGCTGTTCTTGACCTTGCGACAGCGCTGCTGGTTGGGGTGGTGCTTATCCTCCTGTTTCGAGATGCCCGTGCTGGCGTGTACATTGAACTCGTTGCGGGACTAGTAGAGGAGAGTGAGGCAGTGATGTTACAGCGCTGAAATGCGGGGGCCGTTGGCCAGGAGGGGTAGTGAGGGTGCAACCTTTAGGGGATGTTTTGTGGTGGGGATGCTTCACAGAGGAGGGAGTCGTACCGCCATAGCTTGCAAGGTAGTGACGGAGAGGATCCCAGGGCAGGCTCATTCCACAGCCTCCAATGCCCCTGTCCTTCTGGTACGTGGAATGCGTCAAAAACTGCACCGGCATCAGAGAGCAGGTAAGGTTGACAGGCTCAGCTCAGCGCAGAGATCAGCAATTGACCACCCGGGGCCTGTGCTGGTTTGAGTGCAGCCCGGCAAGAAGTACCTGCTGCGCGTGGTCAACACCGGGTCGGGAGAGTACATCGTGGTCCAGTTCCAGTCCCACAACCTCACCGTTGTGCTGGCGGACGGTGGCTACACCAGTGAGTTCCTCCACCCGCCTGCCAGCCTGCCTGCCTGCCTGCCTGCCTGCCTGCCTGCCAGTCTGCCTGCCACTTTACTTGCTTTTTCGCTCACAGCAGCAGCATCAGCTTGTCCTGGGCGATGACAATGGGGCGATGATGGTGGGAGGGCTGGCGCGGGATTTAGACCGTGTTCTGACATTCTGTGTATGATGTGCGATGTACGCGTGCTCGTTTGTGGTGGCAGAGAGAGTGACGGTGGACAAGCTATACGTCGCCCCCGGCCAGACGTACGGAGTGATCCTGAAGACGAACCAGAAGCCCTACGCCTACTGGATCGCGCTCACCACCGTCTTCAGCCCCACGCCCACCTGCTACCTGTCCACCAAAACCGACCAGTGCCCCAAGCTGGTCGCCACCCTCTTCTACATGAACTCCCCCGTCTCCAAGTTCGTGGGAGAGCCCCCCTTCAACAGCCCCTTCACCCAGTACTACGACGCGCTGGAGCCCGTCATTGCCTTCGACAAGAGCATCGTCATGCACAAGAAGTTCATCGAGCCCCTGCCCGCCATCACCCGCACCATCAAGCTGGGCCAGGCCGCTGGCTGGGATGGATTCGTCCCCATGTGAGTAGTGCATCCCGGCCCTCCCCCGCTTTTGTCTCGGTCAACGGAGAGCGTGCAAAGTCTAGCGTTTCCTTCTCTCTCCGGTTCTGGTCTCTGGTGCTGATGGGTTATATATCCCTCCTTGTATGCCCAGCTTCGACTTGAACCGCATCCAGGGCATCAGTGCGCCCACTCCCGTCCTCCACGCCCAGTACTTTGGCGTCACCCTGGAGACCGACACCACTGCCAAGGATGACTACGACCCCGCCGACCCGTTCACGTACTCCATTGTTGGCAAGAACGGCACCAAGGGAACTCCCGTTTACGACATCAAGAAGGACGAGTATGTGACGCTCTCTCCTCGTGCCCAATCTATGGTGCCTGTCCTGTTTATCACGCAGAAGTCTTTTTTTGAAGTTGCAAATGGAAACTGACGAGACTGTTTGCTCGTGTTCCGACTTGCAGTGGAGTGTTCATCATCTTCCAGAACTCTATGATCAACGTCACCAACTTCCCCGACCCCATGGTCACGTCCGACCCCAAGGTTAACTACACCGGCCTCTACGCGTCTCTCCTCGTCACCTCCATCTCCCACTCGTGGCACCTGCACGGCCACGACTTCTGGGTGCTTGGCGAGGGCCTGGGCATCTACAACAACGCCACCGACTTTGCAAAGCTCAACACGAAGAACCCCATCAAGCGCAACGTCACGCCCCAGGTGCCTCTGGGATGGACTGCCATTCTCTGGAAGGCCGACAACCCTGGTGCCTGGATCGCCCATTGCCACTTTGACCAGCATTTGGCAGCCGGCATGTTTGTGGTCTTCTTGGTCGACAAGGAGAACATCCCCCCACCCCCTGCCAACATCGAGGTACACTATTCCCCTCCTGCCTGGCCCTGATCTCACACACGCTACCAGACAGTTACATCTTACATGTCTTGCCATTTGTTTTTGGATACTGATGAAATTTCTATTGGCATTGCAGATGTGCGGCAAGGTCAGCCACTTCAAGGTGCCCGGCGTGGTCTATGAGGATGCCCCCGCAAAGAAGGTCTGAGCTTTGGTTGCTCATTACTTTTATCACACATTTTTTTAAATTGTTTTCTGTAGATAAAATTTTGAGGCAGGAGTGGTCGGTTCATCCTGAGCATGGAGAAGTGTACTTATCATCTTGTTTAGCATCTAGATGCACACGGGGTGCTTGGTGTGTTGTAAGTCCAATAAGTGCACTTTTTGCACATTCATAGTAGGGAGGTTCAGGGTGCAGTGCAGAAAACTGCACTGACTCATAAGTGCCTTTGCACAACTCCCGATACTGCACATAGCTTTGCCTTATCTCATGTTTTAATATAAGGTGCATTTTTTCTTCCAAACTCATGGTCCAAAGTCTGCATGATACATGAGTGATTGTGCATGTGATATTATCAGTGTCACATTGTCTTCGCACTTCCTATAGTACCAACTTCCTCCTTCCGTGGATATGCACTTCATTTTGCTAATCAAGACTTTTTGAATCTTTAGCCCTTGGCTTGACCAATGTTCAGTATTGTTGATTCCCCTGATCCATCTGAGAGACTAATTTCAACCTGGCAAAGTTTTGCTCACTCAATACAGTTCATGGTCTGTATCATGTACGTAGAATATGCCCTCCACTATCTCACTAAGGGACATTGACAAGGACCATTTAAAGAACAGGACTAGGCCACGTCTCCCGGTCTAAGAAGCATACTAAAGCTTTATGTGATATTATGGTAATCAAGCGCAGAGGTAAGATCCCGCGACAGAGTCACGTCGATGAAGCGAACATCTTGATCGAAGGGCATATTGAGTCTAAGCTCGAGAAGAACTATGGCGTGTGTGATTTTCCACTAGTGAATGAAAACATTTTTACAATATTACTGGCCATATCATGTCCCCCGCAGTGGACTCGTTAATTGTCCTGAGACTATCAAGTTTAAGCACTCAGCAAAAGGCTGCCATTTTATCTTGCATGAACTATCTCCGTTCAGTGAAAGTGGCAGCTTTAAGCATTTTTCAGAGGTATTGACACGCACCTCATTATTAACTTTAAGCATCTATTAATTGTTTCTGTGGCTGGTGGAGGAGGGCCTTGCCGGCTATGTTGCTGCTTGCAACTTCTAAGGGGGAAAGCATTAATCAAAGTATACTGCGTACGGCGGGGGTGCTATATTTCAGTAGTGAAGGCCTGAGCTGCTTCACTTGAGATTCTCTGCTGACTCAACCTTGAGGCTTGAAGGTCGGCTTGGCCTGGCTTGACCTCAACTACATCGATGAAGTTTGAACCTTTTTTCTTTTTTAATTTTTGAATGCTGGAATCTGAACCAAAAAGAATCAGGCAGCACTGGGCTGCATAAAGCCAAGAGGCTGAACGTATCGCCAACTTCCACTAAATGCGCCGTACCTTCTCACTAGCACCGACAGAAAGGCCACAACATCCCGCTGCAGGCGGTCACAGGCGGTGGCTGTTGTAGAAAGTGCAAAGTTCGCGCGCCAATTAAGCAGCGCGGTCTGGAGTCGTCAGCCTGTTGCCGCAGCCACCGTGATATGAAATGCGAGCCACGGTGTAATAGTGTTGTGTTCGAGTGGTTTTTAGTTGTAGGGCAAAAACTTTGCTGCAGGCTGAGCGCTGCAGCATTGCACCTCCTAGTAATGCAGAAATGGTTTGCCATGCATGCTGCTAACAGCTAGTGTGCCGATCAGGAATATCGGTTCACTTTGAGCCCTAGTTTCCGTGGGTGATCTCGAAATGATTACTCGAACGCTCAATTGCGGAGCACTTCTGTTGGTATTTGTCAGTCTCTTGTCTAAGAGCTGCGGAACAGTTTCTGAAGAAGGCAGTCAGTATGTGCATCTTCGACCTGATAGTTTTGCTAGTAGAAAACTCGGTGGCAGGTCTGAAGCTGGCAGGGTAGAGGGCCAAGAACATTATCAAGTTTCGAGTGATATCCTTCCTGAGTTTGCTATCACAGTTCAAAAATTAGGTACAGGTCAGCGGTATCTCTCGGATGGATCGCCTCTCCCGAGATACTCCGACCTCCTTACTGAGCATAGCAGCAGAGGAGGGCTACTTCTTGAAGTAGTGCATCACTTTAGCAAACACCTCGCAGCGGACAACACCCACGTCTCTACTCACAGACGATTGCAGGAGGTCTTGTTGGAAAAAGACCTCCATAAGCACCGGAAATTGCAGGGATTGAGAGAGAGAAGGCTTAAGGGTATATCAGAAAATGCTTCAGCCGAATATCCGCTGGGAGGCGCCACATATCCGAACGGGTACGAGTTTGGTCCTCTTCAAGTGCACTTTACCAATATTTAAGAACCATGGCTTACAATGATCAAAATGGAGCACTAAGACTGCGTGATGGACAGGTTTGAAGTTGATGTGTGTTGATCTGCTGAATGCCATGTAGAGATAAAACCGACTGTTGTTACTAAGTACAGTTTACCGTGTTGGCCAACTTCTTATAGGTTCAAGTTTGCACATGTACATGTTGTTTTGTACAGCTTCAGCTAGGGAAGAGTGCTTTATATAATCTAATACTCGTCGCTTAATAAAGATTTTATGTTATAGGTTGACTTTTACATTAACCAGTCGCAGCCAAGAACTCCTACGCAGATGTATCCATGTGGAACTCTACAAGAAAATCAAGAGTCTTACTTCTAAGAGTAGCTCACCTAGCCTCCAAGTTGATGTCTTTAAAGAGTGGTATAGTATGCCACATGGAGCTTTGCAGAAGGGTTGAAATATGTGTTGAGGTTGTACACAGCCGTAATTGCTTCCAACAGAGAGTACCTCGGGTACCTTGATGGACTTCTGGCCGTGTGGGTTTGCTGAGGGCTGCTGAGGGACTTGAACCTAATAAGAATGATGTTCATTCTATGTTTGCGTTTGTGGTGCAGATTGTACTATACAAGCATAGCATTGGGCACACCTTCACAAGTCTTCAAAGTGGATATAGACACGGGAAGCAACCTGCTATGGGTGAATTGTCAACCTTGCGAGCAATGCACGACATCTGTCAAGCAGGTGAGCTCCCTTTCCTTCAATGCACATGGGAGATTAAATCTGCATTGTCATGCTGGAGTTGCTGCATAATTGTCTAACTCCGGTGGCTGAAGAGAATTCACCTTGGTACATGCAGTCGGTCATTTGCTTGTAATGTTTCTCTTAGCCCTTTCATCCTTGAGTCAACTACGAAATATCATTGCCTCTCATTCTTTGCTAGGCCGGTCTCCATCAGTGACCAGCTGGGCACATGAGGGGCAGACATACAAACTCACTGCAGGCAAATTAATCCGCTTGGCTTCGTCCCTGTTCACTCTGGGAAGAATTTGTGCTAGCTGGTTCCAGACTTCTGCTGACATGCCTGCATGATACGCCTCGCTCAGTGCAGCGTAGGTTTAGGAAGCTACACGTGTGAGCTATCTGCTCAGTGGTCCTTTCTGTCACAACATTGAGGCAGATAACAAGCATCCGAAGCTGTCACACCATATATACCCTCTTCAGCTGGTAGTTTTTGGGAATGACAATTCCTGTGTCTTGTTTGTAGTCATTGAGGGCAACTGTCTTACGTGTGTCATGTGGCATCACAGACTGCCCTAGCTCATGCAGGTGCCCATTCATCCGCAGCCTCAGTTGCTGCCAGTCAGCTGCCATGCACTCCAGAGAGCATGCGCTCACATTGGGTCTCCGTGGGCATCAGCTGAATCCAAAGTCGTCCAGTTTCCAAGTCGTGGGCAGAAAGGGTGTTTTGGGGGCGGGGGGGGAGGGGAGGGATTGTGAGAAAGAGTGTTGGTGGATGTTTTGTCCCTCTCAGTCACGCCTATAGCTCTCTCTCCATGCTCTCATCCTGCTTGCTTCCTCAAGATACCAACTGAGTGGCTCCAACCAAGTGGTTGAATTGAGCAGCAACTGAGCAGCCCGTTTGACGCGGGCGCGTCATCCACGGTGACGCGGGTGCTGTGCAACGACACCCTTTGCACCAATCCCGACAAGACGGTGCAGACGCGCACGTGCACCGCTGGCGACGGGCCCTGCGACTACGTTGTGGCGTATGGCGACGGGAGCTCCTCCACTGGGACTCTCGTGCAGGACGTCCTCCGCGACCCATCCTCCACGGGCAAGAGCCGCCAACTGTCTGTCCCCGTCACCTTTGGGTGAGGTTGCCCTTCTTTTTCTTATGCTTGAAAGTGGTCTTTGTGCCTGTGTGCTCTCATCCGCTGGTTGCTGCAGTCATTGCATGCAGGGCCCTGTTGTTGATGATTCGTGACCCAGGGAAGTGCCAAGTCCTTTGACTTGTATTGTGTCACGACCTGGCAGTTATGTTGCCTGTACGTGAACAAGTTCTGACACACCACCGCCAAGTTGTTGGACTTGCTCATCATGACCTGGCAGTCACGACCCGCATGTGAACAAATAATGGCACAGCATTTCCAAGTCCTTGAACTCATCCAGGGCTGTAGGTGAGGCCTTGAGAGCTGACCCTGCACAGCTGATGCCTGGGAAGGACGGTTTCATGTTGCTGAGATTTGCATCTATGGTTGTACTGTTCAAATGGGATCGCTTGCCGGGGGAGGGCAGGTGCGGAACGTTTCAGACGGGCAACTTCTACAACGGGGCTGCCTTCACCTACTACCAGGGCCTTGACGGCCTCCTGGGCCTGGGGAGGGGACCGTTTGCTCTCTCCAGCTTCATGGCCGACAGCGTCAAGAGTCTGCTGATACCGTCAGTCTCTCTCCCTCTCTCTCTCCGCCTCATTGCTTCAGTCTTGTGCCTCACACTCCTGCATTTCAGCATTCCTATGTATCTATATGGTCGGCGCATTATTGAATGCACGCCCCTCTCCTGTTTCTTCTAGCAGTTGTTGCCACTGCCAGGAGTGGCACCCTGGCCCTGTCCCACGAGCACCCAAATTGCCATGCTTCTCCTCCTGTAGCTCCCCTCCTTGCACTTCAGCTGCTGCTGACGACTTAACCAGGGTAGCCCTGCGGCTGCTCTCAAGCCACTTCCTCGCAACACTTGTGGTGCATGTGAAGCCGTTTATGGAGTTGGATCTGAGCGGTGCCTTGTGGACGCTCACCTCCTCCCCAGACTGTGTGTGTGTGTGTGTGTGTCTATTTGTGTGTGTCTGTGTGTGCGTGCGCAGGAATATGTTCTCCACGTGCCTGGGAAATGCCCAGGGCAAGGGCATGCTGGCCTTTGGGAGGCCTCATTCGGCACCAGCAGCCATTGTCTACACGCCGCTCAAGGACGATCACGCGTAAGCAACTCACCCCTGCTCTTCCTCTCCCTCCATTTGACGTGGGGTAAGCAAGTTCTAAGAGGCTGGGGCTTGGGCCTTGCTGCCAGTTGTTGCCTTTGACCGGTGTTGCCGTTAGGGGTGCTTTGCTTGGGAGCTGCTTTCATCTGCTTCTTGTGCTCTGCTTGCCTGCTCGCTCTTCTTTGTGCTTCCATCCGCAGGGGACTCCTGCCTTGAAGCCCGGAGAGGGGGCTGGCATAGTCCTCTTCTGCCCCCCTCTCTCATGTATGTACCGGCTGATGTCCCCGTGCTGTGGCGCCTGTATAGCATTACTGATCAGGGCAGGATCTTAAGTGAAGCGGGCTGTGCTGATGACAAGACACGGAATCAACAGACACAAGCAAGAGGGGAGGACAGAGGCGGGAGAGAGGGAAGGGGCAGCGGTAGGGGCAGGGGGCAGCTTGCATCTTAGAAACTCCACCACTCCCACTCTGATGTGAGACATCGTCATGCTCATCATCCGTGAGGCTGCTGATTCTGCCGTTGCTGTGGCCAGGTACTACAAGGTTACCCTGATGCGGGTGAGTGTTGCGGGTCACGAGTTGGCGCTGAGCCGCTCAGCATATGGGAACACGACAGGTGGCAACACCATATTTGACAGTGGGACTACATACACGATTGTGCCTCCTCAAGTGCAGAAGGCCATCTTTGCCTCGGTGAGTCACGGCTGCATGGCTCTCGCTCTCTCTCTCTCTCTCTCTCTCTCTCTCTCTCTC
>WELA01013856.1:1010004-1023327 GCA_009602735.1 Mesotaenium endlicherianum | reverse complement strand
GGGGGGGGGGGGGGAGGAGGGTGATGGGAGAAACCTTCATGGTGAGGAGCACGAGCTGGCTGATGGGCACCCACTGGGGTGCAATTACGGCCTTCTCGGCTGCTGCGCCGCCCGATGCGCCGCCCGTTGCCAGCGCCCTGTCAAACTTCACCAGGCTCTGCGCAGGCCCGGAGGAGACGGGGATGCGTGCAGAGATGACAGGACGCGCAGACACGTGTCAGGCGTGAAGTGCTCCCTCCCAAAGTAGCGGGGGTGTCGCAGCAGGGTGCGCCGGATAGAGAGGGGCAAAGCACGCACCGACAGGAGGCCCCAGGCCCCACGTGCCACTCATGTGGCCATCTTATGGGTAGCCATATCGGGGCGTCATCAGCTGCGCATAAATGCAGGTGCAGGCTGGGTCCTTCAACTCACTCCCAGGGGTCCTGGGGCGTGCACGCAAGCCTTGAATCTCTTGCTGACGGTTTTTGTCTTCAGGGGGGGTTCTCGGGTTTTAAGGGCAGATGGGCAGCCGAGGCAGCATTGTCCTCAACGGAATCCTCGGACGAGCTCCAAAGTCTTGTGCGCATCAGCACACGAACTTGTGAAGGGAGGGAGAGGGGGAGAGAGAGAGAGAGAGAGAGAGAAAAGCCCAGCACGGCTGGCAAGGGAGAGGGGCTGCGGGGCTCTCTAGTAAGGGGGGCTCTCAGAGCTCAGTTGAAGAGTGGAGAATGCACACAGGGGGGGGAGGAGGCATGCAGCCACACCCACACGCACCTGCTCTTCGCCCGTGCGCTGCCCCTCCAGCACCCTCTGCAGCCCCAGGAGACCGGCACGCCCCCCCCCGCACAACAGCCATTCAGCCACCAATGGAAGCAGCAGCAGCAGCAGCAGCAGCGGGTAGCAAGCCCCATTACCCGTCTCCCACCCCAGCAATACACGAGGAGGAGGAGGAGGCGAATATGGAGAAGGGGAAGACAGAAACCAAACGTGAGGACAGGACCAGAGAGGAAACTCTGGCTGCTTCGCTGGCGACGGCGGCCATGCCCCAGCCGAGCGCAGATTGTTCCCTCTTGTGCGTCTTTCTGCGGAATGCCCCAGTACTCCTCCCTCTCGAGCTCTGAGCGCATCCCCCTTGCAGCCCCCTCATGCACTGCCTTCGCCAGCTGGCTCCTCCCGATGCCTCCCTCCCCGCCTCCTCCCTCCCCTCCCTCTCCCTCTTCCTCTTCCCTCTTCCTCCCTCCCTCCCACCCTCCCCCTCCCCTTGCAGGCGTCCAGCTGTTTTAGCTACGGCAAGCCCTCTGACTGCGCCAAGAATCCTTTGACGATGAGACGTGCTTGATAAGCCTCGGGACAAGCAGCTTGCACAATTGCAACACACGCATGTGCTCCTCCAGAACGATTGTCTCACAGAGACAGTATACACCGAAACGGCCGCTCCCCCTCCCCCCTCCTTGATCCCAGGGTGCCCTTCCCTCGGAGGTTCCCGAGATCATACACTCGGCAGCAAAAACCCAGTAAAAGCGTGATTGCCACCCCTAGTGCTAAAGCCCGCCAGAGTCAAACATGGAAGAGGCAAATCCTCAACATGAGGGGCGCGCCATGACTTGCTCTCAAAACCCTCACCCTCACTCTCACTCTCACCCTCACCCTCACCCTCACCCCACCCTGGTGCTCACGCCTGCACCCGAAACCCACACGAAGGTCGAGCACTGTTGCAGCCAGCCCATGGGAGGGGAGTCTGGAGAGCTGATCATTGGCTTACGAAGAGGCCAGAGCCTTCGTCCAGCTGGCAGTCTCTGAGGCGCGTCAGGCGGCCAGCATGCCCACCACTGCATATACAGCTGCCGTCCTATGGAGAGCAAACGTGGCAAGAGGAGAGGGGCTGGATGAATGCCAGCCGCCAGCCGCCAGACGCCGGCAGAGTAGTTTTGGATGAGCTCGTGCTGGGATGTGTGCATGCGAGCGTTGCTTACATAGATGATGCTGTGGAGGAACTGGTCGTCGCCAGCTGTCTCGCGGCCGGCGGCAGAAGGGGCGGGGGTGGGGACCACGCCCATGCGCTGGAGCGTTATATACACCTGCTCCCTTCGGCCGCCACATGTACGTCACACATGGCGCAGAGAGAGAGGACCAGCGCACGCGCGTCACCACCTGACTCATTCATGGCTGCCGCGTCAGAGACTAGGGCACTTGCGAAACGACAAAGATGGGGATCAAACTCTGAACTGAGAGTCAGCCCTTCTGCGGTTTCTTATTTCTTTTGGGACCAGAGAAGGCCGGGCCAGTTTGTGGCCCACGTCAGGCCCTCACCAAGAAGCGTGAGCTGCACCAAGCAGAGTCAGATCAGGCAGATTGACGACGCAAAGGCACAGAGTGAGCTCAGAAGGTCTGAGTGGAGGCTGCTGTCTATAACGCCGCCGCAGCCGCCACGCTAGTGAGACATCTGAGCATGCCACAGGACTCTACCAGGAGTTGTCGCTCTAGCCCGCACCTGGAGCTGCAAGCGCGCATGCATGCGCGCGCGCACGCGCGCGCGTGTGTGTGTGTATGTGTGCACGTATGTGTGTGTGTTTGTGTGCGCGTGCGTGTGTACCGTGTCCAGCCACTGGCTGCGGTAGCGCTCCTCCGACGACGTCAAACGGAACCCGGCCGCGTTCACACTGAACTCGTTGTCGGAGCTGCTGGCCCCGTACTGCCGCCACCACCAGCACGGGCAACACCTCCCCCTCCCCGCCCCTCAGACAGGTAGCTGCAGCGTCTACCTCAGCTTCAGCGTGCATGAGGCTCGTGGGCGCCAGCTGAAAGCTGCAGGCAGCACATAGTCAGCCAGGCACGCTGTGTGCATGGCGTCGGCCAGACTGTGCTGTCTGTGTCTCTTTGCCCATTAATGTCTGCGTGTTCTTTGCTCCTCCCTAAACCCCAGCCCTAAGCCTGACACCTGGCTCTACCTCCACGGAGATGCCAGTCCCCCCACAACCTCGTCCGACAATGACGTGGAGAACGGCATGGAGCACTTAAAGACAATGAGCAGTATAATCAGGGCGGGGATAAGGGACAGCGGCCAGGGTGAGGGCGAAGGGAGGGTGCAAACGAGGGCAAGAGAGCGAGGGTGATCTCTGCGCCTGCTCTACTGGCGGCCGCGATGGCGAACTGGACGGGCCAGCTGGCACAGCACGGTTCTGGGTTTGACATGGTCCAAGTCCTCACTGCTCCTGTCTCTTGTCTCCCGCTGATGAGCCGGCTCAAAAGAAGAGGAAAGGTTTGGAGGCAACAGCGGCGGGACAGTCCAGGCGCACGTGTATAGGGAGGGACATGGGGCATCCAGGAGTGCTCGCAGTGATAGCGCCACGTGGCGCATCTGCGTGCCGCATGCGTGCACGCATGACTGCGTGCCACCTCGTGCTATGGCAATCAAGCGGAGTGCAAGAACAGCACACAGCTTGTGGACTCCAATTGCAGCGAGACTTGTCACATACGCGAGAGCGAGGCATTGCCACTCCGCTGCAGGGGAGAGTTTTCTTTTTTGTTTGCCTGGTTTCAGGGGCCACTGAAAAAGGGAGCGCGGCGAGGGCTGGACTGCCCGCATGCGTGCTTGCGCAAGGAGGAGGCACGCAGCAGGTAGCGAGGGAGGGAGAGCAAAAAGTGAGATAGGGGGAGAGGGAGGGGCGGAAGGAGGGAGGGGAGGAGAGGGAGAAAGAGGGACAGATCAATTATACGTTCAGCTGCAGCAGCAGTTTGTCTCGGCCAGCAGACAGCGGGAGAGGCAGGGAGGGGGGGAAGTATCAGAGGGGAGAGAGCCAAGAAAGAAAAGGGGGAGGGAGGGAGAAAGGGAAGGAGAGGGAGAGAGAGCAGGAGTTGAGGGACAGGGTTGAGGGTTGTTGGTACGTTGAGCTGCAGCGCCAGCTTGTCGCGGGCGTAGCCTGCCAGCGCAGCCTCTACGGCAGCGGTGACAAACTCGTGTAGAGCGGTGCCAGCTGGCCTCCCCAAGTTCTCCACGCACAACTGCGCCAGCTCATCCCCCCACATCCCGCACCCCCACAGACACCCGCCTCACCACCCAGCCCTCTCCTGAATTTTGAAACACTTGCAAAGGGGCTGAGAGACAGTTAGACAGAGAGGGGGAGGGGGGAGGGAGGATCTTAAAGTAGGGAGAGCTTCTGCAGGTGTTTCAGGCTTCACTTCAGGGGCTTGCCAGCAGCACCCTTTGCAGAGTATGCTGAAGTGGGCACATGCCAAATTATGACCGTGTCTTACTGCCGGCCTCCGACACGGTGCCGCCCCTGCCTGCCTCTCATCCCCTCCCTCCCCGCCTTTCCCCTCCCTGCAGGCCTCTCTTGCCCCTCATATATCATCCTCGCCACTTCAGGATCTACTGTAGGCCAGGAAACCTGAACCCAAGCTTGGGGATCCAAAAGCAGGCGCTCTTCAGACCCAGTCAGGCACGGTTTTTGCGAGGCGTTCACATGCGGCCTGGAAGCATAAGTACGTTCTTGCCTGCCAGATTAGCAGTCCTTACGTGAGGGGCATGCTCACCTCAAAGTAGCTCCTCTCAAGCTGGCCACACAGATCGCGCAGAGGTCTGTAGTCGGAGCTCGGCCGTCCTCCCTCTCGCCCGGCACTGCATCTCGCAGCATGCCTCGTCCTGAAGTTTCTCAATGTGAGCCCTGTACCAGACCTACTTACGCCCTGTTTACTGCCGCTTCCAATGCTACGCTGATCAAAGCGACAAAGAGCAGAAAGTCGACTTTGCTTCTCATGGCCAGTGGCTGGGAGATGGAAAGGTTTCCGTACCGAGCGATGTAATGTAAGGAAGCGTATGGATGTAGCTTCATTTGTTTGCGGTGAACAAAAAGGCAAAGCGAAAGCATTCAGATTGTTTAAAGGACGAATAGCTAGCGTACTGTCTACCATCCTAAGCCTCTAGGATAGAGCGGGTCCTCTACACATTCAAGTGCTCTCAGAGTGGCATGATCTACAGAAAGCCTTAACAATGCCAAGGACGTAAAGATCTAAGCTAGTAGACTTCATGTTATACAGCTCAGACCAGAAGAGCGCCCACGCACTTTCGATGCTACAAGGCTGGAGACAATGAATCCCCAATTTATGTGCACAAGGATTCCTGTCAGATCCCTGTTATTGCTCGTTGCACCGACGTCCATACCATTCACATTCAAATATGGACTGCATGGCCTGGCATTGCCTGGCATGCTTGCTTCAGAACTGATGCACAGACTTAGCATAGACCAGCAACGGTCTTTACACCATGTCTTTGACCTATGCATGGTTGACCTCGGACGAGGAACGCGCGAGTTGGACTGGTATTCTGGCACTCTTTCAAGGTGGGGAGGGGCCGGGAGGGGGTTGCCAAGCATCTCCCGACCGTGAGGCGGAGTTCATGGCAGTAGTCGCGCTTGGCTAGGGAAAACCTCAAGCGCATTTACAGTGAAGTGCACCACCTGGCACGCTTCAAGCCACTACGGCTTTCGTGCTTTCCTGCTTGAAGCGCTATTTTCAGTGGTCGCATCCATCCCGTCACACATGGTGAGCTGGCAGACCAGTACTTTTCCGAGTACGCCTCGGAAGCTGACATAGACAGCTTTGCCAGCATGGACGCTGATGGAGGCCCTCAGAAGCGGAAGATGCAGCTTAATCGGGCTTGATCCGCGCTTGTCCACAGCACCTCAGCACTTTCCGCAGATAGCTCCTCTGTGCTCGACGTACAACTTTCGCCTCGAGTTATTCTCGTCGTAGATGCTCCATCTCCGGGAAATCTCAAGACCCTGCTTTTCGGTTCCTGCAAGCTACCATTTGGCTTTGTTGGGCCAGTCACTTCTCTCTTGATCACACAAGTTTGTTAGTAGAGGTTTTGACCAGTTAGTTTTTGATCGCACCCACGATTTGATCAATTCATTCTTAGAGGAGGAAGTCGGGTTGCTAGGTAGTTGATATGGCAAGCTCACTTCATGCGATCTTGCAAGGGGCTGTAGCTCCTGCTGCTAGTATCTGTGTGCAGAGAGGCCTTCAGTCTTCTCCGCTCGGACAAGATGCTTCCAGAAGTGTCTTCTTCGGCAATGCAGGTACAATAGTGCTCGCTTTTCTTGATGGAATTCAATACGAGGTTTCACGCATGTAGCTGCTTGTTAGTGGGAATGTAGGCGTGTGTCCAACAACGAACGACACATGGGTGTTCCTCCAAAAACTTCACCAATCTATTATCGGATATCTTACTTCTAATAGTAATACAAAACTTTCTGAGATGCCTAGCACCATGCAAGAGGGGCAAGTTTTGAAGCTGACGGTAAACACGAGTACTTGCAGGTGCTTTCTCTCAACAGAAAGGATCGCTGACTGTCAGGAAGGCCTTCAGACTGACCACGGAGTCAAAAATCCGGGAAATTTTCATGCCTGCCTTGAGCTCTACCATGACGGAGGGCAAAATTGTCTCCTGGAACAAGAGGTAATCAGGAGCCAGGTCAATGACGCTGGATTTGCCAGTCACGACTTATTTCCGTCACTTCAGATGATCAGTGCGTGATTCTGATCCATGTGATTGCGCTGCTTTCCAGAAGTAACTTATGTGGATGTAGACTAGACGTTTACAACGTAATGGTTAGAACACTTTGATGAAAAAGATAGCTTCAAATTTGGCTGTCCTCCTTTTACGCTCTGTGTGTCATATCATTGATCAGTGCTCTTTGTGCATGCTTGTACTCTGATATAAACCTCTGTCACATAGTGAATCTATTCGTATTTTCCCTCCAAAAGTTGTACGGAACCCTATTGAACAGGTGATTTGTATTTCTTTGGTGATAATATATTTTCTCTATACGTAAGTTTTGAGGTTCCTACTTCCATCTCCATAGTCTCAATGATATCGTTTCAGACTTTCTGAATACCCACTCAACGTACATTCTACATTGGTACCTCTGTACATTTTGGCCACCCTTACATCCTCTTCCTTGCTAATTACGCCTTCTCCTTCTTTGCAGCTGGGATGCTGGGCAGAAGCTGATGTGATGATGTAATGTCTTGTCCTGTGAGCAGTGAAGGTGATACAGTAAACAAGGGCGAGAGTGTGGTTGTTGTGGAGTCTGATAAAGCTGACATGGACGTGGAGACATTCTACGCTGGAATTATTGCTTCCATCCTTGTTGCAGATGGTGAGGTGAGCTTCATATACAGTTTCAAAGCTGAACCTCAAGCCTGTGGCATTGACCATGTCCCGGCTAAGACCAGCAAGATCATACTAGGTATCATGAGAAACCTGACATGCATACGTTGCCAGTAGGTTGCAGTCAAGGGGTTGAGCCCTTGGTAAAACACAAGGTAACTTGCCGCGCTCTGTTTTCCTCCTCATCTGGAACTTGAAGCAAGTTTTGTTTCTGAATGCAGGTTGCCCCTGTGGGAGCTCCTATTGCCATCATAGCAGAAACAGAAGATGAGATTGCTGAGGCTCAGGCCAGAGGAGCTAAAGCTGGAGGTGCTGCAGATCCAGTATCAGCACCACCCCCACCCCCACCTGCAGCAGCAGCCCCACCACCTCCTCCTCCTCCTCCCGCTCCAGCTGCTCCAGCTCCTGAAGTAGTAGTGTCTTCTCATCCCTCTGCTACAGGTGGCAGGATTGTGGCAACCCCTTATGCTAAGAAGTTGGCAAAACAATTCAAGGTAATACCGTTGTGGGCATCTGCATGACGCGTGCAGACCTGAACTTTGTATTCATCTGAGGCCAAAATTATGAGCTACTTACAATAGAATAATCCCCGTCAGGCCATGCTCCTGAGAGAGGAACGCTTCAAGACTATTGTGCACTTTGGTCCTGGAAGCAACTTCAGTGTATCTGAGTTGTGTATAATTTTCAGTTGATGATATGACTGCCAAAACTCGCATATATATACTGCACCAACGGGCCTTGCAACCCTGGAGCACCCCTGCAGTTATTTACTCTGGCCTCTTCATGTTTTAAAGGTTCTTGGGGCAGTAACTTGGACCAGTCCGGGGCAAGTGCATTGGGGTTTAACTGTTCACTACAAACATTCCTGTCCTCTCGCCTGGTCTAACCTTCCTTTTCCCATGACCTTGTTTTGTAGGTCGACCTTGCCACTGTGGCAGGCTCTGGTCCATTCGGCAGAATTGTTGCCGCAGATGTTGAGACTGCAGCTGGAAAGACCCCTAGCCCAGCCCCAGCCGTTGCTGCTGCAGCTGCTGCCCCTGCGCCTGCAGCTGCTGCTGCTCCTTCTGCAGCACCGGCTGCTTCCAAGGCAGCTCCTGCTCCTGCTGCTGCCCCTGCTCTTGGTACTACAGTCCCCTTTACATCCATGCAGGTTGGCGTCGCCAGGAATATGGAGGCCAGCCTTGCTGTGCCCACATTCCGTGTGGGCTACACTATTACCACAGATGCCCTTGATGCCCTGTACAAGAAGGTACGTGATTTGCAAAAACAATAAAGTCTCCTGCCACGTTGCTGACATGGCCACTGCATGGAAAATTATGTACGCAGTTACCCTACTCGAGTGGTTACGTAACTCAACAAAGTGAGACACATCATTGCCCACATGCTCAGATCTGGGCCACCTTCGGTTTATCTTTTGAAGGAGCCGGATGGGCATGCCCTTGCACATTCTTGCAGAGGTGAAGGCGTCTGTTGGTCAAGGTCACATACACATGTGAACTATGAAGCTGCAAGACGGCACATTGTGTGCGGTAATTAACCACATTTGTTGGTAGTGAAGACGGTGTCACATAAATTACCTAATTAGAAGCAATAAGAAGATGTGACCAAAAAAAAATATATGCTCGTGCAGATCAAGTCAAAGGGTGTCACCATGACAGCCTTGCTGGCAAAGGCAACCGCCCTTGCCCTAGCCAAACACCCGGTGGTTAATGCCGCATGCAAGGATGGGAAGAGCTTCACATACAATAGCAGCGTAAATGTGGCCGTCGCTGTGGCCATGGACGGAGGCCTTTTGACCCCTGTCCTTCAGGATGCTGACAAGGTACCTGCGAGAACCCAGACTCTTTGTAAGCTGCAAGGGGATGCACTTTCACTACGTGAGATTTAAGGACGTGTTAGTCGTTGCATGTGTACTGAGACTGAGGAAGACGTGTGTTGAAAGAAACAGCCTCCAGAAACACACTAAGCATTCTTCTGCTTGAATAGGTAACCATTGTCCTTGTAGGGATTCCACATAATTTTGTTCCTTCTTGCATACGGCCCAGAACCCACTCTGGCATGCTACACACTTAAGTTCCATCCAAAACTATCCTTTTCTTTCAACAAAAACTCGAGGTCCCTAGCCTTGGGATGCTCGTGGGGCATTAGGTGCTGGGAACTGGGCATTCACAAGGTGTATAAGGGCAAGGGTGGTTGAAGTTAAGAACAGACCTCAACCTCGAGGACAATGTAATAAGTTTATAAATTCACTACCTTGACAAATAGGCATGTACACGTACTGCTGGGCTCTCTGTGTGCAGGTTGACATCTACACCTTGTCCAGGAAGTGGAAGGAGCTGGTGGACAAAGCTCGTGCCAAGCAGCTGTCCCCTGCTGAGTATAACACAGGTGCGTCAACATTAACATCTCTTGTGACCTCTGTAAATTGTTTTTATACACTGCTTTGCAAATATGAGCGGGATTCTGGAGCCGGGGAGCAAGCTGTTGGTGAGACGGGGACAATCTGTGCATAAGGTGCATAAGGTGGGAAGTGTATATGCATACTATGTGTTCAGATCCACTGAAACCCATCCGTGGTGTATTTTATTCCAGGAACCTTCACACTGTCAAACCTTGGCATGTTTGGTGTGGACCGGTTTGATGCCATTTTGCCTCCTGGCCAGGTACAATACATCTCCCGACCCAAAAAAAGACTCACCTCAGTATTCCCCATTAGCTCCAACTCCACGCTACGTGAAAGGGCTGGCAGCAATGGGAGGAGGATATTAGTGCAGATGATAGTGGATGGGCATGCATATGCAGCCTCTTATTAAGCAGGCTTCTCGCTCCTGTACTACCATCCCATGAGCAAGTGTCTTGCTGGCATGACCTAAGAGCTTAGTAGAGGAAACTGGGTTAGCTACTTCACCTGATATATAACTAAACCGTGGGATCCTGATTAAACTAAGTTATAAGGTGCTGGTAGAATATATATGTGCTCTCTTCCAAGACACTTTTTCTATCTTGATGACACAACAGTTGAACGGTAGAGCTCCTTGTCACCACCACCCATCTTCTAGCAGCTACACATGAGCTACTTAGACAGGCATCCTCTCTCTACCTTCTGGTTGAGCTGTTAAATGAGACGGGTCAAGCCTCATCATATTGACATGCACGGGTGGATTGGGCGCTCCACTTTTGGCAGGGCGCAATCATGGCCGTAGGTGCATCGAAGCCCGTTTTAGTAGCGCAGGAAAATGGCCTTTTTGGAGTCCAGAAGCAGATGCAGGTATGTTGCCGTGTGTTTTATGGCCAGCCGTATATTCTCTTTGTATGCCGTTTGTCTAGTGGGTGACTCGATGCTGGCCTGCGTAGCTGCAGCCTGTCATGCAAGCATCAGGATTGCTGATGGAGCTAATCTCCTTATCCTAATTAGAATGATACATTTGTAGCGTGACTTTTTGAATGCTGGTAGCTGATGTGCGTTCATGGCGACCCACCTCTGACTTTTTCGTTTCTGATGGTTCGACCATCTGTAACCGGTGTCTGCCATTATTGAGAATGCCGTGCTAATCCGTGGCAACATGAAGCACATCAAGTGTGCGAGTCATGTGCAATGACTCACAAGCCCATTTCGTCGTGTTCCAGGTGAATGTGACTGCCGATCACAGAATTATATATGGTGGCGACCTTGCAGAGTTTTTGCAGACGTTCGCCAAGATCATTGAGAAGCCTGATGAATTGACTTTGTAGGTGACTATTTCTCCTGAACCTGAAGAAGCAGCGGCTGCTCTACCACTAATTGAATTATTTCATGTGTGAAGGGATTTCCTCGTTGAGTAGCTCGTGGTTGTTAACTTACTCTTTTCTTTTCTATGTCCTCTTGAACCACGACTGGTAGTGTTTGCTGGTATGAATTAAAAGGTTACGATAGATACTAGATGCTTAAGGACTGCATCAGTGATATGGGGCAAGTATTTCCGGCAGCTTCATGATCTACCACCTTTCCCGGTCCTTTTTACGTAGAGAGGTTGCGAGCAAGTATAGATTGCAATAGTATCTCCATTATGTCAGAGAGGCTATTGGGACCTCTCTACCATTTCTGCATCGTATCTTAAATCGCAGTACACAGCCCACCAGATAGTGGTTGGAAGGACTTGCTTTGTCCATTTTGTGTAACTGACTAATCGATTTACGACCCTTCGAAGTATGCAAGTCATGTTGGTCGTGTGGTATTTTCCATGAATCATTAATATTTAGGACCTTTTTCAAAAACATGTCCAAACCAAGAGGAAACCAACTGCTTAATCAGCTGATACTGTTCATTGACGAACCACTTTCATACCTCTGTGCCATTGTCCCCACTAAGAATGAGGAAAGAATGTTCATGGGGCATACTGGCTTAATCATGTAGGTTTCTCAATTAAAAGGTAGGTTTCTCAATTAAAAGGAGACGTACAAGTTTTAATTCATGTGAACTGGAAGTTGGCATGAAGGCTCATAAACCGCGTGTGCTTATTACACTTAACGCCAAACAAATATGTTGGAAATATGTGTTATACATTGAAGAAGATTTGGAAGAATTTAATGGTTCAACAGCTTTCCAAGAACCGGTTCTAGTGAGCTTAAATAATCCTCAGATTGTGAACTTCAAACTAAACACACGAGGCAACTATGTATTAGAATTTTTGTACCAGTTGCCGTCAGTTGCATTTCTTCTCTAAAAGTGTGATTTGAGACAAATACTTATTCGTTACGATTACCTCAAGATGCATGTCTTGCAACATGTTTTGGCACCTGTGTAAACTAAATATGAGACTAAAAGCAACTCAAATTGTTCTATGGAATTATCGAATGAGGTGCATGCTGCGTGCCAAGCAACGCAAATGTATGTTACTACTGTCGCAAGCATGCCAAAAGGTAAGACGAAATATTGTTATGAAAACGGATGGACACTTCATATAAGTCCTCTGTTCTAGTACTTGACAGTTAAGAATCCCATGTGGTAGAGAGAGACATAACTAGAAATGTGATACCGAGAAGGATTCAGAGGCTCGTGTAGAACATGCAGTAATTTTTCATGACTAATACAATCTGGAGCACTTACTTGGTCAAGCTTATTTCTGAAGTACAGGTTTTACATTCTTTCTCTTGGCTATGAAGTCAATTTTGCCATTCTCCTAACTTCCCAAAGCCTAGCAATAATGGACTTCAATGCCATTTCTATCGAAGAAAGGAAATAGATAGAATCCCTCAACATTCTACTTCATGTAGCTTCTGTAGTCTTTTCTGCTCTCTCAGAATAGTTGCTTGTCAGGGAGCATGCATCAAAAGAAGTATCTAGTTGTTGACTTCTTTGCCGCAACGAATACCATAAAAAGCTTCAAAGGTTTCAATGCATGGGGCACTGCAACAGCATGGCCTCTTGCGGTGCAGCAGCAGCAGCAGCAGCAGCAGGTGTTAATTTCTGAAGTCTGAAGCAGAGCTCGTCGTCCACAGTAATAGAGAGCACTTAGCAACGGCTTGTTCTCCTGCACCCAGATGCTGGCCTCAGGAAAGAAGTATGCCCTTGCGGATCTGAGGCTGGAGGGGGCCAAGGGCTAGGGCTGCACGGATGATCCTGGGTCTGATTCACTCGGAACGTGGTGCGGATGAAGAGTCTCCAGGCTAGACTTGGTGTGTGGGGGCTTCGCGGGGGTTTGCGGGGGCTTTTGAGCGCATTCTTTTAGTGTTAAGTGACAGGTTTCAAACAAGATAAAGCGCGCCGGAGGTCTTCAAAATGCAGACCTCAAATATTTGCAACGGCATATGTGGGACTAAGACCCAGCGCAGGCGTCGCTGCGGGCAAGCCTGCGGGCGGACGAGCGGGCGGGTGGGGACGTGCATAAGATTTTTGGGGCATAAGGCAGAGAGTCAAGGGAGGCTGGGAGTGAGATCGTTTGGAGATCCTGGGAGCAACTCTGCCGAGGGCATGAGAGTGAGCGTAGTACGGGAGGGCTTGCAGGATCCCCGAATCATATGCCCCATCAAAGGCTACAAACACACTGCGGGCCATTTCGATGGCGACGACCACGCCCATGTAGCGCTGCCGAGGCGTTGTGAAGGGCAGCTCTTACTGGGCAATACGCCCCCTCAAGCATGTGTGCATACACTTGGGGGGAAAGGGGGGGGTTGATGAGCGGGAGAGAGGGGGG